>ML776779.1:359676-408646 GCA_009831015.1 Picea engelmannii
AGGGGGGGGGGGGGGGGGGTATGGAATCCCACCTATGTCGTTGATCTGGGCGCGGTGATCTCTGCCGTCTGAACTTGGTTTTCATTTAATCATGGGTGCATTAGCACCCCGAAATTAGGACAAGTGGGTTTTTAAACCATTCCTTTGCATTCTAACCCCCTTTACAAGAAATATCGCTAACAATTGTAGAAAATTATAGTACAAAAAAGATGCAGGGACACCCAAGATCTGCTAGAACGGAAACCAGATATGGGGTCCCAGGGATGTAATGTCTAATATAGCAGGGTAGGCCTGGGTCACCACCATGGGAAACTGACCCAAACCTCCGTAATCCAGTTTGAAAAATGCCAGCATAACGAAAACAGAGAAAGCATAAGCATAGTGGGATTAGCTCCTACACTGAGAGACTTAACCAGGGCTTGTCCTACGCTAGTCCAGGTTGATGGGGTGCTCTTCATCTCCTTCCTGCCTTTTCTCGTTCTCGTCCCTTTGCTCCACCAGGCGTATCTTTCTGATGCACGTTGGGGTTCCATTCCTGTCGGCTGGAGTAATATCTATATGGTGGGCATAACATAAATAGAGCTATAATTGCCCTGCCATCCTCTTCAATTTTTCCTGCTTGCTTCTCTGGTCCTCCGCAAGTCTTTTTTCCCCTGCCTCCAAGTTGCTAAGGCAGTTTAGAATACCTGTAAGAACCTTCTTTTGTTCTTTGGTTTTTGTCCTGTTGGTCTCCCTCCGGTCCGCACACATCTTACCTATCAACATTTTTGTTCTCCAGGCTTCCTCCGCCATCTTGTGGTAGAGATTTGTCTTGAGCTGTGTAGCTCCGGGGTCCCTTATCCCCCCCGCTTCCTGAGTTAGTTTTGTTCAGGATTTTCCCCTGTGAGAATTGTTGATTTCGATCTCCCATATTTTGATGATCATCTTCCCCTTTATGTCTACCTACTTGAGGAAGGTACTCTTTGCTTACCTAGCCACTTGTTCGATTCTTGTCATCCTCCGGGTGTTTTGTGAAGGTACAGTCCCCTCGGGGCCTCTCTTACTGCTGGTTTTCTTCATGCATGCCATCTTCTCTTGTAGGTGGTAGTTTTTACGTTGGGTTCTTCCCCTGTTCTACTTCACCTCTTTTTGGTATGTAAGGTGGCTCCTGTAATTGCTTTGCTTTGGTCTGTGGTTCTTTCTGCTATACCTTCTTTTATGGAGCCAACCCGGTTGCAGTCCGGTCCTTGCAATCATGGCCTGCTCATCAAGGTGGTCCTTTTGGTCAGTATCCTCTATTCCAGAGCGTGTACACTTGATGACCTTGTCGTAATCCTTGCGCCAATGCTTTTCCCTGTGCATTGTACACCATTCATTTCCTTGTCCCATAATGGTACTTGGGTGAGGTGTGCCTAGACTTGACCCTGGTGAACCCTTTCATCCTTTGTCCTTCACCACCTACAGGTTATCTATTCTTCTTTCCCACGGGTAGCCTCTATACTTCTTTCTATTGATAGGACCATGGTACTGTTCTTTCACCTGATGTGTGATCTATGTCTGCATTTGTAGCCTTGTTTGATTGGTGGGAAATTAGGTTCTGCCTAGAACCTACATTCCCTTCAATGCCTGTTGTGCCTCCATTCTTGCCGTAATATTCCGTACTACTACTGTTATCCCAGTCTTTTGCCAAAAGTTGGGTGCAATTTGCTTGGAATTGACCTTGCGGGATGTTGCTCCAGATTGTGTCCAGTTCTGGACCTTCGTTATCGACCCCCTCATTTGCTATTCTTCCCGCCAGTCCATTTGTTGACTGCCAAAACCAGTGCAACTCCACAGTGATCTCTATCCGCAGGTGCTTCTGGATGTTTTGCAGTAGGTCGGCCAATCGCCAATGCCTCTAGATTTTGTCCATTATGGTACCATTTTGGAGTTTGCTTACTATGTTGATAACCAGTGTGGAATCTCCTTCCACTATGGAATTTGTCATCCCCTACTGACTTAGAATCTCCAGGCCAATATCCAGGGCTCCGAATTTTGTGGCATTGTTGGTTGAGTTGCCCATATTTCCAGCATACAGTCGGATGATGTTTCCTTTACTGTCCCTAATTACTCCTCCCAAACTTATTCTCCCTTAGTTGACTTTCACCGCCCCATCGAAATTCAACTTAAGGGAGCCTGAAGGTGGCGGTTTGTAGTTGCGCTCACCTACTTGGAGTTGCGGTGACCGTCTGCACTGATTGGGGTTGCATCCACCGTTCAGGTGGAATATCTCTACGACTCGGGAATCCTGATCAGTGGGTTGTGTTTTACCTACCTGGCAGTTGCGGCTCTGCACCATCTCTTGTATTGTGGAGATTATTGTTTCCTTGATCTTCCCTTCAGGCTAACTTTGGTTTATAAAAATGCATTGGTTCCTTTCCTTCCATATTGACCATATGATCATTCCTGGGGTGAGGATCCAAAAGAGTTTCACTTCTTCTTGTTCATTGTAGTTCTCTTTCCAGATATATATGGTTGTGGCAATGTTACCTCATATCCTATTGGACTGGCGGAAGATACTTGCCGCCCAGTCCCAAAGTTCTATAGTGTAGGCGCATTCGTCGAGGAGGTGGCTTGCTGTTTCTTCCTGGACTTCACAAATATGACATCTTGATGGACCTATGAATCCCCTTTTCCTTAGGTTATCTCAAGTTAGAATGCGGTTGTGTAGTATTAGCCATTGGAAAGTTTTTATTTTTGGCCATTGGGGGTTGTTCCAAAGCTTATCCCAGTGTTGCGTTGGGTCTTCTTGGTCTAGGTTTTCCATATAGTGTCAGACTTCTTTCAGGTTGAGTTCCCCTCCATCCTTTTTTCCCCACCTCAATTTGTCCTATCCTTCCATGAATATTATTTTCCATCTTCACAGTTCCTCCTCTACCTCTTTTACTGTTGTTGCAGGTGTATCATTGTTTTGTGGAATAATCTTGTCCAAGATTCTCCATTTGTTGCGGTCCGTTTCCTGTTTCCAGTATTGGTAGACATTGATTTTACCTTGCGTGATTAGCTCCTGTTGGAGTATCCCTCTGTCCGGGTTCTCCATCCCCAGTTCATGTTGCCAAGCATCCTCCCAAAATCTGGTTGTTTTGCCATTCCTTATTTCCTAGAAGTTGTGTGTCTGAATCCAGGCTTTGTTGCACCACGCTAGGTTCCATATGGTTGACCCATCCCTGGTTCCTCCGAAGCAGATTTTGTCCTGATCATGAATGTCCGGAGCATACTTTTCCTTCCATAGATTTACCCAAGGTGTAGTATTTTCTTTGACCCAACACCACCAGATTTTCGCTCCATATGTGTTATTGGTCATTTGTGGGTCTTGTATCCCCAGGCCTCCTTTTCTTTTTGGCCTGCAAACTTTCTCCCAAGCCACTAGAGCCCATTTTTTCTTTGTTTTTGTGCCTTGCCATAGGAAGTCCCTTTGGATGGCTCTTATTTTCTGTAGGATCCCCTGTGGAGTGGGGAAGATGAACATCATAAAGGTTGGGATTGCTTGTAAAATAGACTTGGTTAGGATCAGTCTGCCTACTAGATTGAGTGATCTATACGTATAATTTTTTACCCGCTTTTGTAACCTGTTTATTACTCCTTCCCAAGTTGACATTTTGTACACTTTGTCTCTCAATGGAGCCCCCAAATACTTGGCTGGGAGTGTTTTTCGTTCAAAGCCTAGAATGTTGGTCAAATTCCTTTGGATAATTGGATTGGTATTGAAGAAGAAGATCATCGTCTTGGAGTGGTTGATCTCATCACCTGAGGCTTCCCCAAAATCTTCTAGGATTCGTTTGTAGGCTTTGGCATCCTTGACCATGGGTATGCCGTGGAGTAAGGTATCATCAAGAATCTATTGTTGTGTTGAAGTAGGGAAGTTTTCAAAGGGTTTGAGCCCTATTATTTCCCCATTTGCGGTTGCGCTCTTTATGCTCCGACTGAGGCCTTCCATCATCAGAATGAACAGAAAGAGGGACAACAGGTCTCCTTGTATGATACCTCTCATGGGCTAGAAAGGTTTGGCCGGGGCTCCATTGATTAGTATCGAGTATCTTGTTGTGGATACAAGACTGACAATCTAGTTGATCCAGTGTTGGGTGAAACCAAAGGCTTCCAATGTCTTGACCATATAGTGCCAACTAATTTTATCATAAGCTTTTTCTAGGTCCAATTGTATTATCATTCCCCCCCTCTTCTAAAGCTTCAAGGTGTGAATGATCTCATGGGCCTGGATGATGTTGTCCATTACTTGTTTTCCTTCCACAAAGCCTACCTATTCTTGTGAGATCAGTGAAGGTAGGATGGGTTTCATTCTATTTTCTATGACTTTGGATATTATCTTGTAAACCACATTGCATAGCACTATAGGTCTGTATCGATCAGGGTTTTGGCTTCATTTTCTTTGGGTATTAGTGTGATCATTGTGGCGTTTAGTGCTTTAAGGATGGAGGTGGGCCTTCTAGAGTCTTCTACTACCTTGTAAATGTCATGTTTGACAGTTTCCCAGCAGGCTTTGAAGAACTCCACTATGAAGCCATCTGGACCTGGTGCTTTCCCACTGGGCATTTCCTAGAGAGCCTGGTCAACTTCTTCTATGGTAATAGGTTTGTTTAGGGAGATGTTTTGTTCCTTTGTGACCAGGAATGGAATATGTTGGGTTATCCTTTGAATGGCCTCTAATCTATCTCGTTGAGGTTCTTGGGCTATCCCGTGGAAGTGTTTGACTAGAGTGGTTTCAATCTCCTGATGTGACTCACGCTCATTTCCATCCTGGTCCTTGATCTTCAAGATTTTGTTGTGGGCTCTTCTGGCCATGGTTGTTCTATGGAAAAACTTGGTGTTCCACTCTCCCTTTTTTAGCCATATGATGCAAGACTTTTGACGCCAGAGTGTTTCTTCCTGCTGGCATCGTGCCTCCCAATCTTGGGTCATTTGGATCTCTTCCTTTTTCTAGTCCTCGGTATAGCCTTCCTGCATACATGTTTCTTGGAGTTTTTTCATTTTTTCTTCTATGTTGTTTTTCTCTTTGTTTATATTCCCAAAGGTATCCTTGTTCCACTCTTTGAGTTTTTTTTTGATGTACTTAAGTTTCTTATGAAGTTTGAAAATACTTGTCCCTTTCTCTAGTTGCGCCTCCCATCACCACTGTTTGATTCTTTCCTTGAAAGTCGAGTGATCAATCCAGAATTTCTCGAATCTGAAGGGTCTGTTCTTTGGTGTTGTTTGGAATCCTGCTTCCATTTGCACTGGCCAGTGATTAGATCCACCCCAGGGAAGGATGTTGGAATCTAAGGTTATCCCCTGCATAATGATTGACTCTGATATAAGGAATCTGTTGAGTCTTGTAGCTACCTAAAACTGGTTCATCTGTTTATTGTTCCAGGTGAACTGGCCATTCTTAGTTTTGAGATCTACCAGCTCCGCTCTATCGATGAGATTTGAAAACTGCTTTGCATCTTGATCTAGTCTTCTTGTACCACCTTTATTCTTCGCAAGTGAGGAGATGGTGTTGAAGTCCCCTGCTAGGATCCAGTGGAGGTTGGTGGATTGGGATTTTATATCTTCTAGGTATCAGTGTTGGCATGTTTTACAGGAAGTGTATGCTTGTCATTGATGGCAAGTACAACAACGATGATGGCTTGAGTACAGGTATAATGTGCCAAGTGGGCACCAGAAGTATTTTGGGGAGACGCAGTAAAGCAAGCTCGTGAAGACTAGAAGATATAGTGCATAGGTGAACGTAGAGTGCAAGAGTGTGCTTGTTCATTTGATGGAAAATAGGTAGGCAAGGAAGATCAGTAGGGATAATGGCATGGAAATGGCAAGTTGAACAAGTGATTGTTTGATCCCATATCAGAAGCTAAACTCCATTTCGGAGTTCCGGATACTGGGAGTTGGAGTGTCGAAACACTTCACCACAAGAATGTCGAAATCTCGAAATGCCAAAATGTGAAATGCAAAAATGTTCGAAGCTAGTCCAGATAAGCTCCTTTTTCAGATTTCTGGATACCGGGAGTTGGAGGAGTCAAGAGTTGAGACTCTTCATCATAGGAATCCCGAAGTCGCGAAATGTGAAACGTCGAAATCCCGAAACAGGCACATCAACAAAGAGTTTCAAAGAACAAGAAATAACTCCATTTCAGAGTTCCATGTACCGGGAGTTGGAGGAGTCAAGAGTTGAGACTCTTCATCACAGGAGTCCCGAAGTCGCGAAATGCGAAACGCTGAAATCCTGAAACATGCACATCAACAAAGAGTTTCACAGACAGGGAAATAACTCCATTTCAGAGTTTCGGATACTGGGAGCTGGAGGAGTCAAGAGTCGAGACTCTTCATCACAGTAGTCTCGAAGTTGCGAAATGCGAAATTTCAAAATCCTTAAACAAGCACATCAACAAAGAGTTTCTCAGATCGGGAAATAACTCCATTTTGGTGTTTCGGATACTGGGAGTTGGAGGAGTGAAGTGTGGAGACCCTTCATCATAGGAATGCCGAAATGAAAATTTTTGAAAGTGCTTTATGGATAAGCACTTGGTCATAGATGATGGTCACATCGTCAAAGATATGTAGAGAAGAGCTCGAAGAGACAAGCTCCATTTCAGAGTTTGGGTCATGGAGAGTTGAGATGGCTCTTCACATAATGCTCGAAATGCGAAGTGCGAAATGCATGTTTAGAATTGGCCCCTGGTCATAACCTATGGTCACATTGACAAAGTCTCAAGGGAGGAGCTAGCACGAAGCTAATCTCCATTTTAGATATCGCGACCTAGAGAGTCGAGATGCCTCACAACATGAATTATTGAAATGTGAATCGTGAAAGCGCCTTCTGAACAGGCGTGTGGTTACCGCCTGAGTCCACATGTGAAAGGAAAGGTGAAAGGTGCCAAAGGCATAAGGCTCAAGAGGTTCACAATGTAACTTCTAGAAACCACTGATTGTTTCTTCACAGAAAAATCAAAGAGGCCTCAGTGTAATTTCCAGAGAAGATGAAGAGTCTCAAGGCATCTGCCAATGGAATGAAGATTGTTCATAGAGGCGATTGACAGATGGAAGAGTATTGAAGCCTATAACTACAATAGAGAGGATGATCTCGACTATGATAGAGAAGAAGAAGAGTCTCGAATGCTAGATAGGCTAAGGAATCTCAGCATAACACCCAGTCATGATGAACGCATGGGTATAACCACCAGAAAAGATGAGGAATTGCCATGATGATCAAGAAGAGGACTCGACATGAGGAGAACATGAAGAATAGAGAGAGTGTGTTGATGCTCGAGGGAGTGAAGTAGTGGCAATGTGGAGTGGTAGTGAATATCCCAATGTGGAGAACAATGGCATGGGGTAGAGCATGCAGAAGCATTGCACATATAGCATGCACAAGGTGCACATAGACTATAAGAATGGAGAACAAAGAAGAGAGGAGTGCTATTGTTGAGAGGGATTCAGGCATGTAGAAGGAGGTAGTGTGTAGCAACTGAAATACATAGAAGAGGAATGGTGCATTGAATGGACATGGCACACATAGCATAAAAGGCAGAAGAACAGAAAGAGCAAGGATGTGTGCAGGAAGATAGTGAGGCAGACAGAACAAGGCAATGTAGCAGAACAATGATGAGACTGGTAAGCCATTGATGAACATTATATTACTGTAATAAGTTTCAGTAGCAAAGATTTATATTTAAGGGTGGTTGGGAGGTTCTATGGAGGACTGTTGTCCTCATAGGTTCAAGTGGGTGCTTGAACATAGGGAGTTGTAGCTTCCATCTAGTTGCAGCCAGAGAAACTAGGGTGGCAGGGTAGTGCAAGGGAGAACATTGGTTCTCTGATATATAGGTTGATGCCTGTGTAACTGGAAGTTGGTGCTTCCATCCAGTTGGTGCTGGAACTCTTAGGAATTTGGTGCTTCCATCCAGTTGGTGCTGGAACTCTTAGGGAGTTGGTGCTTCCTTCTAGTGGGTGCTAGAGAAACCAGGGAGTCAGTGCTTCCTTCTGGTGGGTGCTAGAGAATCCAGAGAGTTGGTGCTCTCAGCAAGTAGTATCTTACAGAACAGAGGTTGTAGACTCATTATGATTTGGTGCTCATAAGTATGATAATGTACAGAGTGTAAAGATTACTTATCATATAAAGAAGAAGAAGTTTTTACACTTTATGGGTTTCCTTAGGAAATATCTGTCTCTGTGTATCTCATATGTGTGAATGATGTTGAATGTTCTATTGCTTACTTCCCTGCATTGTTGTGATCATCATTGAGAGTTCTATAATGAATTTAAAATGAGCATGAATGTTTAATCTAGGTGACAATTGATTCACCCCCCCCTCTCAGTTGTTCAACAATTGGTATCAGATCCGACCCCTTTTATCTAAGGGTAGATCCTAGAGTTTAAACATGTCAAGCCATGAAGGAAATTCAACCAATAAGGCCCCTCTGTTCAATGGAACAAACTTTTCTTTCTGGAAAGTTGGAATGAGAACCTACATAATGGATTTAGGTGTTGATGTCTAGGATGTGGTAGATACTAGTCATGCAAAGCCATTTGTACTAGCTAATAAGGATGACAAGCTAGAATTTAGCTTCAACGCTAAGGCTATGAATGCTATCTTGAGTGGGCTTGCAGAAGCAGAATTCGTAAAAGTTATGCACCTAGGAACTGCCAAAGAAATGTGGGACAAACTCATTAGCAGTTATGAAGGTAATGAGAAGGTAAAGTGACACAAAGAGGTCCAACCTATCACCCCGCAGGGTCTTTTCACCTAACCTCCTACTCATAGGATTGTTCGATTTCCCACTGTTGAGCCAAAGCGACTCATTAGATTTCGGAGTGGAATCCCTGTCAAATGCCCAATCCACAGGTCCTTATGACTTCCCTCACGGCCTCTGCATAAACCGTGACCTTTCCCCGACTCCGTATCGGGGTTTCGGGGTTCCTGCTGGCGAGAGTCACAGTCCTCTCCAATCTTTGATTGCCGATGCGCCCTTTTCTCCACACGCTAGCCCTCCTGGCTCAGCTCTGGGTCCACATGACCATTACTCCATGACCGTGGCCTTACCTCCTGTCGCGGCTGCTTCTATCGAAGTTTCGACATTTTCAATGCCAAAATGCGCATGTCCATGGGACTCGCGATCCTCCGATCCCCGATATCCCAATGCGCGTCCTGTTCACCTAGCCCCTGCCTGGCTACGCTCTGGTCCACATGAACGTCACCCCATATGATCGCAGTCATATGCTCCTCTCAAATTTTCAGGGTTTGCGATGTCAATGGGCATACACCTCTTGGACTCATGATTCCCCGATCCCCGACTTCCTCTGTATCGCTGACAGCTGGCTTCCACTATCGATCTATCCTCCTCCGCTGTTGTACTGACAACTGGCCCCACTGATCGGAGTTTCGCGTATCGTGAATTCAAAATGCATGAGCCCCTCATCACTGTGATCCCCAATATCCCGATGATCAAAAATCCGATGGATTGACTCCTTGTCGGCCCCTCTCTCGATAGAGCACCGAGCCCCTCAACACGTCCCTTCTCTGATGGATGGTCCCGATTATGTCGGGATTTCATGACTTTCAATTTCCCAGGTCTCTTGTCCGCGGGAACTCCAATTTCCTAATTTTTCGACACTCTTCGGATCTTTGACACCTGTCCCGTGTAAACGGATGGCTCAGATTCACGTAGGGGTTCGTGACTTCAAGTGTCCTAAGTGCCTTGTCTCCAGGACTCGCGAAACTCCGATTGCTGATTTGCCGATGGGCGACCTCCTGTCGGCTCTCTTCCCCAATGGCGCTGATTCGCTGCCATGCATCCTTCTAGATGGATGGTTCAGATCTTATCGTTGTTTCGAGACCTGCAAAGTCCCCGATGCCTGGTGCCTCGGATCTCCGGAACGGACGATCGCGTGACACGTGCCCCTCCTCAGACAGACGACTCAGATCTTGTTGTTGATTCGGGGTTTCTGATGTCCTAACTTTTATGACCTCGAGAACTCCGATTTCCCAATGGCCAATATCCCGATGACTAATTCTCGTGCTGCTTCTGCAGATCCGATGGTTTTCGGGGTTTCTGCTCAGATCTAATGACCCAGACCTGTTCTTCTGTGCGCTCCTCCTCCAGAGGCTATACTGTGCGCAACTCCTTCCAATCCAACGACTAATGGGTTTTCTGCTCCAGATATGACGACTGTTGGCGACCTTGCACCAAATCTAATGGCTCAGACCTATCTTCCTTCCCTGGGCTTCTCCTAAGGCTTAACCTCCACGCACCTTTCTCCTGATCCAACGGATTTTGGGATTTCCGAGTGAGATCTGACGGCTATCGGTGTCCTCCTGCTGTAGGCTCCCCCTGAGCTCCTCCTGGATGTGTAAATAAACGATCCAAATCTCTTCTTCAGGATGATCTGATGGCTGCTGCTACCCCTCCTGAGCTTCTGTGCACTTTCTTCCTTCCCTTGGAAGAGTTTCAAAGATTTAAAAGGCCTCAGCCTGTGCTTCTTCCTCTGCGAGCTCTACAACCTTGAGCCTCACCATGCGTTCTCCATGATGCTATTCCTTCTGATCTTGTTCTTCTCGAATCGTTAAAGGATTACAACGTCTATGCTCCTGCAGAGTCTTTTCATGCACATAGCATGCTATCTCTTCTAAGCTTCTCCAACCACTCAGACCCCTAAGGGATTTTTGTCTTTCTCCTCCCTCGGATGGAGAATAAAATGCCTTCCTGGCTCTTTGTTTGCTCAAGCAACCTCTAGTTGAGCCTTCTGGGCATTCAGTAACCCAGTGAAGATCCCTCAGTGGATACTTCCTTCAAATAGTAGAACTCAAAGAGTTATCTTCTCTTTTGTCTATGCCTATCTGCACACTTTCTCGACGCCCTCCTGGCGGAGTATCTTCTCCACAGAACGTTCAGCAGTTCTGGGTTCCCTCTGTGCACCCTTTGCACCTGCTCAATGCCCTCCTGGCAGAGCTCTCAGAATCCTCAGTGATTCTGGTCTTCCTTCAAACTCTCAGCAGAGTTCCTTCTTTTGTGCACTCCTGTACACATGCTCAATGCCCACTTGGAAGAGCTCTCACAGAATCCTCAGTGATTCTGTCTTCTCCTTCAAACTCTCAACAAAGTTCTTCTTCAGCACCACTATGCATATGCTCAATGCCCACCTGGCAGAGCTCTATAGAACTTACAACAAAGTCCTGTCTGCAACTGTGTTTAAGCTACACAGCCTTACCTCCTGAGGTGTTCAACAACCTCACAGGTCTTCTTCCTGAGTTGATGACTTTAGCTTCTGTGCCTCAGCACATCTTTGTCTGACTCCGCAGAGTTCAGAAGTGAAACCTTTGTGCACTGATATTTAGAGACCGCAGCACTCTGTCATGCGGTCTTGACATGAAACCTCAAAGACCTCTCAAACCTGAAATCACACAAACTCCCTGCAAATGCCTAACATTCATACATTCATAGAATATAAAAGAACACCTACAGACATCCATTCAACACACAGAAAATGTAGGAAAAACTGCTCTGTCTATATTAAACAATGGCAAATGCCTGTATTTTACAATGGTGTTCCTTGAGCTCTCCCTATCTCTACAACTCAACACTTCCCAAGATGAGATCTGAAAAATATCTTTTACCTGAGGGGCTCTTAGCGCTTCCCTCCAGGTCTACCTACTCTAATAAATTGCATTCAATGGGTTGTCTAGTCCAGAGTCTGGATCTAGATCTCAGTCGATCTTGGCATTAAAGACGATCTACCTAATGCCTGCTCAAAGGCACAGCTTCCATGGCTCACCAGCCTAAGCACATTAAATTACATTCATTTCAAATTTAAAATGAGGTTGCGCCTCTCTTCAACCTTTGAATGCGTGAGCGCTGACGTGGCTGGCTGGATGATATGGAGAGATGCTCCTGCATCATACTCCATAGCTGCAAAAATCATGAGCTCCTGCTCATGAGCTTCCCCTGTAGCTGTTAGAATCCTCCTGGATCCCAAATAAGTCTTTGGAGCTTTCCATCTGCTCCATTCTGCTGCTGCTACTGTTGCTGCTGCTTCTGCGCTGCTGCTGCTGTTTCTCTCCTACCCAGCTTCTCCTTGCTGGTAGTGTCTGCTGACATCAACATCAGCCTTCTGATGTCTTCTATCACCTCATCCAGCTGCTCCCATGGCTGGTCTTGTTCCTGCAGTCTCCTCAGTTGAAAATAATTTTGCCCATTGGGCAGATCATCATGATCTCCCACACCTCCTTCATCCATTTCCAACTTCACCTGTTGGATGTGCATGCCCTGCACTTTTATCCTTTCCTCCAGGGCTTCAATTTGATCCCACAGATCAGCAAAGCAAATGTTGTCTTCTTCTTCTTCCTCTTCTGCTCCTGCTGCAAACTCCCACGTTGCAGTCTCTTCAGCTTCATGGCTGAAAATGTTGAGCCATTCCTCAGAATGCTCATCATCCTCTCCTTCGTCTTCTCCTTCTTTTGCTGTCATCTCCAATGCTACAGTGCTCTCAGCTTCCTGGCTGAAAGTAATGAGCCATTCCTCAGAATGCTCATCTTCTTCATCTGCTTGGGAAGTCTCAAATGTCTGCTCCAATTCTTCTTCTCTCTTGACAGTCATCATCAGTTGTGACTATTCTTCTGTTGTTGTTGCACCTGCAACACAACTTTCTGCCTCCTCTTGGGAACATGGTAGGAATATCCCAATTCCCCCAATCATCATTCAGCTCCTCATATCTTCCGCTGTCAGCTGTACCTGCTGATCCGATTCCATCTCTGAATTTATGAGACTATCAGACAGTCTCATCTGCTCTGTCATCTCCTCCGGCTGAATCTGACTCATTAATTCATCCGTGCCCATCTGGTAATATGGGATGCTTCTGCTGCCCTCCTGGCAGACTATGAGATCAACCGATCCCACCTTCATCAATAACCCTTGCTGAATTGAACTCACCTCTGAGTCCATGAGACCTTCATATGGTCCCAAATTCTCATCTGTGCCCACCTGGCAGTTTAAGATGGTTCTACTACCCTCCTGGCAGTATTCGAGATCCCTCAGTGATCTCATTTCATTTCTCAACTGGCAATGTGAAATTCCCTTGATGTCCCCCTAATAGTCCATGAGATCCTCAACTGATCTCAACTCATTACCCTCATGGAAAACTGGAATTTCTACTTCTCTGCCCTCCTGGCAGTCCTTGAGATCCTCAGTTGATCCCAATTCATCTTCTTCATCATCATCGAGACCTCTCCCAGTCTCTGGCCAACAGTGACAAATCATCTTCTCTTCTGTGGCTTTGAGGTTTTCAGTATACCTCAACCATTTTCTCAGCAATCTGCACTGTCTCATGACCATCAACTCCCTGACTGGCCACTTTGCTGTCACCTTCCTCATGGGCCATTCATAAACCCATCTCTACTTGGCTTTCTTATCCTGCCTCATCTACAGTTCGATCTTCTCTATGTCTGCTTTTAATTCATAGAGTTCTCTTATCATTTCTTTATCAAATTCCGCAAGATTTTCTGCCTTGCTTTTCTTCCTATGGCCTTCAGTAGCCATCTTGCTGTGTCTATCTGCCTCCCTGACAAATCTGCTGCTGTCACTCCTGCAATCTTGAGTGCTCAGCTTCATCCTACAGTCCCAATGACTACATTCTCGACTGCTTTCCACCTGCAAACAGTCAACACAGAGTCCTCCAGCGCTCTGTCTTCTTCCTTCTCCTCTGTCTGCAATATACAAACAGATTCCCGCTCTAATACCACTTGGTGTGTATCAGATTTCTTTCCTCCTCTGCCTCTTCCTACCTGAAATATAAAAGCAAGATTCTAGCTCTGATACCACTTGGTGCAAATAGGTCCAACCTATCACCCCACAGGGTCTTTTCACCTGACCTCCTGCTCACAGGATCGTTCAATTTCCCACTGTTGAGCCGAAGCAGCTCATTAGATTCCGGAGTGGAATCCCTGTCAAATGCCCGATCCATAGGTCCTTATGACTTCCCTCATGGCCTTTGCATAAACCGTGACCTTTCCCCGACTCCGTATCGGGGTTTCAGGGTTCCTACTGGTGAGAGTCACAGTCCTCTCCAATCCCCGATTGCTGATGCACCCTTTTCTCCACGCGCTGGCCCTCCTGGCTCAGCTCCAGTTCCACATGACCATTACTCCACGACCGTGGCCTTACCTCTTGTCACGACTGCTTCTATCGGAGTTTTGGCATTTTCAATGCCAAAATGTGCATGTCCACGGGACTCGTGATCCTCCGATCCCCAATATCCCAATGCGCATCCTATTCACCTAGCCCCCACCTGGCTATGCTCTGGTCCACATGATCGTCACCCCATACGACCACAGTCATATGCTCTTGTCAGAGTTTTGGGGTTTGCGATGTCAATGGGCATACACCTCTTGGACTCACGATTCCCCGATCCTCGACTTCCTCTGTATCGCTGACAGCTGGCTTCCACTATCGATCTGTCCTCCTTCGCTGTTGTACTGACAGCTGGCCCCACTAATTGGGGTTTCACGTATCGCGAATTCAAAATGCACGAGCCCCTCATCACCGTGATCCCCGATATCCCGATGATCAAAACTACGATGGATTGAGTCCTTGTCGACCCCTCTCCTGATAGAGCATCGATCCCCTCGACACGTCCCTTCTCTGATGGACGGTCCCGATTATGTCAGGATTTCACGACTTTCAATGTCCCAAGTCTCTTGTCCACGGGAACTCCGATTTCCCGATTTTCCAACACTCTTCGGATCTTTGACACCTGTCCCGTGTAAATGGACGGCTCAGATTCACGTCGGGGTTCACGACTTCAAGTGTCTTGAGTGCCTTGTCTCCAGGACTCATGAAACTCCGATTGCCGATTTGCCGATGGGTGACCTCCTGTCGGCTCTCTTCCCCGATGGCACCGATTCACTGCCACGCATCCTTCCAGATGGATGGTTCAGATCTTATCACTGTTTTGAGACCTGCAAAGTCCCGATGCCTGGTGCCTCAGATCTCCGGAACGGGTGATCGTGTGACACGTGCCCCTCCTCAGACAGACGACTCAGATCTTATCGCTGATTCGGGGTTTCTGATGTCTCGACTTTTATGACCTCGAGAACTCTGATTTCCCGATGGCCAATATCCTAATGGCTAATTCTCGTTCCGCTTCTGTAGATCCGACAACTATTGGGGTTTCTGCTAAGATCTAATGACCCAGACCTGTTCTTCCATGCGCTCCTCCTCCAGAGGCTATACTATGCTCAACTCCTTCCGATCCAACGGCTGATGGGTTTTCTGCTCCAAATCTAACGGCTGTCGGCGACCCTGCACCAAATCTAACGGCTCATACCTATCTTCCTTCCTTGCGCTTCTCCTGAGGCTTAACCTCCATGCACCTTTCTCCCGATCCAATGGCTGCCAAGATTTTCAAGTGAGATCCGATGGCTATCGGTCTCCTCCTGCTGTAGGCTCCCCCTGAGCTTATCCTGGACATGTAAATAAACGGTCTAGATCTCTTCTTCGGGCTGATCTGATGGTTGTTGCTTCCCCTCCTGATCTTCTGCGCACTTTCTTCCTTCCCTTGGAAGAGTTTCAAATATTTAAAAGGCCTTAGCCTGTGCTTCTTCCTCTGCGAGCTCTACAACCTTGAGCCTCACCATGCATTCTCCATGACGCTATTCCTTCTAAGCTTGTTCTTATCGAGTCCTTAAAGGATTCTGATGTCTACGCTCCTACAGAGTCTTCTCATGCACACAACGTGCTATCTCTTCTGAGCTTCTACAACCACTCAGACCCCTAAGGGATTTTTGTCTTTCTCCTCCCTCAGATGGAGAATAAAATGCCTTCCTGACTCTCTGTTTTCTCAAGCAACCTCTAGCTGAGCCTTCTGGGTATTCAGTAACCTGGTGAAGATCCCTCAGTGGATACTGCCTTCAAATAGTAGAACTCAAAGAGTTCTCTTCTGTTTTGTCTGTGCCTATCTGCACACTTTCTCGACGCCCTCCTGGTGGAGTATCTTCTCCATAGAACATTCAGTAGTTCTGGGTTCCCTCTGTGCACCCTTTGCACCTCCTCAATGCCCTCCTGGCAGAGCTCTCAGAATCCTCAGTGACTCTGGTCTTCCTTTAAACTCTCAGCATAGTTCCTTCTTTTGTGCACTCCTATACACACGCTCAATGCCCACTTGGCAGAGCTCTCACAGAATCCTCAGTGATTCTGTCTTCTCCTTCAAACTCTCAACATAGTTCTTCTTCAGCACCATTGTGCATATGCTCAATGCCCACCTGGTAGAGCTCCACAGAACTTACAACAAAGTCCTGTCTGCAACTGTGTTTCAGCTACACAACCTTACCTCCTGAGGTGTTCAGCAACCTCACAGGTCTTCTTCCTGAGTTGATGACTTCAGCTTCTGTGCCTCAGCACATCTTTGTTTGACTCCACAGAGTTCAAAAGTGCAACCTCTGTGCACTGATATTCAGAGACTGCAGCACTCTGTCATGCCCTCCTAACATGAAACCTCAAAGACATATCAAACCTGAAATCACACAAACTCCCTACAAATGCCTAACATTCATACATTCATAACATATAAAAGAACACCTACAGACATCCATTCAACACACAGAAAATGTAGGAAAAACTGCTCTGTCTATATTAAACAATGGCAAATGCCTGTATTTTACAATGGTGTTCCTTGAGCTCTCCCTGGCTCTACAACTCAACACTTCCCAAGATGAGATATGAAAAATCTCTTTTACCTGAGGGGCTCTTAGTGCTTCCCTCCAGGTCTACCTACTCTAATAAATTACATTCAATGGGCTGTCTAGTCCAAAGTCTGGATCTAGATCTCAGCCGATCTTGGCATTAAAGCCGATCTACCTAATGCCTGCTCAAAGGCACAGCTTCCATGGCTCACCAGCCTAAGCACATTAAATTATATTCATTTCAAATTTAAAATGAGGTTGCGCCTCTCTTCAACCTTTGAATGCGTGAGCGCTGACGTGGCTGGCTGGATGGCTGGCTGATATGGAGAGATGCTCCTACATCATAAAGGATGCCAAGATTCAAATCTACAGAGTACGGTTTGAACAGCTGAAGATGAAAGAAGATGAAACTGTTGGAAAATACTTTCTGAGAGTTGAAGAATTGGTAAATGCAAAGAAATCACTTGGTGAAAAAATTGAGGAACCTTCGTTAGTTCATAAAATTTTGAGATCTCTACCAGATAGGTTCAACCCGAAGGTCTATGCTATAGAAAAACTTAATGATCTAAAAACCTTGGAGTTTGATCAAATTCTAGGAACATTGACTGCATATGAAATGATAATATTTAAAGATAAACCCACCTCTAGAGAAGCATCATTTAAGGTAGACAAGAATGAGGAATCTGAGCCTGATGAAATTGAAGCAAAATTTGTGAAAAACTGAAGAAGGGATCAGGCAAATACAAAGGTAAACTGCCTTTCAAATGTTTCAACTGTGGTAAGATAGGTCATTTTGCAAATAAATGTCCTCACAAAAGAAAGGATCAGACATGTGATGATGAGGAGAAGCACAAACACAAAAATTTCTTTAAAGAGAATAATTTTAAGAAGAAAAGTCTTTGTGTAAACAATGATGATGATCCTTCATATGATGAAGACAATGAATCCTCTATTGAAGATAAAATAAATGATGTTATGCTTATGGCTATGGGATATTTTGATGATGAACACACATGAGGTGAAATGGATGATGAAGAAGTTGTGGTGGATATGGAAGGTGAATTAATTAGTGCTTTGGAAGAAATTGACAGACTCAGAATTAAGAACAGAAAGAAAAAACAATTGTTGATGCATTTCAAGAAAGACAGTAAATAGCCTGATGAAGACTTTTCCCTACTAAAAGTGGAATTAGAAGAGGCAAAGAAAATATAAGACATTCTGAAACAACAGTTATCAGAAAAGAAGGCAAGATGTGAAGCTCTGGAAAAAGAAGTAGTGAAAACCAGGAAAGAGTTGGACAAGTTTCAAGCCTTGTATCATCAGAATCTGTCAAGTATCAAAGCATCAGAAGAATTGGCCACCCTTCTGAATCAACAAAGAAACCCAAAGCTGAAAATAGGTCTGGGTTATGAAGAGGGATCAAGTAGTGATCAAACATGCAACAAAGAACCCATCAAGTTTGTCAAATTGGGGGGCATTCCGACAACAACAAAACCTGCAAAAACAAAAGAAGATAATCATCTACCCAAGAGGAGTAATGAAAGAGGTACCAGAACTAAAACTATGGATCAAAGAAATAATATACTCTCTGTTCAAAGAAATCATCAACATAGAAGAAATCAACCTTCTCAAAGAAGACAACCATTTTCCAGGTACCAACGTTTTTTCTATGGATATTGTTTCTTTTGTTCTAACTTTGGTCATAAAGATGTAAACTATTCTTTAAAATTAAATTATGAGCAATCAAGACATTCAAGGTATAGATATCTGCCACAACAAAGAATGAGACAGCCAAGTAACAAACCACCACAGACTGCAAATCACTTGATGGATGGGAAAAGGACACAGATTAAGCATAACAATCATTATGATCCTTTATTCGACGAACCAGAGTGTTACATCTATAATAACTATGAACATAAATCTGTTGACTGTCGCTTAAGGAACTATGAACCATATTTGAATTCCCCTACTGAAAATGTCAAGGTTTGGAAGAAGAAATAAAGTGACAAGTGTGGATTAGTGTTTCCAGCTCAAAGACAAATGAACCCATGGTATATAGACAGTGGATGCTCCAAACATATGATGGGAGACAAAGGTAATTTTCTATCTCTAAGTGAAAGAAAATCAGGAAACGTAACCTTTGGAAATGATGCTCCAGATAAAATAAAGGGTAAAGAGATGGCGAGTTTAATTAATGGAAAAGGAAAATACCAAGATGTTCTACTTGTAGATGGGCTGAAACATATTCTACTCAGTGTAAGTCAAATGTGTGATAGAGGATGTGAAGTGGTGTTCACATCCAAGGACTACAAGATAAATTCTGTAAACTCAAGACAAGTGGTGGCCAAAGGCATAAAGACAGAAAATAATGTATATGTATTGAAAGAAGATAGAGAAGAGTGTCATCTAAGAAAACATGATGAAAGATCGTTATGGCATAGGAGACTTGGACATCTAAACTTTGACCACTTAATCAAGCTCAAAAATCTTGAGGCAGTAAAAGATCTTCTAAGAATATCAAAGCCCCAATATTCTATGTGTAAACCCTGCCAAGTAGGAAAGCTAACTATGACACAGTTTAAGTCCAAGAGCTCTACTTCAATAGAGAAGCCACTCCAACTAGTTCATATGGATTTATGTGGACCATCAAAACAATAAGGCACATGGAAATAAAACTACTTCATGTTGATTATTGATGATTACTCTAGACTTAATTGGGTTTCCTTTCTCAAGGAAAAAGATGAAGCATTTGAGAAGTTTAAAATATTTAAGGCTTTAACTGAGAATCAAATAGGCAAGAGGTTAAAGGCAGTAAGATTAGACAGAGGAGGAGAATTTATGTCAAGTGATTTCAAGGAATTCTGTGATAAGCATGGGATCAATAGAGAATACACAATCCCAAGAACTCCACAACAAAATGGAATGGTTGAGAGGCAAAACAGAACAGTGCAGCAAATGGCTAGGTCAATGATGAATGAGAAGAACATTGGTCAAACCTACTGGGTAGAAGAAATACATACAACAGTCCATGTTCTTAACAAATCCCACCTCAGACAACAAAGTGACAAGACACCTTATGAAATGTGGTATGGGAGACCTGCTTCAATCAAACACTTCAAAGTCTTTGGGAGTAAATGTTACATAAAGAATAATGATGAGAATCTTGGCAAATATGATGATAGGGATGATGAAGGTATATTCTTAGGGTATGCTACAAATAGTAAAGGATACAGATGCTATAATAAGAGGCTGCATAAAATGGTTGACTGTATTGACATAAAAGTTGATGAAGGAATCCCAACAAGAGAGGTGTACAATAATGACTCTTCTACAGAGGAAACAACTAAAGATGAATATGAACAGGTCCAAGAATCAGAAAATGAAGACTTTGATTAAGATGAAGACACAGATACTCAGATAGACTCAAATCAATAGACAACTTCAAAATCCTCCTCCAGAATCACTCAAAAGAATCATCCTGCAAGTCAGATAATTGGTGAAAAAGACAAAGGTGTAAAAACCAGGAAAAAGATACTCAAAAACACCAAACAATCACATATAGCTTTCATATCCATGCTAGAACCCAAGAATTTTAATGAAGCTAGCAAATATGACCATTGGGTTAAAGCAATGAATGATGAACTTGATCAGATTGAGAAAAACAATACGTGGGAGATGGTTCATAGACCTGAAGGTAAAAATATCATTGGTTCCAAATGGATCTTTAAGAATAATTTGAATGAACAGGGACAAGTTGTCAGGAACAAAGAAAGATTAGTCTGTAAAGGCTATGCTCAAATAGAAGGACTGGATTTTGATGAAACATTTGTGCTCATAGAAAGATTAGAAGCTATCAGAATATTTCTTGCCTATGCTTGTCATAAAAGGTTTAAAGTCTATCAAATGGATGTCAAGTCAGCTTTTCTAAATCGGGATTTAAATGAAGAAGTCTATATGGAACAACTAGAGGGTTTCAAACTGTTTGATAACCCTAACTTAATATGCAAGATGAAGAAATATTTATATGGGTTAAAACAAGCCCCTCATGCCTGGTATCACAGACTGGATACGTATCTCAAAGACAAAGGGTTCAAGAGAGGAACATTTGACAACAATCTATATATATCAAAAAAGAGGATAATGATTTGCTCATCGTGTTGGTCTATGTAGATGACATCATCTTTGGATGTAATAAGGATTCATTGGTACAATGGTTTTCTTCTGCTATGGAGTCTGAGTTTGAAATGTCTATGATAGGTGAACTGCCATTTTTTCTTGGTATACAAATTACTCAGAGGTCTGAAGGGATGTTCATTTCTCAAGAAAAATATCTAAGAGAAATGTTGAAAAGGTTTCAAATGGAAGATTCTAAACCTGTGGGCACACCTATGGTTACTGGATGCAAATTAAGCAAGGATGATGACTCACCTGATGTTGATCAAAGTTCATATAGGTCAATGATAGGTAGCCTGTTGTACATCACATCTCGCCCAAACATAATGCATGATGTTGGAATGGTAGGAAGATATCAGTCTACACCTAAAAAGAGTCATTTTCTAGTTGTCAAAAGGATATTCAGATATTTGAAAGAAACAATGAACTATGGCCTATGGTATCCTAAGAATCAGAATTTTCAATTATCAGTCTACTCAGATGCTGATTAGGCTAACTGCATGGATGAAAGGAAAAGCACGAGTGGAGGTGTGTTCTTCTTAAAATATTCTCTAGTAGCATGGTTGAGTAAAAAGAAAGGTTCCATTTCTTTATCAACTACAGAGGAAGAGTACATTGTTGTTGCTACATGTTGCACTCAGGTATTATGGATGATTCAGACACTTGCAGACTTGGAGGTAAAATACACTGAACCGATCCCTATTCATTATGATAACACTAGTGCCATCAGTGTGTCCAAGAATCCTGTATTCCACTCCAAGATCAAGCATATTCCCATAAAATACCATTTTCTGAGAGAGAAGGTCACCAATCAAATTGTTCAGGTCCATTACATTCCAACCACAGAACAAATTGCAGACAAATTTACTAAACTCCTAGCCAAGACACCATTTGAATATCTCTGATAGAAGATGGGTGTCATCCTATCTCACACCTAAGAGAGTCCATCTTGTTAGGGGGAGTTTGTATTGATTAAATATCTGATACCTCCAAAAAATCCTACAACAACTCAGGGGGAGCGTGTTTTCTTTGAAATTGATGTCAAAGGGGGAGAAAAGAACAGGTCCAGGTGCCTTTGTTTCCATCAATGCCAAAGGGGGAGATTGTTGGCATGTTTTACAGGCAGTGTATGCTTGTCATTGATGGAAAGTACAACAACGATGATGGATTGAGTACAGGTATAATGTGCTAGGTAGGCACCAGAAGTATTTTGGGGGGACGTAGCAGAGCAAGCTCGTGAAGACCAGAAGAGATAGTGCAGAGGTGCATGCAGAGTGCAAGAGTGTGCTTGTTCATTTGACGGAAAATAGGAAGGCAAGGAGGATCAACAGGGATAATGGCATAGCAATGGAAAGTTCAAAAAGTGATCATTGGATCCCATATCATAAGCTAAAATCCATTTCAGAGTTCCGGATACTGGGAGTTGGAGTTTCAAAACACTTCACCATAGGAATGCCGAAATCTCGAAATGCCGAAATGATCAAAGCTAGTCCAACTAAGATCCTTTTTCGGAGTTCTAGATGTTGGAGGAGTCAAGAGTTGAGACTATTCATCACGAGAGTCCCGAAGATGTGAAATGTGAAACGCCAAAATCCCAAAATAGGCACATCAACAAAGAGTTTCACAGAGTGAGAAATAACTTCATTTCAGAGTTTCGGATACCAGGAGTTGGAGGAGTCAAGTGTTGAGACTCTTCATCACAGGAGTCCCGAAGTCACGAAATGCGAAACACCGAAATCTCGAAATAGGCACATCAACAAAGAGTTTCGTAGACCCGGAAATAACTCCATTTTGGAGTTCCGGATACCGGGAGTTGGAGGAGTCAAGAGTTGAGACTCTTCATCACAGGAGTCCCGAAGTTGCGAAATGCGAAACACCAAAATCCTGAAACAGGCACATCAACAAAGAGTTTCGTAGACTGGGAAATAACTCCATTTCGGAGTTTCGGATACCAGGAGTTGGAGGAGTCAAGTGTCGAGACCCTTCATCATAAGAATGCTGAAATTTGAAATTGCGAAAGTTCTTTATGGATAAGAGCTTGGTCATCGCTGGTGGTCACATCGTCGAAGATATGTAGAGAAGAGCTCAAAGAGACAAGCTCCATTTCAGAGTTTGGGACATGGAGAGTCAAGACGACTCTTCACAGAATCCCCGAAACATGAAGTGCGAAATGCGTGTTCAAAATTGGCCCCTGGTTGTAACCTATGTTCACATCAACAAAGGCTCAAGGGAGGAGCTAGCACGAAGCTAATTTCCATTTGAGAGATCACAACATGGAGAGTCGAGATGCCTCACAACAGGAATCGTCGAAATGTGAATCGCGAAAGCACCTTCTGAACAGGCATGTGGTCACCGCCTGAGGCCACATGTGAAAGGAAAGGTGAAATGTGCCAAAGGAATAAGGGTCAAGAGGTTCATAGTGTAACTTCCAGAAACCACCGATTGTTTCTGCATAGAAAAATCAAAGAGGCCTCAGTGTGATTGCTAGAGGAGCTGAAGATTCTGAAGGCATCTGCTAGTGGAATGAAGACTGTTCATAGAGGCGATTGATAGATGGAAGAGCATTGAAGCTTGTAACTACAACAAAGAGGATGAGCTCGACTATGATAGAGAATGTGAAGAGTCTCAACTGCTAGACAGGCTAATGAATCTCAGCATAACACCCAGTGATGATGAACGCATGGGTATAAGCGCTAGAAAAGCTGAGGAATTTCCATGATGATCAGGAAGAAGAATCGACATGAGGAGAACATGTAGAACATAGAGAGTGTGTTGATGCTCGAGGGAGTGAAGCTGTGGTAATGTGGAGTGGCAGTGAATATCCCTATGTGGATAACAATGGCATGAGGTAGAACATGCAGAAGCATTGGGAATATAGCATGCACAAGGTGCACAGAGACTATAAGAATGGAGAACAAATAAGAGAGGAGTGTTGATGTTGCGAGGGATTCAAGAGTGTAGAAGGAGGTAGTGTGCAGCAACTGAAATACATAGAAGAGGAATGGTGCATTGAATGGACATGGCGCATAGAGAATAAAAGGAATAAGAACAGAAAGAGCAATAATGTGTGTAGGAAGACAGTGAGGCAGACAGAGTAGGGAAATGTAGTAGACCAATGATGAGACTAGTAAGCCATTAATGAACATTATATCACTATAATAAGTTTCAGTAGAAAAGATTTATATTTAAGGGTGGTTGGGAGGTGCTAGGGAGGATTGTTGTCCTTAGAGGTTCAAGTGCGTGCTTGAACACAGGGAGTTGTAGCTTCCATCTGGTTGCAGCCAGAGAAACCAGGGTGGCAGGGTGGTGCAAGGGAGAACATTGGTTCTCTGATATAAAGGTCGGTGCCTGTGTAATTGGAAGTTGGTGCTTCCATCCAGTTGGTGCTGGAAGTCTTAGGAAGTTGGCGCTTCCATCCAGTTGTTGCTAGAACTCTTAGGGAGTTGGTGCTTCCTTCTAGTGGGTGCTAGAGAAACTAGGGAGTCGGTGCTTCCTTCTAGTGGGTGCTAGAGAATCGAGAGAGTTGGTGCTCTCAGCAAGTAGCAGCTTGCAAAATAGAGGTTGTAGCCTCATTATGAGTTGGTGCTCATAATTATGATAATGTACAGAATGTAAAGATTACTTATCATATAAAGAAGAAGAGGTTTTACCCTTTATGGGTTTCCTCAAGAAATACCTCTCTCTGTGTATCTCATATGTGGGAATGATGATGAATGTTCTATTACTTACTTCCCTGCATTATTGTGATCATCATTGAGAGTTCTGTAATGAAATTTAAATGAGCATGATTTTTTAAGCTCGGTGAAAACTGATTCACCCCCCACTCTCAGTTGTTCAACAATCAGATCATTCCTCTCTTTTCCTCTGGCCCTTAGGGCCCATACACATTAGTGCAGAGAATCTCCTCTATGTTTCCAATGATTTGCATGCGTACCATTAGGGTGTACCTAGTTACTTTGGCTGCTATTAGATTTAGAATTTGTGGGTTCCACAAAGTGAGAATGTTTCCTGACCTTTGGTGGTCTTCGATGGCTACCATCTTGTACTTGCGCCAGTGTTCTTTACTAATTTCCTCCATTGTGTCTGTAGTTCATTTAATCTCTTGAATGAAACAAAGATCCGTTTTTTCCTGATTTTTTTTATTCCTAAGGATTCTTTTCTTTCTTGGGTTGTTTAGGCCTCTTATATTCCAAGTTATGACCTTCATTCAAACATGTGGGAGGGAGTGGGGAAAGAGTTTCTTGATCTTACCCAAATTTATCAGTAGCGCTCCCAGCTCCTGTAGGGCTACGCTATTTGATTTCCTACCTTTTTTCCTCCTCATCTCCTTGGGTGATAGTTGTGGTTGTCCCTCACGGGCTTTGACTCCTAGTTGTCCTATCTCCCCATGTGTGAATTTGTTTCCTCTGTCTTTGACTTCTTCCTGTAAGAGAAACATGTACTGGATGTGGTCAAGTTTCTCTATTAGTACGTTGTTGATTCCCTGCCTTTTCGATTGTTCCAATATGTTCGGAAGGTCTATCCCTTCCCTTTCCACCAAGTCCCTGAGATCAGGGTCTTCTGTGCCTACTTCTCTCAGGGTCATCTCTGCATCTCCCTCTGCATATTGCATGGCTGTGTAGTCATCTTTTGTTTCTCCATCCATCGGGGTTGCACTACTCCCCTGTGCCATTGTGTTTCTTGGTTGCTCGATAGGGTCTTTTGTTGCTTGGTCTCTAACCTCTTGAAATTTTTTCGAGTCATTTTCGTCTTTTGTCCCTTTGTTGGTTTGGTCCCTTCCTTCCATTTTATTCCAGGTCTCTTGGTTATTTCCTGTTGAGGTTTTATTTTTATTTTTATTTTCTCTGTTCTTAGGGTTTGATGTTATAAACCCTTCCTCATCCTGCTGTGTTTTGGGGTTTGCCGCTTCCTACTTTTTATTAAGAGGGAATTCTCTGATGAAGTGGCCATGTTCATGGCATCTTCTGTATATAAAGGGGATCTGTTCATAATCTATGTTTTGGATCCATTCCTCATCCCTAAATTCCAGACTTATGTCTTCTGGGAGTGCTCCAGAAATGTCCATCTCTATGCATATTCTTGCCTACAATGTGTATCTTTATTTTAGGGTGGCTTATGAGTTCTTCACATATTTCCCCAGTTTGTTTCCTATTGCTTCAAAAGTGGAGGGAAACCAATAGTCTAAGGGTAAGGAATAGAATCTCAGCCAGACCGGTACCTTTTTGAACGTTTCTTTTCCCGGGGAGAAATTTTCTTTCCAGGGTTGCATGTACAGTCCAACTGAGATGTGGAAGTATGGACCTCCCTCGAAGACTCTATCCCTATCCTCCAGGTTCATAAAGACTTTTGTGAACAAACCCTTCAAGCCAAGGTGGAGATTCACTTCTCCATTTGGCTTCCAGTGATATTTGATCCAGTTGCGTAGACTTCTTTCTGTGTGACATAACCCCATGAAATTTCATATAAGCGCATGCGTCTTCATCTGGTCCCTGTAGAGTTCTGTTTGTGGGTCCTCCAGTATTACCTTGGGTATCATTGTTGTTTTGGGATTTCATGGGTTTCTCCCTTATGTTCCATTGTCCTTCGCGGTCTCTTGCGTCTCATTCTGAGTTTCCTTAGCATCGTCACCCATGGTCTCATTTTTGTATTGGTTTCTCTCTTGACACTTCCTTCGGTCTGATCCCAAGGTTCATGTCGCTGGTGTCTTGAAAACTACAGCTCTTGGCCCTTTCCCTCTGTCCACCACTAATTGTTTGTATGAGGGGGTCCCCTTAGCCCCCCCTTTGGTGCTCATGTTGCTCTCTGATGTGGCCATGACTTTCAAACCCGTACCTGATTCCAAGAACTTTAAAAACTCATTTTACATTTATGATAGAAATTCCTATTAAATTTTATTCTATAAAATTTTGCATCACATATTATTATATAAATGATTTTCCTAAGTCAATGACAAGAACTCCTACACATTTTCATGGTGAATTCTTAAGCATTGAAGTCCCTTCTTTGTAGTGCCCCTCTTATGGTTCTAATAAATTATTTTTTTGTCCCTAACCTAACTTTAGTGCCTTATATAATTACCCTCAAACCATTTGGAGGTTTCCCATGGCCTTTTCTTTGGCCTCATACCTTAATTGATCACTTTTGACATAGATCACTTTTTCCTAACTAACATGCACAATGTTTGGATTTGAAGGAGCCCAATAATGCCTAAGTAATCTAGAGAAATACCAAATGGGGATCCACATATTTGGCTTGTGTATCATTTCTTTTTTATTAAGTTTGGTCAATGAAAATTCCTTATTTCTCCTTCTGTGCTTATTGCAAGAAGTGTTTTACATATTACATTTGTCTCTAGCATTTATGTTAGCTTCCATTTTTCCTATAGTAAACATGACACATTTCTGTCTTAACAACATGCACAACTTGCTTCATTTTACATGTGGTTAAGAAGTTAATGTCCATAGTTAGACTATTGTAAGGAAGATTTGTATCCTAGATGGGTATAAATAGACCACTCATGTTCTCCTCACTTTCTCTCTATTGAATCTTAACAATTCTCTTTCTTAACTCTCTCTATCCACTTATATATTATTGTATAACTCTCATATTCTCTTGGACCCCCATTTTTTTAATCTCCATCATCCCCCTTTCTTTAAGAAGTGTTGTATCTATTATACATAGCCTTCACTTATTGGTTTACGTCTTCTCTTTTTCTTTTGGAACATGCAAACTACATCTTGTAGTGGTTTGGAGCATCCCTCTTCCCACACTTCAATCACTCTCTTCCTTTCCCTTCAAATGGACATTTTAACAATCATCATGTGAGATAGGAGTCTTTCTTCCACTAAGGTTGCACGAGCATCATTTATTTTCTTACTTAAATATATAGTACAAACTTGTTTCTTTCATTTCTTACTTGGTATCTTTAGTATAAGTATATTTGTGGATATAGGGAAACCTCTTGGGTTTTGTAGGAGAATATTACAAACTTTAATACACCAAGGAGGTCTAACCCACTTTTTTTAACTACTTTTTATTTGTATTATTTCTCTTCCAAGAGTTCAAGAGCATTGTTAATTAGATCCAACATACGTTATTAAGGATCATTACCCGCATAAGGAGTCAATTTACCCTCTTTTTATCTTTTATTGTTTGCACACCAAAAGTAAAATGATAATAAACCCTAATTTTTTTTGTTAGGTTATAGGGTAAAGTTAAAGATTCATATATATTATTTAATATTTCATATTTAGATCGACCCTTAGTCTAATTAGACTAGATCGATCACTAAATAAAAACATGGTAATTAACATACTTTAAGTTTATCTCTTTTACTTTCTTTGTTTTAGTGTTATTTAATATTTTAACCTTTTTTTTTTGTAATTTAGAGTTTGTATTAATTCCTATAAAAAATACAGCTGTTTGTGAATCAAATATCTACTTGGAAGCAGTTCCATTGTGGGAAACAAAGTTCAAAGGTGGAAACAATGTCTATATGGGAAACCATCGTTGCCAAGTGTCATGTAAAAAGAGGTGAGCTATGCTACAAGGCCACACAGGGCCAAATTACTCACAGAGCCAAGTGTCATGCAAAAGGAGGTAACCTATGTTACGAGGCCACGTAGGGCCAAAAATACTAACATTGTAAAAACATAGCCAGTGGTGTTGAACCGAGAAAAAGAAAGCATTAGAAATCTAGTCCTAGTCGTGGCCCAGCATAAACCTGAGTTGCATGTGCTTTTCTCTTGTCACGGTCAGCCATGGTCTGTCGAAGATCTTGGAGAAAATCCATCAGGGTGTCCACTCTATGCCAATGGTCGAATTCCCTGTTCTGTGTGTCGTGCATTACCAATTTGATGTCCTCCGGGTCTTTTTTAATGTTATGCAGAGTATGCAGGAGCTCATTTTGATCTGCGCACTTTTCATAGAAAGGATTGGGGTGGGTGGACATCGGAGAAGAGGAGGATGATCTCCGAAAGGAGGAGGGAGGGGAGGTGGTTGGTGGGGGATGAGTGGGGGAGGGAAGAAAGGAAGGATGAAGAGGGGGAGATGGGGGAGGTGGTGTGTATCCTAACGGATTGGAAAGAATATCAAACCACTTGACCCTACATGCGAAGGGGTTTGACAGGGGGGAGAGGTCAAGGGCAGGGTCAAGGGTGGCTGGACAAGAGTAGGTGCAAGCACAGGAGCCAAAGGAGGGGGAAAGCCTACTTCAAGGGGATGGCCAACCAGGGAAACCAACGGAGGGGGTAAGTCCACTTCAGGGGGGGGATGGGAAAATGTTGGAGGGGGGTTCATGGCTTCGTATGGAGGGTTAGAGGTGGGCAGTTTCCTTCCCCGAGCCTCGTACTAGGTGTCTCCTCGCTTTGGTTTACCCCAGGGGAGGGGCATGAGGAAGAGTGGTGGCCTTCGAGGGAGGCGAACTATGAGAAATGACGAGCTTGGAAGGGATAATCCCCATAGAAAAATTGAAAACCAAGAGAAGTCGTTCTAGAGCATGGTCTTAGAACTATGGAAGAGTGAACTCAAGAGGTTAGGCTCTAAGAATTAAGAGTGAACGAGTGAATAGGATGAATAGGATGGAGCGGAAGTGACCGAAAGGGCTCTCTACATGATGCCATGAGGACACATAGGTCGCAGCTCTTTTAGTTTATGTCAGTTGTGGGATGCAAGTGAGAAATGGAGGGTGGCAGTGGGCCTTTTGAATTTTGGAGGTGACTAGAGAGGAGATATGACAAAGGACTAACGCCAAGTGGAAAGTGGTTTGGCCATGTGGCCTGATCCAAAATAACACCCATCAAATCATGGAGGCACCCCATCCAGGGGTTGTTTTTTGGTTTGAGCTATGTTATTGCAGGCGATGATTATGGGGTGAGAGGGATTGGTGGAAGGGGAGCAGGAGAAGACACCTTCCTCCAACTTGACACCCAGATTTGCTAACCAGTCAACAACTTGATTGGCCATTCTTCTTACATGGTATGGGAGGATTACCCATTGAGGCTGGAGAGTTGATTTTATTCTGCAAAGCCCATTCATGAGTCTCCATCTTGGAGAGATTTTCTCTGGGTATTCCCCATGGAGAAGATGTGAGAGGATATTTATCACAATTTGTGAGTCGCCTTCCGCAATGAGGGGGAAAAGATCTTTCTCTGAGGCTACTTGTAGACAACATAGGAGGCTCCAAATTTCCGCAATGTTGTTTGTAGTATGCCTCATATTACCTGCCAGGATATGGAGGATTTCCCCTTTACTATTCCAAATGACCCCGCACCATAACCTGTCGGTCCCGAATTCCCTTTGGAGGCTCCATCAAAGTTGAATTTAAAACAACCTGTTAGCGGAGCTGCCCAGTGAGTGTGGTTGGTCTTGCATCCTACAACTGCAAGAGGCTTTTCATGGGTAAGATTGATATTGAGTCGCCAAGTGCTGAGAATGATAGTTTCATTTTGTGGAGTTTTGAGGTCTTGATTTGTCCAGGGATGCAACGATATGGTTTCATTGATATTAGTGTGGATTATGGTCCACACGTCTTGCCAGTTCCTGGTGACTGACTTGAAGACTCATATGTTCCTCTCTTTCCATATGTGCTAGAGAATGAAGCCTGGGAGAAACTGCCAGATTCTATTGAGGATGGGTGAGTAGAAGGTCAAGATTCTCCAGTATTCAATAGTTTCCCTTAGACCTATGCGGTTCTTGTCCGTTGTTCTCATAATATTGGCACTATGATACCATATGAATGAACTATAGGGGCATATATTGAGGAGGTGATTTTGAGTTTCTTCCTCTTGGCCGCATAGCTAACACCAAGAGGGGCTAATGAAACCCCTTTTTCTTAAATTATCCTAGGTAAGGATGTTGTTGTGCACCACTGACCAAAGGAAGGTACTGATTTTTGGCCAGGATTTCATGTCCCAAATGTTCCCCCAAACCTCCTCTCGAGGTAAGGTTTTGTGATCTACGTTTATGTAGTAAGTCTCTGGGATGTTGAAGGTGCCTGTGGTGGAGTGTCCCCATCTAAGTATGTCCTCCCCTTGTTGACTTAAAATTTTCCTTGTAGCAAGATGCTCCTATAAGAGACAGAGGTTGAACTTTGGGGGAATGTTCAGGTTCTCATGGGAGTTTTTCCAGGTGCACCATATTTCTCCTGGGTTGAAAGGATTCCAAAATTCGATAACCATGTGGAGTCCAGTGGCCATTGTAAGAGGGATGAGGTTGTTGAGAGTTGGATCTATGTTGAGGGCTGGGATTGGTTGCCACGAATCGATCCAGAAGTTTGTCCAGGATCCACTTTGCAGTTCCCAGAACGAATGGTCTATGATAAGTCCGTGATTATTCCTGGCCGCATTCCAGATGAGCAACCCTGAGCTTTGACCATTCCATCTGATGAGATATCTTTCGGGGATTGTGGGGGTGTATTTCTTCCACCACAGTCATGCCCAAAGATCTTGGGGTCTATTTATCCATCTCCACTTGATTTTAATGATGAGGACCTTATTGATAGTGGTTGGGTCCTGAAGACTGAGGCCTCCTGCTTTTTTTGGGTTGCATACTTTTTGCCAACTTACCAGGAAAATTTTCTTCCCTTCTTTATTGCCTTGCCACAAAAATATTCTTTGAATCGTTCTTAGGGTGTTAAGGATAAAATTCAGGGCCGCCAAGGTAGAGAATATGTAGACCAGGCGATCTTGGAGGACTGATTTAAGGAGGATGAGGCACCCAGGTAGATTAAGGGAGTGAAAGGTCCAAAGGGAAAGTCTCTTCTTGAAGCTTGACAGTAAGGAGTACCAGGATGAATTTCTGAGTGGGTTATCAATGAGGGGGATTCCCAGGAATACAGGGGGAGGACACTACGGGTGAAGCCTAGGATGAGAGTGAGATGGTTTTGGATTTCCATAGGTGTGTTGAATAAGAAGACTTGGGATTTGGTTAAATTCACCTCCATGCCCGATGCTTCGCAAAAAAGGTCGATGATAGATCTGAAGTGCAAATATTCTCTGGCTATGGACAGTCCCATGAGAAGCATATTATCTACAAATTGGATATGCGAGATGGGGGGAGAAATTCCATAGGGGGTGAGTCCAGAGTGAGATTGAGCCCTTCTGCCATCAAGATGAAGAGGAAGGGTGAGAGTGGGTCCCCTTTCCTTATCCCTCTTGAGGGGGAGAAAATTTTGGAGGGCACACCATTGATAAGTATGAAGAACAGTGTTGAAGATGTTAGATTGAAAATCCAAGAGACCCAGGTGGGATCAAAGCCAAAGGATAGGAGAGATGATCTTAAGTAGCTCCAACTCAATTTATCAAAATCTTTAGACAGATCTAGTTTTAGGAGCATACCTTGAGTTTTAGTGCAGTGAAGGGAGTGGATAACTTCATGTGCTGGGATTACGCTATCCAAGATTTGTCTTCCTTCCACGTAGTCGGGTTGTTCTGGGGAGATTAAGAATGGTAGAATGGGCTTGAGGTGGGTTGCAATGATCTTTGTTAGGAGTTTGTATAAGACATTGCAGAGGGCTATGGGCCTGAAGTGAGAGGGAGAATTGGAGTTATGTTCTTTAGGTATGAGGGTGAGAAAGTTTGCATTGAGGGCTTGGAGGACCTTCCCAAATTTTTTGGAGTCCTTGATGATTTTCCAGACATCCTCATGGATGATACCCCAACAGTAGTGAAAAAAGTATGAAGTGAAGTCATCTGGCCTAGGAGCCTTGCCAAGTGGGGTAGCCTTAAGAGATTGATCGACCTCATCCTAGGTGATTAGTCTCATAAGGGATTGATTTTAATCTTTGGTGACCTGCTTGGGAATGTTTTTTAGGATAGACTCGATGGCCCACGAACGGTCTATTGGGGGTTCCGTAAGAAGAGTTTGGTAGTATGAAAGTAATTCCTTTTCCATGTCAGCATGTTGTTGAATTTCAATACCTTGTGCTGATACTGGGTGGGTGATGCGATTAGTTTGGCGTCGCTGGACCATGGATCTATGGAATAATTTTGTGTTCTTTTCCCCTTCTTTCAACCATTGGATGCGAGATTTTTGTCTCCAAAGTACTTCTTCCTGTGCTCTTCTTTCTGCAATATGGTTGTTTAGGAGTGTTTCCTGTGTTTTTAGGACTTCCGATAGATTGAAGTCTCCCCTGAGGGTCCACCTTTGGGGACCTAAGTGTTATGAAACCCATTCCAGGTGTTGTAGGAAGGCTTCCTTGTCCCCTAGTCTGGGGGGTCCATAAAAGTTTGTGATGTAGCCTTGTTTGTTCGACCCAATGAGGCGAAAGGAGGCAGTGATGGTCCATTTGGAGGTGAAAAAGTTGTCAAGTAGAATGATGGTTGGATTCCAGAGCATTGCAAGACCTCCAAATTCCTCTTTGGCATCCACTTCCACATGCTAGGCTTGTGTCCATCATCTTTCAAGAGTGGTATGCACTTCTACTCCTGCACGTTTCGTTTCCTATAGGAGGAGTATGTCTGGTTGTTACTTCTTGATTCTTTCTTTGACAAAAACTTGTTTTCTCTTTTCATTAAGGCCCCTTATGTTACAAGTTAGTATCTTCATGAGGATGATGGGGGTTGGAGGGGAGCGAAGTTGTCTGAGATCAAATGAATTTGACCTGTGCCTAGAAAGTTGTTGACGTATTGAATGAGTTGGTGTTTCGATTTACTTCCTCTATTTTTCTCCTCTTTTGTGGGCTTGCATTGTTCCTTTGAGGTTTCTTTTTATATTCCCAGGTTTGTGCTGGTTCGGGCTGAACCTCCTGCCGAAGAATTGAGAAATACTTTGTGCACCTTGTGCAGCTGGTCGGGAGGTATGGTGTATAGTTGTTACTTATGATAAGCCTTCTCCAGATGCACCATCTCGATGCCTTCCAGCTCTTGATACTCCAAGTCTGTGTCTGGATCACCCATTTCCAGGCCGAGAGTTGTTGGAAGGGTGGATGCTGTTGAAGTCTTCCTTTTCCGGGCTGAATCTCCCCATCCAGAATCAGAGAAAAAGGTATGTCGAGTTATAGAAGTATGACCCCCCTTCAAAGATTCAATTTATGTCCTCCAGGTTATGCAACATGATTGTAAAGAAGCCTTTTTATCCCAGTTGGAGGTCATAGTTCCCCTTGGGTTTCCACCAATTTTAAATCTATTTGACCAAATCTTTTTCGGAAGGCCATAGCCCCAGGAATTTTCCTATAAGGGAAAAACCTCTCATGTATTGTTTTTGATCCTCTATTATTAGAGATATGATGGTATATTTGGGAGCTATTGGATTTTTTAGGATGCATTTGAAGGGTTACCAAGCGTGTTTAGTTCTTGGTTGACTGGTTTCTGGGTCGATATCCATCGGTTTTTCCTATTTCATCCTCCCAGATTAGTTGTTGCATGCCCTCCAGGATTTCAAAGGTCAGGCATTTGAAGTGAGTGGAGTTGTGCTCCTTTCCTGTAACTGAACTGTAGGAGGGGGATGGAGGCCTCCCTCCCTGAACCTCCATGGCCACGAAAATGGAAGAGATGGCAGCTAGTTTCAGCGATGAACCCTAGACGCAACTCATGCACCATATTTTATCTTATTGCTATAAACTTGATAATTAAAAAAATGGCTCTTTAAACAACCATAGTTCACTAATTAATATAAAATCTAATTTACTTAGTGAACCTTTCCCATCTTACCCTTAGTTTTCTCAACTTCTCCCTATAACTTAGTGGAGACTCCTCTTATACCTATACTAGTCATCCTAGCCAAACCAACATCTTTTGGTAGGAAGTTGGCTTATTTCCATAATGGTTTTACCTTACCCATTTCATGGCCCTATCCTGGGGTTAGTTGGCCTCTTACATTGGAATATATCCTTTCTATCTCTTGTCCTTAGTTTGGTTTTATACATTTATTCCTTAAGGTGTTCAACTGGAAGTACTTTCTTCAATGTCCTCTACAATTTTGTTGGCTTTTTGGGTTGGTTTGGAAGCTTGTGGTAAATAGAAGAGTGATTTGGGAGACTTAACAACTCTTGTTCTCCCTGATTGTTTAATATCCTAGCACAAGCGTTACATCCACAAAGGATTTTCCTATGGTTGGGAGGAAATGGTTCACCGACAGTCATTTGCCTGGAGCTCATTTTACAAAAGATAAGTGTATTCTTCTTTTTTTTATTAAAATTTCAATCATGATGAAATATACATGCATGCTAGTTTTATTTATTTTGATATCACGCCATGTAAATTATGTGGATGTCCTTAAGTTAATGTTTTTTTTTATAATTTATTAAATTGCAAAATTTGTATAATATTACATTGATAAACCTCATGCATGAAAACTGTTTTTAGAAATCCATTGAAAACTACTTTCACATTTTTAGTGAAATGATGTCATATGAATTCTAATATATACCAAATTTTGAGGGGAGTTATATAGTACATACCCCCACATTCTCACCAAAAATTAGCCTTTAATTTTCCTGTATGGCCCTTGAAAATGTAAAATGGATGTCGATGAAATTCTACTATAACTTGGCCATATGGTGCTTGTTGGAATTCAAATTTTAACATAAAGTATATGACATCAATATGTACATTATCACCAAAAAAATATTCATAATTTTTTGTATGACTCCTAAACACATAAAATGAATGTAGATGACACTATACTATAACTTGGCCATACAATGTCCATTGGAATTAAAATTTTAAAAGCAAGTAAATACCATCAATATTCACTTTATCACCAAATTTCAAAATGATATTCATCCATTTAATTCCCCAAAAGGTGAAAGTACATTCAAGTCAAGAAGGGCTACTCCAATCCCCCATACCCTAGACAATTTTTGTTTGTTGTGTATGAAAAGTTTTGGAATTTGATGTGAATGATTTTAAGAGATTAAATTAGATGGTTATGGATTGGTGTGAACCATGTTTACTCTTACATCGGCCTCTTGAGGGAAGGAAGAGGATCTATCCCACATATTCCTAAAATTATATGAAAGCTATGCATAGATTATTGTTTAACTATTGTAAATAATTTTGAGGATTATTGTGAGGTATTTACCTCTATTGTATGATGGATTGTACGTTTTGGCCTCAATACTATGATTTCCTTTTTTATAAACGACTTATGCCATTTTGTATAACCATGTATTAGTGAATAATGAGGCAATTTCTTTAGATTAAATAATCATTAGGAAAGAAGCTTGTAGATTTAAAAAAATCATTTCCTTATGTTCAGTATGACCCTGATGATCATGGAATCACATTTTTAATGAAGGGAGAAAGGGATTATATGCATGAGCTTAAGGACCTTAACCTTAAACCCTAGGATTGTCCTATTTTGGAGAGAACAAGATCTTCATCTAAGATATTCTAGGGAATTGATGAGTTGAGATGATTGATGAACTTCTAGAAAAGAGTTAATATGTGAATCATATGCTTATGCCTATTGTAATTTGGTTATTCTATCTATGCTTAAGTGGCACCATCTTAAAAAGGTACTATGTGGCAAATTGTGAAGTGTTAGTTCTAATTAAATTGAGATCTTCAACTTGATTTTGTTGTCTAGAGAAATTACAATCTAGACCTTGCATTTTAAATATGGAAACCTTGACCTTATGTTGACTCGTGTTATTCAAAACTCTATCATAGTAATTAATAAGAAGAGTTTCTATGTTGTAAATGATATTAATGTGTTGTATTTTGATTTGCATACAATTTCCATCAATGAAATGTTATACCAATATACCCTACTTTTGATATTAAGAATGCAGGTACATTATAACATTGGTTGTCCTAATAGGTGGGAGAGGTGGATCCATAGGCTCCATTAATGATTATATTGCAACACATTGTTTTCCCAACACCCATAAAAGTAGTAACAAGTTCCCAATCAAGGACATAGTGGATCTACCACTCCACATAATAATCCTTACTATCACTCAAGTGGCTAGATATAAAATCCCTTGATTAGAATAAAAGGTTCATATTTATTACGCTATGGAGTGTTTGAATCAACAATATTTGATTGGTGTATTTGAGTGTTGGTTAACCTAAGGGACTAGCTGACTAAATACAAGACAAGGCATCAAAAAACGTTTGGGTATGACTTGATTCTCACATCACTCTTCTTAGAGAGGATCCCACATGTGAGGCCCCATGTATCAACAAATGTTTCTTGGTTGAGTGAGAACAATATGAGGAGATGGATAGGTTTCATGCCATGTATTGATCGAGGTGTGACCGTGGGCCACTATGGATATGATTTCCTCAATTGGAGGGATGAGAAAATCACTATGATAGAAGAATTTACATATTCAGGGATGGAATTTAGGCATGACCCATAAATCACACTACCTCTAGGGGATCAATGGGGTGACATCGCTAAGAAAAATGACCTTTGTGTGTTTTTGTGAATTTTTGAAATTTTACAATGTTTTTGGATTTTTGGAATATGTAATTTTTTGGTATGTAGTGTAACTAACCATTGGAATTCATCATGACATAAATTTTGGAACAGTTTGAGTAGGGGTGATGGCCTCAAATTTTCATAGAGCTAATATGCGAATCAACCAGAGGAGGGAGAGAATAATGAAGATATTATCAAAAGCCTCCACATGGTGGGGAGGAACCTCAAGGGACTAACCATGGGTGTCTATTGATGAGGATGGATAATGCCCCATAGAGGTTATAATAACACATCATGGGTTCCCTCCATCATTTTGTTCAACTGCTGAGATAGGTGGCCAACATGATTGTATGCTATCATGAGACACACATGCCTCAAGAGGAATAGATGATTATGATTGGTTCCCCTCTTTTTGTACTACAATAGATATAACTAGCTAGTCTCTCGACATATATCTATAATTTATATCATGATGGGATATAGAGCCCAATTTTATACACTACACATTTTGAACATGATGATGTGATTGACACACTATTTTATATATACATATGATTCATCTTCTACCAATTTTTTCAAATGATGTGCTTGAAAACTTATGTTTTATATACATGCATGCTTGTGTTGATGCTTAATTTAATGTGACAAATGACAATATATCCCATAATTAACTAATGAATTATCCAATGTGTTTGAACTTCTTGGAATATGATCATAGATAATATACTCAAAATGCCTCTCAAGAAGGTGCACCCTTAAGAATTTATGAAACAATATAGGATTTTGGACTAGGTAGATGTTGTTCAACTATGATACCACTAATTGAGAGTCCAAATGTAAAACTAACCTTTGGATGCTAAGATAAATGGTGTTGGACTATAACTTTATGACCAAACTATAATCCACAATATTGTTGCTTGCAAGGCCAAGGAACATGCCCCTTGAACTCGCCAGTTCATCTATGGGAAAGAAGATCACCCAAGTGGTGGACTCAATGTTCCAGGTACTATGGCTAGCACCATCTTCAAATCCTACATAAACTGGGGTATACATTGACATTTGCAAATCAAGCACCAAGCATGATAAGAGTTGGACTAAATCAAACCACATAGAAAAATAAAAACATACACACCACACCACCACTAACGATACATAATATATAAAGTATTATGCACGTTTCATCCTATGCATAATAATTTTTGAGATAGATCCCATTATAAGGGTCTGGAAAAGTGTTCCCTTTGTAACCCACTAACACATAGGCCCCTTTTTGTAATACACGACTAACAATGTAAGAACCATGCTATAAGGGTTCAATTCTACATGCACCTAACTTATCATGGTATAGATCATAGACCAAAACCAATTCACCTTTTGCAAAGACAGGTGGATGTAACCAATGGTGACGATGATGTCAATGACGTCGATGATGTAACCATGGCCATTAGTTGAGGAAGTCTTAAAAGTCATGAAATCAATCCCCCACTTTGAAAAGGTCCCAACAACAACCATAGGGTCAATATGGACATGTTGTGCATGTATCTTATGAGTAAAGACTTGAAAAGGATGACACTTATTAACCACAATGATACAATCTTTGAATATTGTAGGCCAAAAGTATCCTACGTGCAATATCTTCTGGGAAATGTCAAGACCAGAAATATGACTACCACATGCTATAGCATGGAAATCATTTAAAACATGCTCAACTTCATCATTGAAAATACAACAACATAATACCATATCTACCCCACATTCATCAAGTGTGTCGCCAATGATTAGATAATTTTTGGATTGATGGCATAAACATCGATGCTCATATCTAGATAAATAAGGGTTAAATAGTTGGGTTTGGAGATATACCAAGACATATCCATACCAATGATTAGAAGAGTCAATGAGGAATAATTAATCATTAGCAATGAACTCTCATCAGACCTTTCCCCCTCCCGCCACGGACCATTTGAATCAATTAAAAAGGGAGGAGAGAATTGATCAATCAATCACTCCCTTGACTGTTGCTCAGATAGGATCTGTTACACATATCTCTGATTCGTCTGGTAGACTTTCTATTTCCAATGTTGATCATGTTCCTCGTCTGTCGATGAATTTTCTTTCTGTTAGCCAGCTTGTTGATCTTGGCTATGATATTTTATTCTCCTCTTCTTTAGATAAGTGATCCAGTTTATATAGATCAAGTCATCCATCCAGACCTCGCCCCCTATGCCAATCCTATCACCATTCTCGCGTTATCTTACATGATGGTCGGTCGGGGAGGTCTCGCTCACGCTTTATTTCATTCCATGCCCAGTCTAGTCAAGTCGAACAAGGCGTTCTATGTACCTTTGATCCGATTCATAAGCCATACATGCATTGATTGATTAGCCTTGCTTCTCTCATTGCTATAATGAATTAGTAACCATGGTTCCTTCACTAACTCTAGGAAGTTGAAACATTAAAAATCCAAAGACTTCTTAGATTTGGAAATACAAAAATTGAGCTCAAACTCTTGTAAAATGTCGATCCATTTAGATTGCTTGCCCCCAATTATCTGACAGGTCAAAATATGTTGCATTGGGTTGGATACTACAATAATTATAGATTTTTTTAGGAGTATGTAATGCTTGATTCATTGGTCAGCATGAAAATATGCCAAGGCCAATTTTTGGCATGTGAATGGCACAATTCAGGGCCAACCAAACCCTTACTAAGATAATATATTACATGGTCCTTCTATGAATTGTCCTCTTGGCCAAGCACCATACTAATGGTGGATTTGAATTCTATGAGATAGAGTAGAAAGTCATAATTATAGTCTATATGACTTAATAATGGAGCTAACATCAAGGTTTATTTAAATGCTTCAAATGATCATTTCTCTTGGTCATCCCACAAAAAAGGTACACCCTTTTTTAGAAGTCATGAATCTTTTTATTATCTCATCATATTTAATAATGAATATTTACAATATGTTTTCCTTCCCTTGCAAACTTTAAAGTTGTCCTATATTTCATGGATGAGGAAATTGGACAATCACCTAGACCTTCAAAGGATCAACCATGATCTTATAATTGGACATGATGAAACTCATTAATATCCCAGAAACCACACAAAAGATACACTTATGCAGGTTCAAATAGATATTGTAGTATCAACATTGAGTGAAGATGGCCCATAGGTGACTAGGATGATATTCATGTTGCTTTGAGCAAGCATCAAAATCATCTAAGTATTCCTCAATGATGTGTTTGATTTCATGGAAATAATATGACATGGTCCACTAGAAAGTGGCCCCAATATTTTTAAGACCAAATGGAAACTTCCAGTAAGAAAAAGTGCCCGAAGGAAAAATGAAGGAAGTCTTGTGTTAATCTTTTGGTTTGATATGGATTTGATTATAGTTAGAGAAACCATCCATAAATGAAAAGATTTCACTTATGATGCACTCATTGATAATATAAAGAATGAATGGGGTGAGATAATTGTCCTTAGGACAAGCCCTGTTAAAATCCCTATAATGTACGTAAACCTGATTGTGCCTTGTTTTTAAGTGATCAAAATGATATTGGATACCCATTCAGTTAAGGGAACTAGATAGATAAATTCAACTCGAAGAATATTTTTAACCTCTGCCTTTATAGCAGTTGTTTTTCTTAGATTTATTGGCTGAATATTTTCCAAATAGTCTTGGTTTTTTCATATGTTTTAATCTAATGCACACTAATGCAAGGATCAGTGCCAATCATTTCTTCAAATGAACAAGAAAATACATCACATAATTCTTTGAATATGGTATTATAAAGTTTGATTTCTTGATGAGAACAATATGCATGTACTAGGATGTGTTCCATGACACCTAGTTCTACCAAAATTTTGATGGGTATGGTCTTCGAGATATTCTCCAAGTTCCCTTCTGAAAACAAATAATCTATAATAATGGGAGAATAGTACCACTCAACATTGTTAGTATATACAATGGTTTTTATTTCAACTTCCAACCTTTCCAAATTGGTAAGAAGTAATGCAAGATGATGCATATCCTCCCATGGACTATCAATCGAAGCCATTACCTACATGATGGCCTCATATAAAGGCATCTCAATATCTAGGAAGTCATGCAAACTAGGAGGATTGATAGCTCGCGTGGGAAAAGAGTATTGATCGAATTTCACATCCTATTGGAGAATCTAATCAATGCCATTAGATTTCGACTAGATTTGTTGATAGAAAATATTCACCACACTAAGTGGCATGATAGCTCCAAATAAGTCAGTGTTAGAAGGATTGAGCGTATCCCAATGATTAGGAGACCCCTGGGATTCAAAATTTCATGTAGAAACCATACATATTGGAGCCATGGATTGAGTAGTGAGTGGTGGGGGTAGGGTAAATGTACCCATGAGTGATGAATCCTTAAACATCCCCACACCAACACTGTTGTAAGACCTTGAGGAATCACTAATGAATAGAATGTTAGTACCATTGTTAGTCATGTAATCAGGCGTGCAATATTCCAACTAATCGATAGTTAAAAAATTACCTTCACTACAATGAGAAAACCTTGTAGTGGAGGTTTTTACAAAACCTTCCTAAAATTTTTATCCCTTCTTTGTTTATAAAGGAGGTTGTTAGTGGAGGAGGGTGGCCATAGGTTTTTGAGAAGTTTTTTTTCACTAGTGCATGTATAAAGTACATATTCCCTGGTGTGCACATAAAACTAATTCCTTGGTGTTGAACTATTAATGCACACCATTATATATTATAAACAAAAAAATAAAAATACTAAACAAAGCACCCCAATACATGTGCACATGATTCCCCAGTGTGTGTCCCTATCATTGGGTTCACTGAGGTAGGGTAAAATAAAAAAATTACCAAATCAATTTTCATTATTACACTTGATTATGTGATTCCAAACTATATAAAAAACATTGAATCTCACTCTCCTTCCAAGACCACCCCATCTGTAGTTCTCTATAATTAGTTCGATAGCTCCAATGGTAGATTTCGCACATTTACAAATTTTGGAAAACACCATGAATTTTCATTTCTTCTCTACAGTGTAACCATGCCTCATTGGGATAGGAGATCCCATATAAATTGTTTATCACCTTCTTATATGCATTTTCATTGGAATAAAATTTGAAATTAGCCTTAAATTTGGTTGCTTTTAGATTTTTTTTCAATTCTATGCAGTGCGCTCAAACACTTTGGTTTGCCCCAGTAGATAGTGAATCCCATGAATATACAGGAAGCACCACCTATGGTGTGGATTCTATCAAAACATGCACCGGTGTCGTTCATAGAATGACACTGTGCGAAATTTTGAAAAATAAACATAGTGGTGTGTCCTACTAGACACCCTATTACCAATGCATTATACAACACAACACACAACTAAACAAAATTATGATTCTCCAAGAACAAACAGAGAAATGGTGCATTCACATTAACAAATTGTACTGCCTAATTTCCAAAAAAAGGTAACCTAGTGGTGGACCAAAGTTCACCAAATGCATCGATGTTGTAAATAACATAACACTGGGTCGAATATTTAACAATTTAGCATAGCAGTGTGTCTTATGGAATGCCAAATTATTAGTGTTTTCTAAGAGACAATGCACCATGAAAACACTGTCAGTGCTCCAAGAACAACAGAGCCCTGGAGCATTCCATTTAACCAACCGCATCGCCCAATTTCCAACATATAAAATTTATCATAGCGGTGCATCAAGGTCCCCAAAACACACTAGTATTGTTCAAAGAACTACATTGGGCCAAATATCTAACAAATTATTTTAGCGGTGCATCTTATTGCATGCTTGATTATTGGTGTGTAATGTCCCCAATCCCAACTGAGGTCCATCACATGTGGAATAATCATAAAAAAATAATTTTTTTTCTATCTAATTAAATTCATGTAGCTTCCAGCTACGAATTACAACTAGGTTTAACTATTTTCTATTACCATTTATTAAATTCATATACAACATTCTAAAATAGAAATGAATGCAACTAATAACTCATTACAACAACATATAAATCAATCTCATAAACAAAGTTCATGCACAACAATTAAAACTCATAATGCAAGACCGAAAACAGATAAAACACTTATCTTTTAATTCACTTGTGAAACCAACTTCTTGGGATGAACGTTCCACCCAACCATAGACTTGTTGTATGAATATAAACATAAATTCACCCGCAAGATGAGGATAGTAATCCACAAAAGAGGGTGGTCTCTTGTTGTCCACTCACAGCTGAAAAATCCCATGAGACACTAATATTCTCCTACAATTATCCCAATTTTCCACTAGCTCTCTTCCACTCAACTTGACCAACCCAAGGAATTTACCCCTTCACTAATATTAGTCCCTTGGGTGACCCATTCATTTATCAGGTTCTCTCTGGCATAGGTAACCAAGAATCTCTTGGATGGGAACTTAAGGGAACTCATTGCTAGGAAAAATACCAACAAACAACAACAAAACTTGTTGTTTCAGTGCAACTCACACATGAGTTCACTCTTCAAGATTGAAAACTTGGCTCTTCAGTATTTACCTCCAAAATTCTCCAAAATTTCCCCTCCATGGATGCTCCAGCTCCAAGATCTCTTTCTTTCTCTCTACTTGTTGTTCATGCCCCCAAAAATGGAATGTCCAAAATTGTTGTAATTTCCCATACGAATTTCGCCCCTTTGGCATACTTGCTTGACTCACACACTTCCCCAAGCTGATTGTAATTATCCCCCATGATCCCAAGAACTATGGGATGTGACTTCTCACACCCACCCTCTTACATGCATTCAATGATTGGCTTTTTAGGACACTCAATTAGAAAATAAAGTTTAATACATAATGATAATCAAACTCAAGAATGTGAGTTGAATTAATAGACATAGGTAATTTCCCCTTGTACCCCTCTCTTATACATTCTCCTATACCGTCCCCTCTCTTTTGGATTAATTAATCCCCCATCTTTGTCCCTATCCCCCAACAACTGGCATCACATTTTATTTATTAAAACTTAGAAATAGATTTGACATATTACATCACTTGGTCATAGCCACCCATTATATCTACATTAAGCATTAATTAAACTGAGAATTATAGTAGGGATGTTACATCCCCCCTCCCCTACAATTGTGCATCATCCTTGGTGCACACTATGTCGATATACATATATAATTTACATCACAATACTTTAAGAAATAAAATTATGCAATTTTACAATTCCAACAACTCCAACCAAAATCTCCTATTTTTCTCAACCCGTTAACCCAAGGAATGAACCAATCATTTATCAGGGATAACCCAAGGAATGTGCCATTTGTTTATCATGGATAAACCAATAAATGTACCATTAATTTATTAGGGCTAACCTAAGGAACATTCCATTCTTTTATCATGTCCTTCAACACAGATTACTAGGACTTTGAGATGTGGTTCTAGAACCTTAACTTCTCAAAATGGAGTCTTGCACTTTGTTTTCTTCAAAATTGTCAAAACTATATGGGTATTATTCCTGCATGTTTTATTCATGCTCCCATGTAGCATCTTCAGGACCATAGTAGGTTTACTGAACCTTTATCCTATGGATTTCTTCCTGATCACTTTGACTTTCTGGTCTAGGATGTGTATTGGTTCCACCTAGAAATCCCCTTCRTGMTCCACCTGGATCACAATAGAATMAATTATGTGGTTAGGGTCATGCACATATTTATTTRGTAATGACACATGAAATACACTATGCACTCTCATGGATGCATGAATTGCTAGCATGTATGCAATTGGCCCTATATTTTCTAATATTTCAAAAGGTCCACAATATATTGYTGCCRACTTTGGGTAACTTCCTAATATTAGCGAACTTCTCTTTGCCTTCACTTTTAAAAACACATGTTTTCCCACATTAAAATATTTAAAAACTTTGTTCTTGTCTGCATAAGTTTTGTGTCTGTCTCGGGCAAACTTTAAATTCTAATTGATCTTTTCCATCTTCTCTTCCATGTCCTTTAACAAATATAGCCCAATAACCACTCTCTCTGTTGGATTATCCCAACTCATTAATGTGTTACACTTTCTTCCATACAATGCTTCAAATGGACTCATTTTTAATGAGGCCTAATACCCATTATTGTAATCAAATTCTACTAAGTGGATATAATGTTCCCACTTTGATGGTTGTTCCATCACATACATTCTAAGAATGTCATCAATTATCTATTAGTCCTCTCTGTTTTCCCATCTGACTTGGGGTGATATATTTTATTGAGTTTTATATTTTCCAAAATCCTTTGAACAAACCTTTCCAAAAATTGGAAGTGAATTTTGGATATCTGTTTGAAAGTATTTCCTTAGGCACTCCATATAGTCTGGAATTTTTTTTCATATAGATCTCTGCAATATTTTTTTCCATGTGTTTAGTTTTCAGTATAATAAAATTCCCTTCCTTATTTAGTTTATCTACCGCCACCATGATGGAATCATGTCGTTTCATTGTTCCGGGAAACTTTTTAATAAAATCCACTGTTACTACTTTCCACTTCCATTCTAGAATGGGAAATGGCTACAGTAACCCAACGGGATGCCTATGTTCAGTCTTCACTTTTTGGCACTCTAGAAATATAGCTATGTAATTAGCCACTTGTTCATTCCTGGCCAAAAATATTGGATTTTTACAACTGCAATTGTTTTCCAATATACTGGGTGCCCAACATATGTCAGATTGTGCATTTCCCTCAGCACTTCATTTTTTATCTCACTAGAATTTGGCACATATACTTTAGCTTTATACATGAGAATTCCATATTCTTTTAGCTCAAAGTATTTAAATTCTTGTTGTAAATAACCTTTTTGTAATGTGTTAGGACCATACAATGTACCTTTTTGCTCACACTTTTTGCTACCTTTACACCCTTGTTTCACTCACATTTAAACTCACATTATCACCTTACCCTATGTTTCCAAAGGTATATAACGTCTCTTCTCTTTACTATATGTTTAATCTGTTTTTCATATAATTTTACATTACTCTCGTACTTAACCATTGATCAGAAATGTATAAGTGCTGAAACAGTTCGAACTGCAGATTAACATTGAGGCCTATTGCTGAAACAATTAAAGCACGCAACCCCTGTGGCTGAAACATTCTGTGGACTACAATGTTGAAACAATAACTCACACAGAAGAAGTTGCTACACTCTCCATGGACTACGATGCTGAAACAACAACTCACACAGAAGAAGTTGTTACACTCTCCGTGGTCTACGATGCTGAAACAACAACTGCTACACTCTCTGTGGTCAACGATGCTGAAACAAAAACTCACACAGAAGAAGTTGTTACACAGTCCGCGGTCTACGAAGCTGAAACAACAACACAAAACTGTTACATTGACCACGATAGCCACACCTTGAGCTAGCAGTAACCATCGCTGCTTCTTGAGACCAAGTTGCTGAAATAATCAGAATGCAAATCCCATGGCTGAAACAACCCGTGATTTGCGATGCTGAAACAACATACGACAACAGTAAAAAGAAGACAAATAAAGAAGTTGTTACTCCAGCTGCAACAGTACCACCTCACTGAGCACTTGTAATAGCATTTTGTTACAAGAGACTAGGATACCCTCTTTTGGTATAGAAATCAGATACGACTAAGAATAGGATTCAGATGTGCAAATGTAATTTGATGATCAAATTGTATCGAGGGGATTCTCCTCTTTAAATAAGAGGAAATAATCATTAGAGAGGACCTTCTGGTTTTTCTAAGAAAGGATTTTACAGAGAAGGACATGTTTCACTCCAGATTGTAATATGATACAGTTGACAGATGAATAAAAGACTATTCTGAGAATTTCTTTCTAGTTCCTTTCATTTCAGGGGAATCTTGTGAGAAGGGAGGGCCCACCTTCTTCACAAGATTCACCCATTAGATTTATAGTGTGTTAGTGTTATTTCTGTGCATGCCTTGATTAAATTATGTTTTGCTGAAACACTACTTTACTGAACTCTGTCTTGCTGGAACTCTGCTTTACTGATTGTTACATTGTTTTCATATGATTCATGCTTGGGTAACTGTTAATCATTCTAGTTAGCAATCATGTTTGGTGAATTTATGGAAACTTGATAATCAGGAACAGGTGCTGAAGATTCTTGCTTGGGGAATAGGGTCATGTTCTCTATTAGAGATAGTTATCCTTCAGTGCATGTCAATTATTTCAATTAGTAATGAGTTCATGAAAGTGTGCTAATCAGAAACATGTGCTAAAGATTCCTGTTTGAGGAATAGGGTCATGTTCTCTATTAGAGATAGTTAGCCTTCAGTGCATGTCAATTGTTTCAATTAGTAATGAGTTCATGAAAGTGTGCTAATCGGAAATAGGTGTTGAAGATTCCTGTTTGAGGAATAGAGTCTCGTTCTCTGTTAAGAGGTAGTTAGTCTTCAGTGTGTGTCAATCATTTCAATCAGCAATGAGTTCATAAAAGTGTGGTGATCGGAAATAGGTGTTGAAGATTCCTGCTTTGGGAATAGGGTCCTGTTATCTAGTTATAGAATAGTCGGTCTTTCCTTTTGCAGTGTCTTGAAGAATTCCTTTTCCAAGGTTGTTATTTTCTTAATGTAATCTAGGATTCTTTGGACAATTATTTCTTTAAACATTGAACTCTGCAATAGGTAGATTGATTTCCTGTAATTCAAGTTAGAACTTCATTTTGTTCAAGGCAAAGTGTGATTAATATGTTTTTACTACAACTCTAGGTTGCTTTTGAGATTGAGAATATATAGTGCATGATTACATTTGAAATAAACAGACTTCCCTGGGTTGACAATTTATGTAGCACTTGATTGTTTAGTTAAATAGGCAATTATAGTGACCAACATTTTGGCACCATTGTCGGGGAAGGTAATTATAGATTTCAAAAGAACTTATGATTTTTCAAATACAAAGATTGCATGAGAGGACGCAGAGACCCCAAAGACACTGACCCTACAGGTGGCAAGGGTAGAGGAAGAGGAGGAAGAAAGACTTATATTGACAAGATTATATCAAAGTCTTAATCTGCTGCTCAACGACCAAACTCTCGGAAACCAAAATACCAACCTTCATTTCAAGAAAAAATTGAGACGAGGAAAGAAGTTTGGAGTCTTGAGACAGTCAAGAAACCAGCAGGAAACATTGAGGAAAGAGCAAGTGCGGTAGGGGAGCAGACAGAAGAAAACATGGATGAGTACAATGAAGAATTTCATCATGAAGAACAGGCAGGTCCTGAAGGAGAGGTAAATGATGAAAACTCTTTTTCCACATTATCATTTCCTATTGGTGATCTTCCTAGAGGGGTAGCCCCCATGAAGAACATTCCACTCTCAGTACTATCTAACTTTCATGGTTTGTCTTCAGAGGATCCTGATGAATTCCTTTTTGAGTTTGATATATTATGCAGAAGTTATGATTACATTTCCAATGCTAAAAAATTAAAACTATTTCTAGCAACATTGAAAGGAAATGCACTAAGATGGTTCATGAGTCTTGGAGGCCATGTAATCACAACATGGGACCAAATGAAATAGAAATTCCTGAATAAATACCAGGACTATTGTCGAACAAGAGAAAAAAGGGAGGAACTATTTAAGATGATGCAGAAAGAGGATGAAAATCTGGAGGACTTTGTAGAAAGGCTATAGTATAATCTACAAAGATCTAGTCACCCCAATGTAAGTAAAGATATTCTTAAAACCATAT
>ML776779.1:418066-467859 GCA_009831015.1 Picea engelmannii
CTTTCCAAAGGTATACAACGTCTCTTCTCTTTACTATATGTTTAATCTGTTTTGCATATAATTTTACATTACTCTCGTACTTAACTATTGATCAGAAATGTATAAGTGCTGAAACAGTTCGAACTGCAGATTAGCATTGAGGCCTGTTGCTGAAACAGTTAAAGCACACAACCCCTGTGGCTAAAACAGTCTTTGGACTACGATGCTGAAACAACAAATCACACAGAAGAAGCTGCTACACTCTCCATGGACAACGATGCTGAAACAACAACTCACATAGAAGAAGTTGTTACATTCTCCATGGTCTACGATGCTGAAACAACAACTGCTACACTCTCCATGGTCAATGATGTTGAAAAAACAACTCACACAGAAGAAGCTGTTACACAGTCCACGGTCTACGATGCTGAAACAACAACACAAAACTGTTACATTGACCATGACAGCCGCACCTTGAGCTAGCATTAACCATCGCTGCTACTTGAGACCAAGTTGCTGAAACAATCATAACGCAAATCCCGTGGCTGAAACAGCCCGTGATTTGCGATGCTGAAACAACATAAGACAGCAGTAACAAGAAGACAAATAAATAAGTTGTTACTCCAGCCGCAACAACACCTCACTCAGCACTTGTAATACCATTCTATTACGGGAGACTAGGATACCCTATTCTGGTATAGAAATCAGATCTGACTAAGAATAGGATTCAGATGTACAAATGTAATTTGATGATCAAATTGTATCGAGGGGATTATCCTCTTTAAATAAGAGGAAATCATCATTAGAGAGGACCTTCGGTTTTTTCTAAGAAAGGATTTTACAGAGAAGGACGTGTTTCACTCCAGATTGTAATATGATATAGTTGACAGATGAATAAAAGACTATTCTGAGCATTTCTCTCTAGTTCCTTTCATTTCAGGGGAATCTTGTGAGAAGGGAGGGCCCACCTTCTTCACAAGATTCACCCATTAGCTTTATAGTGTGTTAGTGTTATTTCTGTTCATGCCTTGATTAAATTCTGTTTTGTTGAAACACTACTTTACTGAACTCTTTCTTGTTGGAACTCAGCTTTACTAATTGTTACATTGTTTTCATATGATTCATGCTTGGGTAACTGTTAATCATTCTAGTTAGCAATCTTGTTTGGTGAATTTATGGAAACTTGATAATCAGGAACATGTGCTGAAGATTCTTGCTTGGGGAATAGGGTCTTGTTCTCTGTTAGAGATAGTTAGCCTTCAGTGCATGTCAATTATTTCAATTAGTAATGAGTTCATGCAAGTGTGCTAATCGAAAATAGGTGTTGAAGATTCTTGTTTGAGGAATAGGGCCCTGTTCTCTATTAGAGATAGTTAGCCTTCAGTGCATGTCAATTGTTTCAATTAGTAATGAGTTCATGAAAGTGTGCTAATCGGAAACAGGTGCTGAAGATTCCTGTCTGAGGAATAGGGTCCTGTTCTCTGTTAAGAGGTAGTTAGTCTTCAGTGTGTGTCAATCATTTCAACCAGCAATGAGTTCATAAAAGTGTGGTGATCGGAAATAGGTGCTGAAGATTCCTGCTTTGGGAATAGGGTCATGTTCTCTGTTTATAGAATAGTTGGTCTTTCCTTTTGCAGTGTCTTGAAGAATTCCTTTTCCCAGGTTGTTATTTTCTTAATGTAATCCAGGATTCTTTTGACAATTATTTCTTTAAACATTGAACTCTGCAATAGGTAGATTGCTTTCCTGTAATTCAAGTTAGAACTTCAGTTTATTCAAGGCAAAGTGTGATTAATATGTAATTACTACAACTCTAGGTTGCTTTTGAGATTGAGCATATATAGTGCGTGATTACCTTTGAAATAAACAGACTTCCCTGGGTTGACAATTTATGTAGCACTTGATTGTTTAGTTAAATAGGAAATTATAGTGACCAACATAATGTTTCTTTTATTTTTAGATATTGTTGATATGAATTTGTTGCTTCAATAATTTTATCTTCCAGATTATTCCTATACATGGTGATGGTTTCAATTTGAACCTCATGTGCTCTCCTTATAAGTGCATCAACCACTTGATTTTCTTTTCCTTTAACGTGCTTAATCTCGAAATCATACTCACTAAGAAATTCAATCCATCTAGTTTGTTTGGAATTTAATGTTGGTTGTCCAAAAAAATGTTTTATACCACAATGGTCTATCCTTAGATCACATTTCCTCTCCATGAGGTGATGTCTCCACATTTTTAATTCATGTACAATTGTTTCCAACTATAGATCATGGGTAGCATAATTTCTTTCATGATATTTTAATTGTATGGACTCATAGCATACCACATGATCTTTTTGTGTGAGGAATACATTGAGACCTTCCTTGCATGCATTAGTGCACACCAAAAAATATTCATCCAGATTTGCAATCTTCAAAATTGGTGCACTTGTCAAGATGTACTTCAACTTCTGAAATATCTCTTCACACTTGGGAGTCCATTCAAGCTTCACTCCCTTCCTTTGCAAATAAGTGATTGGGATTGTAATATTAAATGAGAATCCTTTTATGAATTGTAGGTAATAACGAACAATACCCATGAATGATCTAACCTATGTGAAATTTCTTGGTGCTTTCCATCTTCTAGTGGCATCTATCTTCTCAGGATCCACTTCTATCCCATCTACTGAAATTATATGCCCCAAGTAGTGAATCTTCTTTTGATAAAATATGCACTTACTTAGTTTGAGTCAGTGACAACAATTATATCAATTTCTCATTTATTCATGAAAACAAAATTTTAACACATTATTTTATCGTGGAACCCAAATGGGAAAACCACAAACTCTTTTCTATTAACTACAAAATTTGTTTTACATGTTACATAGAAGGAATATGTACTTCCTCTTTGATCATAAACCACTGATCAGGATACACCCACACCCTGGTTTACCAACACCAACTGGTAGGAGGCTATGACCCCCTTTTTAGTCAGCTATAACTAACAAGGAAGCACCAACTCCCTCTGCAGGCACCAACCTACCGTTGCACCACCAAACCACCCTTAATGCATAGGTATTATCTTTTCTTCCTAGAATCTACTTCATATTTTGATCTTCTGATATGGACTGTAGAGACACATTCTTCTCACAACTTTTTCTCGTTTATATACTCTTCAAAAGAGTGTGAAATTTAAAACATCGTGTCCCTTTATTTGAACCATTGTACCTTTTCATTTAAAATGATAAACTAAACTTTAATTAATATCATTTTTCCTTTTTATTCTTTATTCATATTTTCATGATTTATTCTCTTTTAATCATGACTATGTATCAGTTCATTTTACCATGAAGGTTTTTCATAAATTGATCATAGTCATGGATCAATTTAATCCTTTATACTCAATATCAAATATCTTTTACTTCATAGAGACCAGATTTCATGGAGGCACTTCCTTCAATCCATTTCACACGACCATGCGTTACAGAACCACCGACTCAACAATTTCGGCAACACATTACACTTTGCAATGTCAAACCTCTTTACCATATGACCAATGGCGGTGACCTCACTCTTTAGGAAATTATACCAAATGAGCTTTTGATCACTTCTCAGTTCAACGCCCACAATTCATCCTCCTGAAGAGATAGACAGTTGACGAGGTTTCGACATTTAGACATTCGAGTCGTCATGACTTCACACTTTACTAAACTCACGATCACGAAATCTCCGAAACAATCAGACGATTCAAATTCCCCACTGAGATGGATGGTTGACGGGGTTTTGGAATTTTAGGCATTCAAATATTTGTGACTTCCACTTTCAGAATTCCCAATCACAAAATTGTCGGTCAGATCGGACGTGTCATATTCTCCACAAAGATGGAAAATCATCGGTTCTTTGGTATTTTTCTCATTGGGTCTCATGACCTCCAACAACTCAAAAATCTTGATTAGGATATCAATGAAATGATCGGATGACTCGTGTATGATCTTGCCAAAACGATAGGACAGTTCGAGTTTTATTTCACGGAAATATATCAACGGTCCATAGCCTTGGTGATTCGATGACTGACGAGGTTTCAACATTCCTTTGATAAAGGGGGGTCGACGCTCCAACTCTCGGTATCCAAAATGACACTCTCATCGGATCGACGATCCACGTCGTTCCTCCTTTGCTTTGAATCTAACGGTCCACGTCGCTCCTCCTCCTGAGCTTTTGGAGCTTCAGATTTCGAGGTTTTCAATAAACCTCATCGCTGATCTTATGCCACACTTATCCTATCCTTCCACTTTGATATGATCTGACGGCTGTTGAGGCTCTCGAAGAATATCAATGGTTGACAACTTCCTCCATGCATCTATGCTAGATCTAACGGCCCATGGCTATTTGTTCCTATTGTCTCTAACAATCTCTATCGTCCATCGAGATTATCGATGGCTCCTTTCTCCGAACTAGAATCCATCCCTTCTGAACTAAACTCGAATATCTTCCTTCATCTGAGATCTTTCAAGCCTCTATCCCTCCCGATATTGATTCATAGTAACATTTTTGATCCTATCATGATAAAAAATAATCATGAATTTCTTCTGCTACCTGATATACTGTGCAATGCACTCATCCTACTCGCTCTTCCTCTTGAGCTTGTGTTATCGTCCTCTTCACATTGTTTGACATCTTCTGCTTAACTGATATGCTTGTTGACATCAATGACAATCTCAACTGTGGTAATTCATCATTAACAACAAATCATCAATTCAACTGTTGACATCAATGACAATCTATCCAACAATCCCCCCCTTTATCATTGAGGGCAACACACTAGCTTCATATTGAAACCTCCCCCTGTGATGATGCTTTCCTCTTATGAGGATTTTCTTTTTATGAAGTTTCTCTCCCCCTTTGACATCAATGGCAAGGGGTTTCTTCTCCTATGATCTGTCTGTATAAGTACTTTTATGACCACTGGAAACACCTCCTGCAATCACATTTCTTCTGTCATAACTAAATGACTCCTTCTGTCGTTGATTTCTATCTTCGCCTGAATAGGTGCCAACTGATGCATTATTTTCTTGAGATATTTAGGTAGGAAGAAGGATTACTCCCAATTTTTGCCTGAGATATTCAAATACATCTCTGCTTAAGGGTTTTGTAAAAATATCTACCACCTATTCTTGTGTTGGAACGTATTCCAATTTAATGTTCTTATTTTCAGCCTGATATCTTATATAGTGGTACTTTATGGGAATGTGTTTCAATTTTGAGTGTTGAACAGGGTTCTTAGAGAGACTTATCGTTCTTGTATTATCATAGTGGATAGTTGTGGGTTCTTCAAATACTATTTTGATGTCTTGTAGAGTTTGTTTCATCCATTCCACTTGTGTGTAACATTATGTTGCTGCAATATACTCAGCTTCAATGCTAGACAAAGAAATTGAGGATTGTTTCTTGCTTATCCAAGCAACCAGTGATTCTCCCAAAAAGAATGCTCCTCCACTCGTACTTTTTCTTTCATCTACACTTCTTGCATAATCAACATTTGAATAGGATTTTAATGTAAATGAGTCCTTGCTAGGGTACCACAAACCAAGATCTATGGTTCCTTTCAAATATCTAAAGATTCTTTTAACAGCTTGAACATGGCTCTCCTTAGGTTCTGCATGGAATCTAGCCACCATCCGAACAACTTGTTTGACATCAGGTATGGAAGCTGTTAGATAGAGAAAACTGCCATTCATTGATCTATAGTGTTTTGGATCTACAGCTTTGGAATCATCATTCTTTCTTAGTTTTCATCCAACTGGAATAGGTGTACTAATAGGTTTGCAATCCTGTAACTGGAATATATTAAGCATATCCTTAATAGATTTAGACTAATGGATAAAGACTCCCCTTTTGGACTATATTATTTGCAATCCAAGGACAAAATTTAGTTTGCCAAGCATAGACATTTCAAATTCTTGTTGCATCATCTTAGCAAAGTCTTCACTCATTTTTATATTATTACTACCAAATATGATATCATCAACATACACTTCCAAAATGATCAAGTTATTACCATCAATTTTTCAATAAAGATTGTTGTCTGTTGATTCACTTTTGAGGCCTTGTTTTTGTAAATAAGAGTCTATCCTTGCATACCATGCTCTGGGTGCATGTTTTAATCCATAGAATGCCTTCTTTAATTTACAAAAATAGTCTCTCTTATTGGTTATTTGGAACCCATCTGGTTGCTCAATATAGACTTCATCTTCTAAATTTCCATTGAGAAATGTTGATTTGACATCCATTTGGTACACTTTAAACTTTTTGTAGATGGAGAAAGCTAAAAACATCCTAATTGCCTCTAATATGGCTACAGGTGCAAATGTTTCTTCATAGTCTACTCCTTCAACCTTAGCATAACCTTTGCATACTAATTTGGCTTTGTTCTTGATTACTTTCCCATCTTCATTCATTTTATTTTTATATACCCATTTAGTTCCAGTGACATTTTTATCTTTTGGTCTAGGAACTAGTTCCCAAGTTTGATTTCTTTCAATTTGATCCAATTCTTCATTCATAGCTTTAACTCAATTCTCATATTTACATGCCTCTTTGATTGAACTTGGATCAATATGTGACAACAATGCTAATTTTTTTTGATACAATAGTTGTCTTCTTGTTTGCACTCCATCATTCATATCTCCAATAATCAGTTCTTTGGGATTATTTTTTTGAATAATTCTTGAGGGTCTATTTGTATCTCTTCTTGGGAATTCTTCTCTTATATCTCCATATTCACTATATTCTTCAGTTTCACTAGTATTCATATCATCTTCTTCCCTTTCTTTCTCATTCTCTTCTACGTCTTCTAGTTGTGTGCCGAATGTCTCATCATCATCTTCATCTTTATTTTTAGATATGGTCTCTTGATTTTTGATCCTTATCGTTTTTAGATCATCCACCTTGACATCTACACTTTCAACAATATTATGTGATCTAATATTGTAGCATCTGTATGCCTTCTTGTTTGAAGCATATCAAAGAAAAATACCTTCATCAAATCTGGCATCAAATTTTCCAAGACTCTCATCTAATATTTTGATGTAGCATTTACTTCCAAAGACTTTGAAGTATTTCATTGATGGAGCTCTTCCAAACCATAGTTCATAAGGAGTTTTATCACTATTAACCCTTATTTGACCTCTGTTCAATATGTATACAATTGTGCTTACAACTTCCCTCCAATATCCATCTAACAATTTTTCTTCATTGAGCATAGTCCTTGCTGCCTCCTGAACTGTTCTGTTCTTTCTTTCAACAATCCCGTTTTGTTGAGGTGTTCTGGAAACAGAGAATTGTATTTTTATTCCATGATTTTCACAGAAGACATCAAACTCTTTTGAGGTGAATTCACCACCATTGTCTAATCTAAGACATTTGATTTTTGTCTCCCTTTCATTTTCAACAAGGGTCTTAAAGGCTTTGAATTTGTTGATTGCTTTTGATTTTTCTTTGAGAAAACATATCCAGCTCATTCTAGTAAAGTCATCAATGAACAACATAAAGTAAGACTCTCCTTGTAGACTCTTGGTTCTCGTAGTTCCACATTACTATAGTGTGAACAAGCTCTAAAGGTTTAGAGGTTGTGTATTCTTTAGTTTTGAACCTTACCCTAGTTTACTTCCCTAGTTGACAGTGCCTACACATAGCATTTGAGGGTTTTATGATTTTTGGCAAGTTTATTACTGCACCAAGGTTGATGAATTTCACAATATTGTCCAAGTTAATATGCCCCAACCTCCTATTCCATAGCCAACTTTCATCTACATAATTTATATGACACTCCTCATTCAATTTTGCATCTAGTATATATACATTTTCAAGATTTCTAGGAGCAATACCAACTAATTTTCCTGTGTATTCTCTCCTAATATCACATTTTTGGGAATCAAAGATGCAAAAGTATCCTTGATCACAGGTTTGACTGACACTTAATAAACTAGGCTTCAATTTATCGACAAGTAGTACATTTATAGCTTTGTCTTTTCCCAAGCTCACAGTGCCTTTCCCAAGTATGTTGAAGAATTATCACCAAATGTAACTTTACCTTTTTGTTTCTTTAAGTCTAAAAACTTTTCCTTGTTACCTGTCATATGTTTCGAGCATCCACTGTCAACATATCAGAGATCCTTTTCATCTTGAGTTTTTAGGGAAATTAGACATTCGCTTTTTGATGTTTTTACTCTCCAAAGTTTCTTCTGCTCTCTAATGAACTTGGGTTGTTCTGAGACTTCCATTAGTCTACAATTAATGGATTTATGTCCATGCTTATGATATCTAAATAATTGTAAGTCCCCTTCTTGTATAGGTTCAAAGGAGTTATAGTTTCTTCTCTTAACTCAATTTGTTGCTTTTTTATCCTTAAGGATATAATTCTTAACCTTCAAATTTTTCTTTCTATATGCTTTACAATTTATAGTTTTTTGTCCAAAATTAGAGCATGCAAAGCAATAACCATGAAAAATGCAAGGATACCTGTTTTGGTAAAACTTATTTGGTATTGTCTTGCCTTCTTTCTTGATGGGTGGAGGTAATCTTCTACAGTTCTGATCATTTCTTATCTTCTCTTCATTTTTCTTCTTGAATGTACTGTGAAGAGCATCTGCATAAGATTTTGAGTTAACATGGATTTCCTTTTGAGAATAACATATTCCATTTTTATTTCCAGAATCCCTTTGCGCTGTAATAATCTTATCTAATATTTTAGAGCTATTTTCAGATTTTGTTTGAATGATTTTTTCATCCAGCTCCTATTTCAGATGAACTATTTCTGCCTCCATCCTTTCAACAGTTATTTGTTTTTCTTCAAGAGACTTTTCCAGACTTTCTTCAATCTTATTTTCTTCTAAGATCTGTTTTTTCAGATTGTTCATAAGTTTTTCCATCTCCTTTTCTTCTTGTTCATATTTTTCTTTCTGTTCAACTACAAAACTTTTCAACTGTCTATATCTGGCTTTGTATTTTCTTAATTCATCTAAGGCACTAAGAAGTTATTCCTCCATATTAACTTCTTCTTCATCTTCTAACTCTTTCTCATGTTTAATTTTTTCTATTTCATTAGATTCTGCAATACCTAAGAAAATGACTTCATCATCATCAGATTCATCGTTATCACTAGACAGTGACGAGCTATTGTCTTCTTCTTTTGAGTAAAAAATATTTTTCCCTCTATAGAAATTTTTCTTGTCGTTGGGTTTTTCCTTTTTCTGGTATTGTTTGTTTTTGTTTTCTTTCTCTTCAGGGTCCTCCTTGGGATAGGGAGACTTGGATGCGAAATGACCAATTTTGCCACAATTAAAGAATTTGAAAGGAAGCTTGGCTTTGTATTTCCCTAATATTTTCTGAAGTTTTCTAATGAAGTTGGCTTCTTCCACATCAGATTATTCATGATGACAAGATTGAGGTTTTTGCTTCTAATTTATCTTTGTCTTGAATGCTTTGAAAGTTGTTTCATCTTTTGCATTTTTATTATTTCCTGTTCTCATCTTATGCTGTAAAAATTCCATGGAGCTGGTCAACTGTGAGTGAGCTTAGATCGGATCTATCTTCAACTGAGGAAATATTTGCATCATATCTCATCGGTAATGACCTTAGTATTTTTTTCACAATGGGTTTAACTGTAACTTCTTCTGCTGCTACTCTAATTGAGTTGACCACTTCATCTACCCTATGAAACTACTCAGCAATATTTTCTTCTTCTTTCATTTTCAGGTTTTCAAATTGAGTTCTATAGGTCTGTAGTTTGGCTTCCTTGACATTGTCATCTCCTTCATATATGGCCTCCAATTTGTCCCAGATTTCTTTGGCCGATTTGCAATGCATAACTTTCACACATATAGACTTACTCAACCCTGCTAGAATACCATTAACTGCTCTTGAGTTATCATTACATATTTTCTTTCTTCTAGAGTCTTTGGGTGGAGTAGTTGGTGCAATGTAACCGTCTACAATAGATTGTCGGATATCAAAACCAAGAGCCAACAGGAAGTTTTTCATTCTTATTTTCCACAGAGCATAGCCTTCTCCATTGAACAATGGTGCTTTGTTGTTAGACATTCCTTCTTGTTGATCCATCTTCAGGATCTACCTTCAAGTTTGTTAGACTATGCTGAAGGAACCCACTTTGATACCAATTGAAGGATCAGATCATGTCACTGAGAGGGGGGGGGGGTGAATCAGTGACACAACAATTATATCAATTTTTCATTTATTAATGCAAATAGAATTTTAACATAGTATTTTATCGTGGAACCCAAATGGGAAAACCACAAACTCTTTTCTATTAACTGCAAAATTAGTTTTACATGTTACATAGAAGGAAGATGTACTTCCTCTTTGATCAACACCAACTGATCAGGATGCACCCACACCCTGGTTTAGCAACACCAACTGGCAGGAGGCTACGACCCCCTGTTTAGTCAGCTATAACTGACAAGAAAGCACCAACTCCCTCTGTAGGCACCAACCTGCCCTTGCACAACCCAACCACCCTTAATGCATAGGTATTAGACTTTCTTCCTAGAATCTGCTTCATCTTTTGATCTTCTGATATGCACTGACACATTATTCTCACCACTTTTTCATGTTTATATACTCTTCAAATGAGTGTGAAATTTAAAACATCGTGTCCCTTTATTTGAACCATTGTACCTTTTTATTTAAAATGATAAACTAAAATTTAATTAATATCATTTTTCCTTTTTATTCTTTATTCATATTTTCCTGATTTATTCTCTTTTAATCATGATTGTGTATCAGTTCATTTTACCGTGAAGTTTTTTCCTAAATTGATCATAGTCATGGATAAATTTAATCCTTTATACTCGATATCAAATATCTTTTACTTCATAGAGACCAGATTATGTGGAGGCACTTCCTTCAAGCCATTTCACATGACCGTGCATTACAGAACCACAAACTCAGCAATTTCGACAACACATTACACTCTGCAATGTCAAACCTCTTTACCATATGACCAATGGCAGTGACCTCACACTTTAGGCAATTAGACCAAATGAGTGTTTAAGCACTTCTTAGTTCAAAGCCCACGATTCATCCTCCTAACGAGATAGACAAATGAAGGGGTTTCGGCGTTTAGACATTCGAGTCTTCGTGACTTCACACTTTACTAAAATCACGACCAGGAAATTGCCGAAACAATCAGACGGTTCAAATTTCCCAATGAGATGGACGGTTGATGGGGTTTCGACATTTTAGGCATTCAAATCTTCGTGACTTCAACTTTTAGAATTCTCGATCACAAAATTGTTGGTCACATCGGACGTGTCATATTATCCACGAAGATGGATGGTCGTCGCTTCTTTGGCATTTCCCTCATCGGGTCTCATGACCTCCAACAACTCGAAAATCCCAATAAGGATATCACTGAAATGATCGGACGAATCATGTATGGTCTCGCCAAAATGATCAGACGGTTCAATTTTTATTCCACAGAAATAGATCGATGGTCCATAGCCTTGGTGATCCGATGACTGATGGGGTTTCATCATTCTTGTGATAAAGGGTGTTTCTACGCTCCAACTCCTGGTATCCAAAATGCCACTCTCGTTGGATCGATGATCCACATCGATCCTCCTTTTCTTTGACTCTAATGGTCCACGTTGCTCCTCCTCTTAATATTTTGGAGCTTTGTCTTTTGGGGTTTTCAACAAACCTTATCACCGATATCATGTCGCACTTATCCTATCCTTCCACTTTGATGTGATCTAACGACTGCCGAGGCTTTCGAAGTAGATCAACAGTCGACAACTTCCTCCATGCATATATGTTGGATATAACATCCCATGGCTATGTGTTCCTGTTGTCTCCAACAATCTCTACCGTCCATCAAGATTATCGATGGCTCCTTTCTCTGAACTCGACACGAGCCCTTCTGATATTAACTCGATTCTCATCCTTCATATGAGATCTTTCAAGCCTCTATCCCTCCTGAGCTTGATTCATAGGAACATTGTTCGCTATCGGATATACTATGAATTTATTCTGCTATCGGATATACTATGCAATGCACTCTTCCTGTTCACTCCTCCTCCTAAGCTTGCGTTATCATCATCTTCACATTGTTTGACATCTTCTGCTTAACTGATATTCTTGTTGACATCAATGACAATCTCAACTATGGTAATTCATCATTAACAACATATCATCAATTCGAATGTTGACATCAATGACAATATTTCCAACAAGGAACACAATTATAAACTTGTCCAGGTATTCCTTGAACACTCCATTCATTAAAAACATGAAAAATGATGGGGAATTTGATAGTCCAAATGGAACTATTGTGAATTCATAATGGCCATATATTTTCCTGAATATTGTCTCATTGATGTCTTCTTCCTTTATCCTCACTTTAATATATCTTGACCTCAAGTCAATCTTGGAAAATATTCTTACACCTTTTAGCTAATCAAATAAATCATCAATTCTTGGAAAAGGATATTTGTTCTTTATGGTGATCGTATTCAGCTGTTTGAAATCAATACAAAACTTTAAGGTTCCATCCTTCTTATTTATAAATAGCACTGGGGCTCCCCAAGGTCACTCTTGGGCATATATACCCCTTCTTTAATATCTCTTCAATATGCATTTTCAACTCTTTCAATTCTAGTGTGCCCATTATGTATGGTGTCTTGGACATTGGGGAAAATCCTGGCACCAAATCAATAGAGAAATCAATGTCTCTCTTTGGTGGAAATCCTGGGATCTCCCTAAAAAATTCCTCAAAATCCATTAATACCAAATGGTATTCAATTCCTACCACTTTATTTCCAGTTTCCTCTTCCATATGGGCTGCGAAAATCTAGCATCCCTTCCTGAAACTCTTTTTCAACTTCATATCCAAAATTTATCTGACAACTGCAACTCTTGGAATTCCTTGAACCTTTCCTATTTTCCCTTCTTCATTAAGATGCATGATTTTATTTTTGTAACAATCTAGGATAGCATGGTGTTTTTCCAACCAATCCATGCAAATTAGAAAATCATATGAACCCAATGAAATAATGTTCACATCTACCTTTGTGCTGAGTCCATCCATGTCTATTGGAAAATATTTAACCAACTCATTAATTTTCCTCTTAGCCCCTATGGTTTGTTGAAATAACCAAGATTTATTAGCTTACTCCTTTGTAAGTGAATATTTCAACAATGTTAGAGTCTATGTAATTATGGCTAGCTTCATAATCAATTAAAATTGTTGTGGGTTGGTTATCAATCTTACCTTCCGCTTCAATCATGGTGGGTTGATATTTCACTTGTGTGTTGTCCAAGGATGCATAAATACATGATATGTTTCCTCCCATGTTCTCAAGTGTTTCCGCCTTTTGAATGTTTTGGAAATTCCTCATTATTTCTCCTTTGTGAGGGTAGTCCCTATATAAGTTATTTCCCTCACATCCCTAACATTGTACAATCTATTTCCTTGGCCTTTTCCCAAATGAATCTACAGTCTTGTGCTCATTTTGGGATTTCTAACCTTGCTGATTTGCTTGGAAGTTGTTCTTGAAAATAGCCGGCTTAAAAAAATTCTTCCTTTGATCATTTTTACCCTTCATCTTATAATTCAATATTTTTGGAAAACTAGCCTTCCTCCATTCTACTCATAAATATGCTTTTCTATTCTTATAGCTTCCTCCAAAGTATGGGGGTTATCATATTGTATCTTGTCACTATATAAGGAGGGTAACCCACTCATAAACCATTGGATTTTGACTTTTTCATCCTTTATGAAGTCAACATATTTCAACAATTCAAATAACCTCTTTTCATATTCATCCATTGTCATGCTTCCCAACTTGAGTTCAAAGAACTCTTTCATCTTCCTTTCATAATAAATCTCAAAAAAATATTTCTTTTGGAAATATCCTTTGAAATACCTCCATGAGATCCTCTTCCCATCAAGGTGCTTGGATTTCTTAAGTTGATCCAACCACATATATTTCTTTCCTTGAAAATGGCAGGTTGCAATTCCATATTCTACTCTAGAGGGGTAATCATGCAAATGGAAATATTTTTTCATTTCCAACAACCAAGCCTCGACCTCTTCTTCTTTACTATGATCACCATTGAAATATGGTGGATTTATTTTCCTAATTTAACCTTGCAATATGTCTGCCTTAGGTCTTGTCCTTTTCCTCCAAACATGAGACACAGTTGAGATGCTCCCTGGCCTTAAACTTCCATGAGTTATTCTAGTGGATTTCCTTGGAGAATGATGGTGCCTACTCATGATTCTTGACTGCATGTCATTTCCATGATCATCCCTTTTTCTATGGGATATAGATGTTTTCACTCATCTAGCACTAGCTTCTTGCTTGGTTCTAGAGTATTTGTTGACTTGATTATGCAATATATTCAAACGTTTAAGTATCTCTTCCTGAGCCTTCATGATCCTTTCATTATCTGATTTATATCTCTGCACTTCCCTATGAAAAATCCTCATAGTTACAGGTTCCTTCCTACCTACCTCTCCTTCCATTAGATCCTAACTCAACATTACCCATTGTTGGCCCTTGGTTATGGAAGCATGCGAAGACACAGTGACTGTTATTGGGTCGAAGTGAGCAAAAGAGAAGAAAAGATGGAGCAAATCCCGAGAAAGAAAGTTGTTGGACGAGGAGATCGGGGATGATAGATAAGAAAGAAAGAGGGATCACAAAGAAATCAGCAAGAGAAAAAAGCTACCGATGGATGCTTTGGAGCACCAAGCGAAAAGGAAGGAAAGACAGGCTAGCGAAGCCCTGAAAATATGGGTCAAGTTGACCTAGGGTTTTAGACACCTAGGGTTTTGGTATCCAGGGTTTTGGACATCTAGGTTTCAGACTAAGGCTATCAGTGAGCTATTGTAATGTATAAATAGAGTTCTAAAGGCCTAGGTTGGGTTGGTACTTAGGGTTGGTATCAAGATAGGTTATCGTTGTTGCTAGTGATCGATCTGATTGTTATTGTGAGAGACTATTGTATTGAGAGAGAGAAGTGTTGAGAGTGAGAGCCTTCTAGATTGTAAGATATTTAGCAAGGTGTGAATATCAACCCTACAGCTGGGTGCATAGGGAGGGGAGAGAAAGAGAGGATAAGAGAGAATATCTACTAGCTAAGAGTGCAGATAAGAATTGTATGCTTTACCTCAATATATTTTGTGTTGTGTGTGATTGGTAGTTTGTATCTGTCATTGATATACTGTGATTGCAGTACTGTTTTAGATCTAATAAGTAGATGTGCAGAATAGATCTAAGTGATAAGTGATATATGAATGTTTTGTTGTTATTGTGTTAGATCCACTTGATATTCCCTTTGGTTGTAGACATCTCTGTCCTGCAACCCCCTCATAACTACTTCGGGTGAGACTGCATCTACTTCGCAGGTGCTGCTGAAAGGGCCATTAGTTAGGGATTTTTGGTGTGCTGTTGGAGCTAAATCCTGGGTCTACCCCTGTGCCAACAAATGGTTCCTTTGTCGGGACATGAATCATTTTGAGGGAGTGTCAAGGTGGTTTCCATCAAAGACACAGATTGAAAAGTGGATAGAGGATCAAGAGAAGGAATTCGCTTAAGCCTAGAATAATAACCCTAATTTTAGCACTAAGGATTGGCTCAAAATATATATATTCACTGATATACATGAGATATTCTTTGGAGGGATCCATCAGGAGATATATGAGTGGCTAGCTAGATTAGCAGATACCTAGTTCGAGATCTGATCTAAACCTCTTGTGGTTTGGATGTTGGAGTTGATCGAGAAGGTCAAGAGAGTTGATAACACTGTATCACGAGCAGTAGATCACTGGATTGATAGTAACATTGGAGGGTACATCAAAAAGTTCATTGTTGACATAGTAGAATTATACAACCAAGCTGAGAGATATTTCTTTAAGGGACTCAGAGGGAAATTTTTTCTTTTGCTGAAGCTAAGAATCAAGATGCTATTGCATGAGAAGAACATATTGAAGACACAATAAATTGGTTGGATCAAGAAAGGCTAATGTTAAAAAATTCAGATAGAAACAACGACATAGAAGCAGGACATACGCACAGTGGGAGAATATTAAGAGAAGTTCATCTTGCGAACCTGTTTAAGAAGAACTACGGGGAGGAAGGTTTCTACAGTGGAGAAGAAGCATAACTAACAGATGAAGTGTTGATATTATGGTAGGTGCAGGATTTATTTAACTCCACAAATAAACCTGATGAGGATAGAATACTCCAGGAAGTAAGAAGAAACCCTAATGAGTTGGCTAATAACCCTAGAAGACTTGTCGGCTCAAGAAGATAATTTATATTAGGTTATTAGCCTCCCAGAGAAGAAGTCGTCCAGAAATAATAATATATACTGAACAAACAGATACACAAAATGAGAATTCAACCCAGACATTTATCCAAAATTAGTATAAATACAAGAAGGCCAGTTCTCATTCTGGTAGGCAGTCTCAGAATTGCAGAGCAACAACTTGTGCGCACTGCAATGTCCAGTTTTGTGTACAGGTTTGAGTAGATCTGTCGGTGCAGTTGTTGCAACTAGAAGTTACGTTTTGGCTTGGAATATATCTTAGCTAGGGTTTGTACTATCTGATTAGTTCTTTTTGGTGCGCTATCCTTGGGGAAAGGTGCGCTACCCTTTGTTTGGCTATCTAGCCTAGGGTTTGATTTCAGAGTGATTCTCTGTCAAGGTTAAGGTGCTTGGAGGGTGGCTTCGGCCTATGGTTGGGTGACAATAGAGACATTGTCAATGGTAAAATGAGCACATCCATTATATTCTAACAGGTTATGGGCGCACACCTTCTTCATTCAGTCTAACCGCTGGAAGGAATCATAACCAGAAGGATATTAAGCTCGTTGAAGCACTACCTCTAGGGTTACTAGCGGGTGCAGTTGTAGAAACCCTAATCTTCTCGTTGAGACACCTTAAGTGAATATATTTACCTAATATCCAGACATATCAGTGCACCCTAGACTATCGCATCTCCTGTTACTCTCAGCAAGCCAAGACATCAAGTTTGAGTTTGTGGTCAAATCTAAGGTTTGACCAAGTCAAAGCCCCCATGACTTATTCTATGAAATCAGAGAACAATTTATATGGAGCCTCTAACTTCATAGTGTGGAAGACAAGTATTGACCTCATCCTTTCCAAGAATAAAGTAAGGGATATCGTGAAAGAAAAGATCGTGGAACCAGAGTTTGAAGAAGGAAAAGAGAAGGAACCACATAACGTTGCAGTTATGGAGAAGTTCAAAGATTTTGAAATCAATGCCATGAGTATCATAGTGGAATCTATAAAATACCACTTGATACCCTACATCTCCCATCTTGACTGATTGAAGAAGATGTACGATTCCCTAAAAAATATCTTCTCGGTCAGAAACATTGGACAAGTTATGAGTCTGAAGAATGAGCTCTGTGACATGAAGATGAATGATGAGAATAGAATAACATCATACTTTGTGAGGATATCCCAGTTAAGAGATCAACTACAAGCTATTGAAGAGATCATTTCAAAGAAGGAATTGGTAAACATAGTACTCAATGGTCTTCCCAAGACATGGGATGCATTTTCCGCAAGCATGAACAAAAGAAAGGAGTATCCTACATTTGAAGAACTTTGGACTTGTTGTGCTCAAGAATAATCCAGGATCAGTGAAAAAGAGAAACCCCAAAAGAAGTATGATGATTAGGGATTCACAACAAGATTCAAGAATTTCAGGAACAAAAGGAAGTTTGGCTCAAGGAGGAAGACAAATCAAGAGAAAGACATTTAATAAATACAATGCTTCAACTGTCGAAAGTATGGTCACTACAATAATCATTGTCCCGAGCTAAAGAAAATAAAGGAGAAACGTGAAGCATCAGTTGTCGAAGAAAAGGAACCTACCAAGAAGACTAAGCAGGATGAAAGAGACTTCTTCTTCTGAAGGTAACAATACTCTACTTATTTCTTGTACATATCTTATTTGCATTGTCTCTATACATATTTTGTATATCTATCTCCTGAAAGATAATGTATTCCAAGAAGAACTATACCTATGGAAGAGCAACAAGATAAGGATGAATATCATTAGATAATACACATGAAAGGATGAAATACATCAAACAAATCATGTGAAAGATATTGCAAGATAAGACAAATCCATCATGACGAGACTTAGAACAAGAAAAGATAGAAAGAAGTCAACAATAAAGAGGAAATTGGAGAAATACTTATGACATTTTTGTAGAAGACAACAAGACAGAAGCATGGACTCTGTCAGACAGAGAGATCCAATTATATATTGTAGTAGACAACAAGGATGGAGACAGAAGTGTGGACTCTCCTAGATGGAGGGAGCCGATTATATATCACCAAAGAGAAGATAATGCATGTATAAAGGATTAGGAGGGAGATAATCCTATTATCCATTGAAGATGATGAAGTATATATCCATGGTAGAATCCATGAAAAGAAGTATGTGTTTAGTTTGACCTTAGAAGAAGACTTCTTCGAAGAGAAGCCTTAAAGTATTCCTGGTTGTCCATCCACATTTGTGATCCTATGATGAAAGAAATAAATGGAATCCTTAGGGCATGGAATCTATAAGAAACTCCATGGACCCAAGAGCTAAAGAAAAACATAATAAATAACATGAATATTCCAAGAAAGAAGAGAATCCTAAACAACCAATCATTCTATTTAGAGTCACAAGATTACCAGCCTAATATAAACTCACTAAAATCAATCAAGAAGAAGAACTAAAAGTTGTGATGAAGAACAGTGTATGAAAGACTTATGAATGAAAGAATTGTGAGATTGAAGACTAGAGGTTCTCCCGGATGGAGGGAGAAGACTATGACAATTACTTATTCCAGTAAACTAGGCATACCTATACATGAGTCTTTATATCATCCGCAATATGCATGGGTTGGAGATCTACATCAGATGAATGCAAAGAATGTTCTCCAGAGCAATTGAACAAAGAGCATATGAAGAGAAACCTCAAGACTTTGAGGCATACCAAAAAGAGACCCTTGTATGAAGATGGAAGAAAATAACTTGGTGGAGAACCTCCAGCGCATAGCGGAAGCATGGTGAAGATTTCCTATAACAAGATATTGTATCAATATGATTACTTAGAAGATCAAATTTCATGATGACAAAAGAAGTGCCACATCGATATGTTCTAGTTTTCCAACAAAGATTGGCCTAGATGATTCAGTTTATATCATAACATTGTTTCTGTGCAGGTTGATATCAGATGATTGTTATGAAGATTATATGACAGTAGATGTATATTATTGTGGTGGATGTGTTCCACTGTTCGTGACTATACGTTGTTGATCAAGTACTTGTGTGTTACTTGGTGTGGTAGTGTACCACTGGATTGTAGTTATGTACTACTATGGATATAAACAATTATGTTCTATTTTGTTTCGATTGCCTTGAAGACTATCAACAATATTGGAAATGATTATCACTTAGATGGATAATCAAAGGACAAAGATTTCCCAAATGGAAAATCAAGCATTTACTCTTCTAGATTAGAAGAATGGATCTTGTATCAGTCTGTGGAGTAAGCATCATGTCTGATTACTCAGATAGAGCATGGTTTCAAGAGATGATGCAACTGATGACACTGATGATGATGATGGTGCTCATGATATAGTCATTATATACTCTATACAACTATGTTCATCCTACCAGGTGAATTGGTATGTTTTTGTGCTCAAGATCATTACCTGTAATACCGCCCTATCTAGGAGGGAGTGTTGATATTATGGTAGCTACGAGAGGTATTTACCTCCACATGTAAACCTGACGAGGATAGAATACTCCGAGAAGCAAGAAGAAACCCTAATGAGTTGGCTAATAACCTTAGAAGACTTGTCGACTCAAGAATACAACTTATATTAAGTTATTAGCCTCCAATAGAAGAAGTCGTCCATAAATAATAATATATACTGAACAACAGATACCCAGAATGAGAATTCAGCCCAGGTAGTTAGCTAGAATTAGTATAAATACAGGAGGCCAGTCCTCATTCTGGCAGGCAGTCTCAGAATTGTAGAGCAGCAACTTGTGTCCACTATAGTGCTCGGTTTTGTGCGTAGGTTTGAGGAGAGATGTCGGTGCAGCTGCTACAACTAGCAGTTATGTTTTGGCTTGGAATATCTCTTGGCTAGGGTTTGAACTATCTGATCATCTCTCGTTGGTGCACTATCCTTGGGGAAAGGTGCATCACCCTTTGTTTGGATATCTAGCCTAGGGTTTGCTTCCAGAGTGATTCTTTGTCAAGGTTAAGGTGCTCTAAGGGGGGCTTCAGCCTATGGTTGGGCGAAACTAGAGATATTGTCAATGGTAAAATGAGCACATCCATTATATTATAACATGAAGAACATTTAGAACCCGCTAGGGCAGAGGAAGGAAAAGCTATAGATCTTTGTTGAGGAGAACCAAAAACCTCAGAAACTGCATAGAACATTGAAGTAAGTACTATTATCAATCCTGTTGATTTAGTAGTATTAAGAAACCAGATTAATCCCAATCACTTGAGCATCCAGAGCATTGTCAATAGTAGTCCACCACATATTCAGTCAGGAACCCTAGGAAGATCTATGGAAGATGAGATGAGACTCCCTATCTTTAGGGGAGATGGATCTGAAGATCCTGATCAACACTAGTTTCTATGTGAAGTCATATGGAATATTAATAATTTCACAGATGAAGTAGTAAAAAGAACTCAGTTCAGTACAACTCTCAGAGATCGCACACTGAGTTGGTACATGAAACTTGTCCAAGGACTTTCACAACCTAAGCCATTGAATCAGATCAAGAATGTGTTGATTGCAGAATTCAAGAAACCTAAGTCAGAATCCCATTATATCACAGAGCTAAAAGAGATCAAGCAGAAGCTGGTTGAACCTATTTGGGAGTTCGATCAGAGATTCAATACCTTAACAGGCTGATTGACTTTTTAGATCTTAGACGAACAGAATAAGGAATGGTTCAATGTTGCCCTTCTATCACACATCAGAGTTCCCCTGATGCAATAGAAGATTGATTTGTAGGATGAGGCATTGGACATCACCATGAAGCTATAATCAACACCTATGGGAGAATCCAACTCAGGTATCAACCAGATCTTCAGTCAGCTAACTAGTTTGTTTCTGCAGGTCGAAGATATGAACAAAGACAAGGGAAAAGATAAAAGAGAAGGCATCTAGTGTGTCAAATGCAGATCGGAAGGCCATGAAAAGGAACACTGCCTTCTATTCAATGAATAATTGGATTCTGGAGCTCTGATCTCCTTGAAGTAATTCACCTTACCCTGGTGCGAGGTATGCAGAAACAAACATCGTACTGGTGAGTGCTATTATATGAAAAAGTATGTTCAGATACCTACAAATTTGTACTGTACATTTTGTAAGTCCATAGGACATGGTGATAGGGATTGTAGGGATTAGGATCTCATGCATGAAAGGTCAAGAGACATATATAAGATTCAAGGTGAAGTACAACAAGAAGGAAACATTACGCATTACAACTCTCCTGGGAGAGGAAACTTCAATCCTCGCGGTGGATTCAAAGGAAGAGGAGGAGGAGGAGGAATGGGTTGAGGCTGAGGACAAATCATTTGTTATAACTGTGCACAACTAGGACACCTTGCAACGGATTATCGGAACCCTTGTACCACTTGTAGCTACTACAACTCGTTTGACCATGTTATAGAAGATTGTCCTGTGCTGCTAGCTAAGATTCAAGAAAGATGAGGACATCAGCAGAACCCACAAGTGCAATTGATCTATGATAAACCTCATGAAGAAGATGCTAGAGTAGTTGTTATAACAAGAGGAGGTATTGTCACAGGAGATGACAGAATGACCCAAGGGAATAGTACAGAAGGCTCGGGGATCAGGAAAGCTACAGAGAAGACACAAATGTTTGATGCAAAGAAAGAAAGACAAATGTTTGAGGAAGCCAGAAAAGAATTCAAAGGAAACCAAGGCTCTGCATAAAAGACAAGACCAGAAGTGAGATAATATGGAATGCCTCTGGTATTTGATCTGTCTTCTTTGCCAAAAGAAGAAAAAGAGGTAAGCAAGCTCATGGAATTTTTATACACTTGTATTAAGTTAGTTCAGGACGAAAGTGTTGTACAAGAATTGCAAAATTTAATCAGACAATATGAGCTAGGAAAGATAGTGTTGTTCCTGAGTTTATACTTTAAGGATGTAAAGTATACCGTCAAGGCATCCGTAAAGGTAAAGATAATTAAAGGGTAAGAATAAAAAATAAGGGTAAATCAAAGTCAGTTTCTCAACTGCCTCTGTCTAGCTTCCCGTTGTTCTTGGATGTTGATATCTGTCTCAATAGCAGTCCATGAACATTCTAATTCAGCTCGGTTAGTTGTTGTTTGCAAAATAGTATTAAATAGGTTTAAATCAATGCTAGTTTGATCTTTGAGGCCAGGTTCTATGTTGGGCTGTCTATTATTTGGGACATTCATGGAGAGTAAAATTTTATTTAATTATGAAAGAATTGAAGATTTGTTGCTTTAGTTTTTAAGGGATGAAAAGAGAAAAATAGTTTTAGAACTCAAAATAATAATATAATAACAGTTGAGTCTGTTCCCTGGACTTGAAACAATTTTAAGAATAGTAAAATAACAAAGTAGAATTGTTGTGAAAATATGAGGCTTTAATCAAGAAAGAATCTCATATTTTAACAGGAGATAAAGAGGAAAACGAGATTTCTAATGAAATGTTAAATATAATCATTCAAATGATCTACAGGTCTTAAAATTACTGATAGAAATTTCAGAGGAAAAGCTGTAAATAATTTGATAACCAAATCAATTCAAACTACAAAAGATGTATGAAAGAAACTTATAGTTTATCATTCATTAGAAGGACATTGAAAGAGAAACATAAAAATTGTAAACAGGGTTAAAGAGCATATAGCTTCAAGTTGACAGAATTCAGAATCTCGTCTACATTATTTATATCACAATAGATGGAAAACTTTTTTAATAAAATCAGCTCTCTCAAAAACCAAAAGAACTTTCTCAGTCTTGTGAAAACATATTTATACATGATCATCAAATATTTTTTCCCATTGGTGATTAACCAACTTCCTAAGACTACGGTTACATGGACGAACAATGTCAAACCGTTTAGATTTCTTTTCTAACTAATTTATTATTATAATGATGAAAAATATTCAAAAGAGTATTTCATGTCAGTGTTGATGAACCTGCTCCTAATTTAAGACAATGAACACATTTTCCCAGGAACTGTAATAAAACTCTGGGAGCTTCTAGAATATCCTTTGCTTTGAATAAGAAAAAATTTCTCTATAATTCTGGCAGACGATCTTCCATTACCTTTCTCGTAAACTTAATAGTTTGTAGCTTTAAGTTAGGCATTACTATCCATTTGTCAATCTGAGTAACATTGACTACTTTTATTTGTGGAATCTTTGCCTGAATCTCTTCCAGCTCTTCTTTAAATCTTAACCGATGCTCTTTGTTTTTTCCAATGTTAAAAGAAGTTTTTTCTAAAAGATCAAAAATTTCTTGACAATCATCATTGACCTCTCTGGTTATTCTTTGTTTTCTGCAAGGTCTATCTCCCACACCTTGAGTATTACATATCCTTTAACCTTCTCCGAAACAGATAATTTTTTAATCTTTCCGGCTTCCTCCATTGTTGAAAGAGTCATTGCTTTTTGGAAAGTCGTTCTGGCCACTTTTACTTCTCTTTCCTTCTGGAGAATATCTTCCAAGGATTTATTAGTTTCCTGAAAGTAATTCTGGACAAATTCCATATTAAAAAACACTCCTTGTTGTTCCTCCTCTATCTTCATATGTATCCTTAATACCTGATCCTGGAAAACTTCAAGCTCTACCACTTGATTTGAAATGAAACTTATCTTATTTTGTAACTGTTTATTTGTTTCCTCTTGCTTTAAGACCTGAGCCTGAGTAACCTATATTTTATGATTTGCTTCTTCTAAGCTTGCTTTTAATTTCCGAATCTCTTGAATTTCATTCAATCTAGCTTGTTCTAAACCCTTTTTTATTCCCCAACTGATATTTCTTTCGGTCTCTTTCAATTGACCCTATAGTTGAGCTATCATTTGGTCTTTCTGTTCCAACATAGTCGTCAAACTGCCCACAGAGTATAAATTCACTGACGCTAAAGCTCCCATTGTGCCCGCTATTTCTGTAGTGAATTCCCCCTCTTTAAGTTTTTGTCCATCTATGATGATTTTGTGCTTTTTAATCATTATATATCCTCTTGGATGCATCTCCTGTTTCAGGATAGCCTTCCTTTTTTTACTGAAAAAATAATCGGATGAAGGAATCTCATCCCTAGAAATAGGCTCAAGCTCACTAATGTATAGAGCTCCCTCATGGGGGTTTCCATAAGTAGACTGCAATGGAGTCAAGGAAGTAATGGGACTTCCAAGTTTTGTTGATGCTGTTCCACCTACTTTTTTCAGAAAACTCCCAGAGATTTCTAAAGGTGTTTCCAACTCCTTTCCTTTCCCTACCTTTGATTATTCTGTCTGGGGAATTTCTATTTCTTGCGAAGTCATCTCACCCTCCTTCATTTTTCCTTTTGTATTTGCTTTATCCTATACATTTGTTTCAAAGCCTGGGGGAGGCCCTTCCTTTTCTGGAGGAGGGGTTGTGGACTCACCCTGCAAACCCTTTGGTTAACAACTTTGTCTGTGACTCTGAAATGACATGAAACCAACCTGTGAGTCAGGTGACATGGCCTGTACCCTGTTCAATACTACTTCATAGGTTTTGACCTCCTTGAAAATATCATCATAAACAGATGTTTCATGCTCATAATCTTTCAAATTACAATGCATCAAATATCTGCTTACTAATTGATAAGGGTCATGCTTTCTGTGCTCAATATCTACCAGTTTTATTTCTTCTAATGCTTTAGCCTCTACTTTAGAGTGGCCAAGGTTTAGCAATGAAAATTTTCTGACATACACAAGGAAGACTGGCCAAGATTTCTTCTGAGCTACGTTTAGTTCTATCCCAATACCACCTTTCACTATTTGATGTGCTACCTCCCTTAATACTAATTTGTTTGGGAGGAATTTCATAAGTGCGTGAGGAGGAATTGAGCACCCATAAACCCTAACATAAGAAAATTTCTCATCAATAAACCAGTTGGCTATCGCTTTGAGATTTCCTGAGACTGACTCATAAATGCGAGGGGGTTCACAGCCATAAAACATGTTATGCATTGGAATTATTACAAAATGACAAATTTCATAAAATGCATTCTTAGCATTTTCTTCCCAAAGTGTAGATTGATATTCATGAATGGGCTCAGGGCAAGTTATGTTCCAACTCCAATTCATTAAGGGAAAAGGATTCATAAAGAAAAATGCGTCCATAATGTATGCTGACATATAAAAGGCCACTGTTTGACCTTTAGATTTTGCAACTCTGTAGTTTGAAACTTCTTGAGCTAGGTTATCAGATAGAATTTTACTCCAATTAAAAATGAATCCTTCTGAAGATTCTTCTAAAAAGGGCACCCAATCTGCATGAAAATGGCAGGGATCCTTTCTCCCAAACAGTCTACACAACATAATAGCTACATAGGCCATGTATTGATTCAAAGATGTCGTGGAATAAACCCCATGGGTATCAGCCCTAAAATTTGATGGACATCTCGACCAATCTCTAATTAAATCAGGATAATTTCGGTCTTCCTCGGTACACTCTTTCCTTTGAAATTCAGCTAAAAACTCAGCATTAAAAGTGTACTTAGGATTCGGTGAAATCTTATACATTACTTGTATATGTTCTGGCTTGAACGAGATGACAATGACCCCTTGATTATTTAAGATGCTCCTCATCGGAATATCAACCTTTTCTAGTGCCCAACTGATCATATCGTTATACGCCAAAAGCTGAGGGCGTGCCGCGATCTTATGAAGCTCTAATTATGCTATATCCCGAAAGTGATTATCAGAATCAATATGAGAATTCTTGAATTCGAATTCCAGGATTTCAGAGATTTATGTCCAAGATTTAATGGAATCAATAGCGTGTGGCGTAGTGTTAGATATGATATCTCCTTCCTGTGTATCTTCACTCTTCTTCGATGCCTTTTTTGGTGCCATGACTTTAAGTTAGATGGAAAACCTGTCACAGAAAAGGAGTGTATGAGCTCGACTGAATGCGTCTTACGCTTGATATTTTGAAACAGAAAATGTTGTGAAACACAGACCTTCAAACTCTCTTTTAATTCATTTAACGATGAAGGGACTGACGCAGTTGACAAGAATTCAAGACATTTAATGCAGTAGATATTTACTGAGATACGCATTAGTGTCAGATATCACCAATTATTCTTTATTTAAGTGGCCACATTTTGGCGCTTTTGAATTTAAAAAAAAAATCGAAACATTTCATTCAATCGGAAATCGAAACGTGAACAAAACCTAAAAAGATTCATTACTATTAATCATGTTTTCAAAACAGAGTTAATTTGTACTAATCACAGATTAAGAGTCAAGATTTCGCATTTTGGGATTTCAGGGATCGAGTTGACGAGATGTATGTTATTGCTACATTCCGATTTATGAAATCGTGAAATCACAACAAGATTAATTAAGACTTAAATTCATTTTAGCAAAATAATTGATCAGTATTAAGCGTTTCAGGATTTCGGGGATCGTGTTGATAGGAAGTATGTCATCAATGAATCCCAATTTCCGAAATCACGATATGATTAACTTAGGACTTAATTAATCAATATTAAAGACAAAACATGATTAATTCAGTTTTAACACAAATTATGGGTCGGGATTTCACGTTTCAAGATTTCGGGGATCGTGTTGACAAGAGATATGTTATTGCTGAACTCTGAATCCTGAAATCATGATTTGATTATCTTAAGTCTTAACTTCTTGTGTTAGTGAATTAATTAATCAAAATTTAAACTAACTCCCATTCTTTCAGGAAATCGGGTATCTGGATTTCGTGATTCAATATGTATTGAAGAAAAAAAAAATGTTCTCAGCAAACCCCGAATCCCGAAATTTTTTTTAAAGTTAATCTTAACTCCATTAGGTTTAAAGATTATCATGATTACAATAACTTTATAGAAAATGCGTCAGGATTCTTATAACATTTTAGGATTTTTACCTTTTATTATTTAAAGAATAAAGTTTTTCGGGAAATCGGTACCGGGCGCTAGGGAATGATAACGAAGCTTGTGCTTTATGCAAAGCCGAAACCCGAAAAAAGGAAAGTTTGCATCTTAGGGATAAAAATAAAATAAAATTTGTTTCAATAGATAGATCCCTTAATGAATAGGAAAGTACACCAAATCAGTAAGAAGATAAGGGAAAATAAGAAATTACATTTGAATGCTCAAATAGGAGAGTATGAGATAGACTATGTAGTTCTTGACTTAGGGTCGGAGGTCAATGTCATGATGAAGAAAACTTGGGCACTGATGGGAAAACCAAAGTTGATCTATTCCCCTATCAGGCTTAGGATGGCTAACTAGCAAGTTTTCATCCCATTTGAATGATTGGAGCATGTCCCTGTGGACATTGATGGAGTAAGAACATTTGTAGATTTTGAGGTAATTGAAATAGTTGATGACAATTTCCCTTACCCTAGGCTGTTAGGAATTGATTGGGCCTTCAATAACTCTATTGTTGTTGAATTAAAGAAAAGATGTATGAATTTTGAAGGAGATGGCCTTAGGGTCATCGTACCTTTAGATCCAGATGAAGGTCAGTGGTACACAGAACCTATCAAAGAAGAAGACCACATATATGCACTAGAAAACATTTATAAACTAACAGCCAGACAACAGGATTACGTTAATCCTATAGCCGATGGGAATCTAAGTTGGCGAAGTAATAGGGCGTGCTCATCAGACTTAGAAGAAGCACTGGAGAACTGGAAGAACCATATGTATGAAGTATCTACAAGGAGATGTGCTAGATTAACCAGAGAAGTTCGCTAGATCGAAACAACAGTAATTAACTTACCCACATTTGATGGTCTGAATCCGTTAGAAGCCTTCCTATCAGACTTTGCAGCAAGTGTACCAACACAACAAAGGTTTTTGGAAATGGATGAGGCCTTTAAATTCACACCAGCAAGATGGTGGGGGACACACAAAAGTAATATTATAGATTGGGTACAATGCCATACTCTGATGACAACACGATTCTCAACACAGGTAGAAGGCTGCAAAGTTCACTACACAGGTCGACACTGCCAAAAGGACCATGTGCAAAGATGTGAGGATGCTTGGATCAATATTCATCAATAAAAATGGGTACACATATTCATCAACATGCCAGACATGACACCTATCAACTAGTACCTTCAAGCAGAACTGCGCCTCGTCACTACAGATTGGAAAGGTATGACTCAGAATTTTGTAACCACTTTCTTCTTTGAAAGTCAATATCCTTCAGTAGATCAAACACTACAGGTTCTAAGACAGAAAGTATTCGAGGAGGTATCTAGCCTTCCCTTAGAAAAGGAAGAGGATGAATGGACTGCACCTCTCTAGAAACTGTAAAGATGTTACAACATCAATGCCGATGAAGATGATGATTCGAGGAAGGTGAACATCACAAAAATAGAGGGCCAAAGAGATGTGGAAGGAACAAGAGTTGAGCTAACATTCATTGGACAACCAATCAAAATCAAGAAATTCAATATTGGAAGAGAACAGACACCAAAGTTTGCAAACGTTGGAGATTATTGGGATGCTTCTACCATTATTAAAATTACAGAGTTACTGCATGAATATCAAGACTTATTTCCAACCAAGTTCACTGATATGAAGGGAATTAAAGGGCCTATGGAATACATGAAGATCCCTTTGAATCCATATGATAGACCATTCAAACAAAGACCTTACAGACTGAACTCTAAATATAAGGAGAAAGTAAAGATTGAGCTTGACAGAATGTTGGAAGCAGGAATTATAGAACCTGTCGAAGAGTCAGAGTGGATAAGCCCTATGGTGGTGCAAGACAAGAAAATAGGAGATATAAAGATATGCATAGACCTCAGGAAGATGAATGATGCTTGCTTGTATGACCCCATCCCTACACCATTCACTGATGAAGTGTTAGATAATGTGGGAGGCCAAGAAGTATATTCTTTTACAGATGGATTTTTCAGGGTACCATCAGATCCGGATTGCCAAGGAAGATCGCCATAAGACCACATTTGCAACAAAATGGGGATCCTACCAATATACAGTGATTCCATTCGGATTGAAGAATTCCCCAACCATCTTTTCCAGGGTGGTGGTCAAAGAATTCAAGGAATTTCTGCATAAATTTTTAGAAGCATACTTTGATGATTGGATTGTTTTTAGCTTATTGAAAAATCACATTGGATGTCTAAGGCTAATGTTGGATAGATGCAGGCAGTGTAAAATTTATTTGAACCTGAAGAAATGTATTTTATTTTCACCATTTGGCATCATGTTAGGTCATATTGTATGCAAGCAAGGATTGTTGGTATATCCATCCAAAATTTCCAGTATAGTTGATCTACCCCCTCCTACATCAGTCAAATAGCTACACACTGCGTTGGGACATACTAGATATTACATAAATTTCATTAAGGGATATGCTAAAATTAAAACACCCATGGAGAAGCTATTGAAAAAGGATGGTCAGTTTAGTTGGACAGAAGAATGCCTAGAGAGCTTTGACACACTGAAACAAAAAATGGTTACTACGCCCATTCTAGTTTTCCCAGATTAGACAAAGGAGTTTCATGTGCATGTCGACGCGTCTTCCATTTATTTAGGAGCTATGTTAGCATAGTCATGAGAAGGAGATATTGACCACCCATTAGCCTTTGCTAGAAGCAATCTATCTAAAAATGAGATTAATTATTCCACTACTAAAAGAGAGGGATTAGCCATGGTGTATGCACTGCAAAAATTTTACCACTATTTGTTGGGAGGACACTTTAAAATGTTTACTGATCACTCAGTGCTGAAGTACCTAGTCAACAAGCTAGTTTTGGGGGGGAAGGATATGAAGATGGCTTATTCTATTTCAAGAATATGATTTTGAGATCATAGTAAATCGAGGGAGAATGAACAAGGGTCCTGACCACTTATCAAGGTTGGAACATGGAGAAGAGCCAACTAGTTTGGAGGATACACTACCAGATGCACAACTACTAGCTATTAGATAGATCGATGACCACTTTACAGAGATAGTCCAGTTCCTATCAAAAGGAATGGCACCCAATGAGTATACAATTCCTCAGAAGAAACAACTAGTGGTGCACGCTATAGATTTCTCACTTATAGCTCAACATCTATACAAGATGGGACCAAATGAGATATTGCGAAGGTGTTTTATGGAGGCAGAACGACCAATGATCCTTGTGGAATCTCATGAAGGCATCGTAAGAGGAAATTATGAAGGGAAATCAACTTCACAAAAGGTTCTTAGAGATAGCCTTTGGTGGCCTACTTTACACAGAGATGTTAAAGACTATTCCAGAGCCTCTGATGTATGCCAGAGGGTTGGGAAACCATCTAGAAGAGATGAAATGCCATTAGCACTGCAACTGACCCTACAAGCATTTGATAAATGGGCCCTTGAATTTGTTGGACCTATAAATCCACCAGGAAAGCGTACAAGAGCAAGGTACATAATTACAACAACAAAATACTTGACTAGATGGGCCAAAGCAAGAGCAGTTAAGGACTGTAGTGCAACTATAGCTACGTGTTTCATATTTGATGACATCATAACCAGTTTCGAATGCCCAAAGATCCTTATGAGTGATCAAGGAACACATTTCATCAATAAGACAGTTGAATCCTTGACTGAATAATTTATAGTCCACCATCAAAAGAGTACACCGTACCATCCACAAGCAAATGGGATAGTTGAAGCATTCAACAAGATCTTGGAGACAACACTAACCAAGATTTGTTGTGCGAACATAGATGATTGGGATTTAAGAGTACCAACAATGTTATGGGCCTATAGAACCACTTGTAAGAAGCTGACAATGTAGACCCCTTTTAAGTTGGTATATGGTCTTAAAGATGTTGTTCCAATGGAATACTTGGTACCAAGCCTAAGAATTGCTACCTTTACAGGTATGGATGACCCTGGAGCTGTTCAAGAGAGGCTTGCACAGTTGGTTGAATTGGAAGAAGACAGATTCATTGCAGGATTCCATCAGTAGTTTTAAAAGGAAAGAGAGAAGGCCTATCATGATAGGCACATCAAGAAGAAGGCATTCAAACAAGGTGATCTAGTATTGGTATATGACAACAAGTCCATAAAACATCCTGGGAAGTTCATAACACATTGGCTAGGGTCATACGAGATCACTTATGTTACAGAGGGAGGAGCTATGCAATTGAAGACTCTGAATGGAGAATGGAAAGAAGGTTTAGTGAATGGGATCCAGCTAAAGTTGTACTATGACAACCAGTGGCCTCACAACTCTTAGTAGAAGCATGAAGAAAAGGGTCTAGGTACTAGGTGTAGTTGAAACTGGGTATTGGGCACAGAAAATATAGTCTGCCCAAGGGATGGAGAGGAGGCAAAGAGAAGAATGCAGAGGCTGCACTGCACAACCTAGAGTCGAAGTAAAATAGGAAGCTCAGATCTGAAGTGCCTTGGGATGAGTCACATGTGAGTGTTAGGGGCCTGTTGGACCTTGGTTATGGAAGCATGCGAAGATCAAGGAAGAAAAGGGAGAATGTGAACTGTGCGAAAGACACAGTGACTGTTATTGGGTTGAAGTGAGAAAAAGAGCAGAAAATATGGAGAGAAGCCCGAGAAAGAAATCCATTGGATGAGGAGATCGGGGATGATAGATAAGCAAGTAAGAGGGATCATGGAGAACTCAGAAAGAGGAAAAATCTATCGATGGATGCTTTGGAGCACCATGTGAAAAGGAAGGAAAGACAGGTTGGCAAAGCCCTGAAAATATGGGTCAAGTTGACCTAGGGTTTTATACAGCTAGGGTTTTGGTATCTAGGGTTTTGGACACCTAGGTTTCGGCCTGAGGCTGTTTGTGAGATATTGTAATGTATAAATAGAGGTCTAAAGGGCCTAGGTTGGGTTGGTACTTAGGGTTGGTATCAAGATAGGTTATCATTGTTGCTAGTGATCGATATGATTGTTATTGTGAGAGACTATTGTATTGAGAGAGAGAAGTGCTAAGAGTGAGAGCCTTATGGATTGTAACATCTTCAGCTGGGTGTGAAGATCAACCCTGCAGCTAGGTGCACAGGGAGGGGAGAGAAAGAGAGGATAAGAGAGAAGATCTGCTAGATAAGAGTGTAGATAAGAACTGTATGCTTTACCTCAATATATTATAGCACAATTCTGTGGACGTAGCCCTAGAGAGAGGGTGAACCACGTATATTTTGTGTTGTGTGTGATTGGTATTTCGTATCTATCATTGATATACTGTGATTGCAGTATTGTTTTATATCTGATAAGTAGATGTGTAGAATAGATCTAAGTGATAAGTGATATATGAATGTTGTGTTGTTCTCATGTTAGATCCACTTGATATTCCCTTTGGTTGTAGACATCTCTATCCTGCAATCCCCTCATAACTGCTTCAGGTGAGACTACATTTGCTTCGCAGGTGTGGCCGAAAGGGCTAGTAGTTAGGTCTTGTTGATGCGCTCTTGGAGCTGAACCCTGGGTCTGCCCCTGTGCCAACACCCATGCTGACATAAAAAGATATGATCTCTTCCTCATGTTTGTAAGATCCCTAGGCATATTCCATAACTCCATTTCTCATAGAAGAACCAAAGTTGTTTTCATGTACCTTTAATTCTACAAGAAATGTGCATGTAATACTTATTGTTGGAACATGCATAACATAAAACAATCCATCAATTAGAATACACGTTTTTCTTTTCATCAATTTCTGAATAACATAAGGGATCAAGTCAAAATCTAATTCCTTATATTCTTTCCTCTCCGAAACATATTTCCAATTACTATAATCATGCATTCTTCTGAATTTTGAGTGAAAAGTTAGAACATTCATATGATGCAATTTCCACTCACTTACTGGTACAGAAATATCTTTCTTATTTTTTGAGAAATTGTCAATGATGAATTTAAAATTCTTGGTGGAAATATGTCTTCTACTCCTCAATAGATTTTAATTTACTATTCATTTTCTCAAATCTAAGCTCCAAGTTGAAAGTTATGGTCTGGAGAAGTTTAGATTGTTTTCCCAATTTATTCATGTATGCTACAGGTGGCTTCTTTCTATTCCTGCACATTTTTAGGTACCCATATCCCAAATAGGGATCCATGGTTTCCTTCTGTGGTTCATAATATTTCCATAAAATACTCCTATGCCCCAAAGAAACTTGTGAGCAACGCCCTCTAGAAGTAATCTGGTGTCAAAATTTTACCTTAACTGTTTTAGTTGTAACTTTCTCATATGATATCTGATTTGCACTCGAATTAGCTCATTGGATAGCTCTCTCTGAGTTATTGTATTTGAGATTTAAATATAGAGTGTACCTTGTTACAATACAAAATTTGTTCTTGTGTGTTTTGATTGCCTAAAAATGTCGTTTGGGGCCTCAAAATCGCCCAGCAAGTTCATGACCTTCAAAATCTCGAAACAATTATAGAAAAATTATTGTTTTACTATTATAAAAACCATTAAATATACATAATCAAACTCAAAATAGGGTCAAATTTCATTCATTGATCCACTAAAACTTCTCCAGGTCCATATATGGATCTCCACCATCGATCGCTAGCTCAAAGCAATCTAGATCGTTGACCCGAGCTCTATCTACGATCGACGAACGATGTTTCCATTTGGTCGGATGCAACACTTCTCTAAACCTGTCGACTCGACCGTCAGACATCGACCCATTCCCTTGGAAAATGATTGAAATAAATCACTAAACCAACTAAACTGACCATTGACCATCAAACATCAGTGACTTTCATTGGAGGATGAAACTCCTTACCAATTCGGTCGACCCAATCATATGCTATCAACAATTTATGGGATGACATGGAAATTAAGTTGATGTGGAACTTGTTTACATGGCATGAAACATGGATGTTGATGTGGAATAACATGTCATCCTAAGGTATCAACTTCGATGATGTGGTATGACATGCCATCCTCCTCTTTTCTTCATCGACCATCGGTCATTTATATTGGATGAATTGACCTTGTTGTTCAACAACACATGTATTCCAAAATTGGATGAACACCTTTAATAACCACTCACACAACTAGATGAAAGATCAACACACCGATGTTTTGACGTGGTAAAACCCCTACACGGAAACATCCACGGTCCCAACCAAAGTGACCACTTGGAGCAATTTATTAATGCAAAAGAAAAAGATTACAAAGAGATTTTCTCACAATCGATCATCGACAAATGAACCTCCATGCTCTTTCAATAGAGATCATGGACCAATCGGGTGTTAATCCATGGATCAATGGCCATTGAGATCAAGTAGAATATGAACCATCAGATCACTCTATGTTGGGAACATATTGTGACTGTTGGATTTCCTAACTACAAATGCATACTACTTCATACTAAAGAAACACACTAAGAAACACACTTTTACCTAATGACACATTAGACTAAGTAGATCTTAACTAACTTCTAAGTGTCTAAATATCCTAACATCCCCCCTTAAGAACAACTTGGGAAAAGATTGAATGATTTACAATAGTGACACAATAGGAGAAGGAAGGAGGCATTAGAGCCTATCCCCCCTTGTTGACAACTTCTTGAACTCCTAACATAGATTGAAGTTTGGAAAAATTCACTTCTGTAAGATACTTTGTGAAAATGTCTACAACTTGATCTTCTGTAGGGAAAAGGAGCACTTCAATAACTTGATCATGAATGAACTTTCTAATGAAGTGCATGTGTAGCTCGATGTGTTTGTTGTGTGGATGTTGAATTGGGTATTTGGTGAGCTTGATGGCACTCTGATTGTCACACCAAATGATGGTTAGATGCTATTGGTGGAATCCAAACTATGAAATGATTTGTCGAAAACACAAGGCTTCCTGACTTGCATTTACCGCTGCTCTATACTCTGATTCTACTGAATAAAGTGAAATACCTATTAATTCTTATAGGCCCAAGTGATAGGTATTGATCTAAGGTTGAAAACATAACCTGCAGTATAATTCTGATCATTAGGGTCGTTGGCCCAATATGTATCAGTGAAACCAACCAATAAAGGAGTCACCCCTGAATTGTAATGTATCCTGAACTTAATTGTACCATGGACATAACAAAGTGCAAGACTCAAGTTAGGGATGGATTACACTAGCGACCTCTACAACCAACAATACCATGGCTACTCTTCAATAGTTCATTTGCATTTCCCAAGACAAGACACAGATGAGGAAGGATGAATGAGTGATAGGTAAGAATGGAATGAACGAATGAGTGAATGAGCGAACGAATGAACCAGTGAGTGAGCGAATGACAGAATGAGCGAATGAGTGAACCCCCCAATCAGACCAGGGGAGGGTTTAAGTAATTCGTGGGGAATCAAGAACCTCATGGACTCTCTCCCAAGAATCTCACGTAATTGATCCACTCCCTTAGACAAAAGGGTAATCAAAATAGGAAATAAACATTTATCCCCTCAAACCCCCTCTCTTGTGAAATCACAGCCCCCTATAACTCTAGTCCTTGTCCATCTAGCAGCAAACAATGTGTTTATTATTAATAATGGTCAAACATTACATTTGTTAGGCACACTGGCCTCTTTTAATTGTTTGGGCCCTTTAGTCTCTGGACAATTAACAAAATACATTATTTAATATGTGGCTCAAAACCTAGGGTGTTACAAGGACCTCCAATACAAACATGGCTGCATGATATTGTGCTAAGTCATCAACTAGACTATAGTTGTGTGCTTCCCTAGCCCGAGTGTTATTAACAGTTCGTCGCAATAGAATGCAAGGTATATGAATGGTAGGTTCAATATTAGGGCGTGGAATCATCAAGGGTTTTCTGGTTGTAGCTGGAGTCATTTCTGAGGTGGTTGGAGTAGATTCATAGTGTGCCCCATATTGATGACCATGCATTTGAAAAAGAATCTCCTCTTTGATGGTGAGGAGGATATTGTGATCAGATGGATTTCTAGGGTGGATGGGCCATGGGTTTTGATACTACCCCATTTATGGTGTGGCATGGTGTACCTCCTGTTGGGTATTCATCACACCTTGGTGTGGAATAGGGTTTTGAAACACGACTAGGGGTGGATGTTGCAAGTACTATTGTGGGGCCTGCAAAGGGGTAGGAAACGTTGGAGGACGTGGTATGTTCATGGATTCTTTCATCCATTTGAATTCAACAATTTGGGGACAATGGTGAGTATAATGTTCTTACTCACTGCAAAGAGTGCAAGGGAATTTCATCCTGAGGTTGTTGTTGTTTTTATTCCCTTGGAGTTGGTTGTTATTGTCCCCTTGAGGTTTTTGGATGCCTTGATTTTGGTCTCCCCTAACAGGTTTGTTTTGTTGGGGGTTATTTCCTCTTGGTCTCGAGTTATTATTGTTTCATTTTTTCCATTTATTCTTGGCATTATTCGGCTGATGGAATGGAATTGTCGTATTCAACTGTTCAAAATTATGAAGTTTTATGAATGGGAGAGGGATGAGAAAAGTTGACGCCGACATGTGGTTGTCTATGAGAAGAAGAAACTGGATGTGGAGGACCAAGAACTGGAAAGTATAGATTGTTTTGTGGTAATGATCCATGGAGTGCATAGGATGGTGAAGAACTTTCACTAGTGCCTAGGTTATATGTTGAGGTACAAGGTGTTATAACCCTAAATTGCACCACACTTGCTTACCTGGCATCAGGCCAACTCATATCGTTTCCTTGCCAAAGCCATGCTGAATAAACTCTGGAAAATCCTCTTAAATCAAGTGGCACGCGCCCTAACCCTCTACTGCACACGTTGGAACGCTGGCAGGCCTACTACTGCACGCGTTCGAATGCTGGCTGGCCTACTACAGCCCGCGTTTACCTAACAAAGCACAAAAACAGGAAAGTTGCCGATGGGACAAAAAGATTTGGGTCAGTTAACTAAAACTCCCAGCCATGCATGGCCGAGAGTTCATCCAAAACCCTAGCTCCTTCTAGCCTATAAAAGAAGGGGTAGGGGTACTATTTGAAAGAGGAAAATCATAGCAAAGAAACTCTGCCCAATTGCCGAATCCGTTTGTCCCAACCCTTTAGCCTTTCCTCAAGCTTAAGGAGAATTCAAGCAAAGCAGTTGGAGGACAAAGAAGAGGAGGAGCCTAGGATCAGGATCAAGGAACGGTGGTCGATCTCTATTATCATTGGAAGTTGATTCATGTTTAGATTAATAAAAGAATACTTTTCCCGTCCCAATGCATGAGTTTTATATGTTTTATTTGATTTATGCTTAATCTCTAACCCTCTAGTAGAAAAATAGCATGCATGCGTAGTGTTTTGTCTTGATTGTAGGATTGTCTTTGGAAGGAGCAGCGTAAGTAAGAAGATAAAGTGCAATGGAGGATCTACACAAAACATCAGTAAAAAGGTTAGTAGGTTCTTTCCATGTTTGCATGTGAAAAAGGGTTTTAGGTTTGGGGTGGTAGGTTAAAAGTGATTTCTTAAGGGTCATGATCTGCATGCAAGTTTAGCCCTAGCTTGTTAGTACGTAGGGTATTATTTCCCAACAACAGAATTGGCGACTCTGCTGGGGATATTATTCTTAGGGTTTCCGGATTTAAGAGAGGTTTTCGGGTAGTTTAAAGAAGTAGATTTTCTGTTTCTTTGTTTGTTTGTTTTCTGTTAGGTCAGAGCTAGCAGGGAACCTAGTTCTTAATACTGGCTTTTCCTTGACTGTTGCTTGACATTTATTATCGGGACACATAGAGGTACACGTGGCCTGCAGAAGGCCTGCACGCGTGTAACCCATGCCCTAACCTTCTACAGCCCATGTTTGAACGCTTGCTGTAGAGGTTTCAGTAGTGTGTAGGACTTAGAGAGCTTAAGAGGCAGTCTCCTCTTCCCTGTCAGAATTTTACATTCTCAGGGGGCTTTCTGGATCCTGTCTGGGTCTTGTTGGTTCACAGTCTTGTCTCAATTTTCTTTATTGTGTTTGTTATTTTTTTCATTTATTTTCCTTTTCTGTTAAAGAAGAAGCATCCAAGCCTTCAAGAGACCCTGGTTGTCAATACCAGAGGCTTCTTCCAGGTCTGGGATATCTGTGGTTACTTTTGTCTTGGATTTTACACATACACGTGGCCTGTATCAGTTCAGCCTGCGGGTACCCACAGTCTGTTATAGCTCAGCATGCGTTTGCACGTGTGTTGTTTCAGTGATAGTCGTTGGCTTGTCAGGTTGCTTTTCATTCGGGGTGGGGCAGTCATCCCCTCTTGTGGTGAGAATTTTTTCCTCTCAGGGGTTTTGATTCTAGGGTTGCACAGTCAGTAGGTTAGGGCCTCTTATCCTTAGCCTGTGTTTTTCTTAGTTGATGCTTTGATAGAAAAGACAAAAGAAAAAATGTAACGACCCTTAATTATTAAGATGTTTTAATTTAATAAATAACCCAAAAAAAAAAAGTATTGAATAAGGGGTGGATAATATCATATAATGTTTAAATTAATTTGATTAATTTGATTAATTTATAATATAATATAATTAATTTGATTATTAATTAATTAAGTATTAATAAGGGGTGGATAATAAAATTTAATGTTTTAATGGGGTTACGTATCCCACAAGGGATAACGTAACCAATATGTAAGGATAAATAATGAATGAATGGATAAGGAATTTATGAAAGGGATAAGGTATTTGGTGGGGGGAGTTAATGGAGGAAGGGAGGTGAAGGAGGAATAAGGGAAGTGGAGAAGGATGATGGGGATTCATTGGACGAGAGGGGGAAGAGCTTGGAGTATTGGAGAGGAAAATTAACAGTGGAATTTACAGTGCACTGGGGGGCTGCAGAGGTTTTGGGCTCGGAGGGCTAGGACATCCATTGATGTCCTAGGGCTAGGCATTACTATTTGGCAGGGAGGTTGGTTTTGGGGTGTCCTAAAGAGCAGCATCAGATTCAAGCTAAGGAAGCAGCATTAGATTCAAGCTAAGGAAGCAGCATCAGATTCAGGTTAGAGTTATGAATCTTTTGAATTAAATTGTTAGTAAATTTTATTTATTGAAATATTAGATTGAATGTGCTAGATTAAGTGAATTTTAAATTTACTGTTCTGTTCTAAATCAATGGTAGTTTAAATTAAATGACGGTCTTTACAAAAAATTTGTTTTATGGTTTTTAGACAAGTGTTAGAATCGGTGCTTTCTTGATTGCCTTTGTGCATCTTTGCTCTGGTTCTTTGCGATCTGCGCTTTAAGCCAGAATTTTATTTTGTTTTCTTGGTTTTGTGCTTGTCAGTATTTTCCCTTTATTGCTTCATTTTGCAATTAAATAAAAAAAAAAAACTTTTTCATTTTCTTCTTTGTTTGAAGATTGTGTTGTTGCATCAGTAGCTAGGAAGGAGTCTTTTTTCATAAGTTGTTTTGCAATGCATTTAGTGCATAAGTAGCTCACAGATTGAGTGAAATTCCTTTATGTTTTTCTGCATGAAATCTTAGAAAATTCAAAAAGAAAAAGAAGTCTTTCTTGTTGAAAAGTTGTTGTTTTTTTGCATTTTTTGTAAAAGTTTTTGTTTCCAAGCATTTCTTGTTCATTTTTCTTTGAGTCTTAACACATCATCAGTTTCACCTTCATACCTGTGACGTAAAAAAGCCCATTAAAAGAAATGCTAATTAAAATCTATTAGACTTTTTGTTTGTAGGGTTCATACACTAGCTCAGGACTAGGGCCTTGCAATAGGTTGGAGAGTAAACTCTCCAAGGCCACTCAAGAAAAAACATTGGAGTCTGTGATAGGGAGTGTAGAAGTCCAGTTACGTGGAAGTTATCCGGGACCCCACTCTAACACAGGGGCTAAACACGAGGTCGCGTAAGGAAAGGTAGCGGAGATAACCCCTCCAAAGATGGACCAAGCGTAGTGGAGAACACATATCGAGGATTTGTTAAGGGATTCCGTCGTTTTCATTTGCCACTGGGCTTCATGGGTCTCGAATCCGTTCGAGGTCCTCAGTTGTCTTCCGGACCATTTTATCTCGATACCCTTGACAAGTTTCGGGCTTGATACCCTGCTCATTGTGGTCTACCCGACTATTGACTGTACCCACCTGGTGACTGTTCGCGTGCTGGAAAACTAGTTGCCAATCTTTTCTAGGGACATACACAAGTGACTGCAGGAGTATACCGCGATACCTAGGACAAACATTGGCCACGCTTTGCAGAGTATACCTGGAGGGTGCTTCCGTTTTTGAGTTTCACTTGCATCGGTAAGTTGCTCTAGTGTTGGTTGTTGTAACTGTTCTTCAAAATAGTTAGTGTTTTCTTGTCTTATCTCATAGGGGATTTCTTTTAGTGTGTGTTACTATTTGCACATGTAGAATACCTTAGCGTGTCATGGATCTTCTCACACAGTGGAGGATTCAGAGCTCCACCGGTCACGAAGGCTTCTAGGCCTGCCGCCGGTTATACTGGAGCCACCCCCACCACCATTGAGGCAGAAGCTAGACCAACAAGGGTCTTTCGAAGCAACCGGGTTACAAACCATTGTGCCCGAACAACTCCCGGAGGAATCAACCATCATTCTTAGTTCGGTTGAAACCCCAACCACTGATACTTGGCCGCAATTTATTGTGCCAATTCAATTTTACGAACGCATGTCAGTGCCTCACACAACTATGGCAACAAACGTTGTTACTTCCTCTGGGAATTCTTCCGTTCCCATCACCGTTGCTACCACATGAGAAGCATCTCCTAACTTGCCTTTGTCGTCGGTCTGAGCCACTACGGTCTCTACCACAACTAAGTGACACAGTGGACTGACCCCATCTATCGCGACGGCCACACCTCCTTACACACCTAGTGCGACAGGCCCTCCGTTCTCATACGGTATGCCTAGTTCAGGTACAAGTCCTGCTCTCACTTCCTCCACTTTACAGACTTTGGGTCTGGGGGCAGGGAGCTCTAACGCTCCTCTGTAAGGTCAACTAGGGGGCATTCCTATCCCTTTCAATGATTTTCCTTACACTGGAGGTCATATCTCTCCTTCGTCCCCTTTGCTTGGTGGATTGCATCAGCAGTCCGCCGGGCAGCCTGCACACACGAGTTCATTTGGAGCTAGGAGTCAAGGAACACCTGCACAAACTCTGTCGGTAGGTTCGTCACCGTTTGTTTGGAACGAGACATTTGGTAATAACACTTTCGCATCCACTGCTTTCCCATCTGGGGGTACACCCATTTTTGGATAGTCTACTCCGGCACAGGGTACTATTCCTGCGCTGGGGGCACATATACCAGGACCTTGGAACTCAGGACAAGGATTCGTTCCTTCATCTGGAATGTCATTCTGGGGTAATTCTTTCCACAGTCAATGGAACCCTGGACAAACTTCTATGCCTCTCCCATCAGGACTGGCATGGGGTAATCCATCCCAAAGTCCTTCAAACACGATGAATGCCCAACATCCTATGTCCTTTATGGGGAATTAGCCAATGATGTCTCCATAGATGCAAAATCCTTACGCTGGTCAGGGTCATGGTTTTTACCAGAATCCGGGCCAGTAACCAAACTTTTCCTGGCAACCTGGTGCCAGTCAAACCCCAGGACCCTTTTTCCCAGGCTATCAGCAGCAACCGAAACTACCTTTCTTGGCGACGTTACACTTGCCAAATTTGACGCGGTTGTTAAATAATCCTATCTGTCACGATCCACGTTGGCCTCCTATGCCAACAAAGTTGCCTTCAGACATTCCAAAGTTCGAGGCCAAGCCTAACGAAGATCCAGGTGATCACGTGACTACTTTCCATCTTTGGTGTTCATCTAACTCACTGAAAGATGACTCCGTCCAGTTGCGATTGTTTCAACGCACTCTTATCGGGAGTGCTGCGAAATGGTACATCGAGCTTGATCGCTCATGATATTCTTATTTTGTCGAATTGGCTATGTCCTTCCTTAACCATTTCCAGTTACCTGTGAGATATGACGTCGACACAGAGTTTCTAGCCAATTTCGAACAGACGATAGCATACCATATCTCGGATCATATCTGAGAATGGAGATGCCGAAAGAGTCTCATCAAGGTACCCATCCCACCAGCATTCCTGCTTAAGTGGTTCCTTAAGTCTTTAGTTCCGCAGTTATCCAAAGACATCGTGACTTCAGGGTTTTTCTCCAAAGAAGATGCCATCATGAGGGCTCAACAGTTTGAGCTTATTTATTCTCAGTCTAGTTTATTGTACAACATCTTGTCGGATGCACCACGATCGATACTGGATAAAACTAGATAGAGAGCCGGACCACATGTCGATGGTATCGTTGGTTTAGCACAAACTAAGACTGCTGAGCAATTGAATAAACAATTGCAACAGTTATCTATACAACACTCAACGGCCAGCCAGACTACTGCTTTGGCTTCTCCTCCTACCCAAACGTTGGAAGTACACTCCGTGCAGACGACTAACCCAAAGGCCACCCAGCAGCCTGAAGGGAAGAAAAAACAATGCATGAAGGGTAAGGGGGATAAAAAACCCCCTGATAATGCTGGCGAGGGAACTACAAAAAATGGAAGGCGAGGTATCCATGCAACTTGTGTGCGGAAGACCACCCGACCCATTTATGTCCTCGACTTGCGGAGGCCCAGAAGTTTGTCACACAACAACAGTAAGCCGTGTTGACTAATCCCTTTCAATATGGGCAAAATTTAACTCAATCCTCTACAAGTGCTGAAGGGGGCAGCCAGGAAACCTGCCCTCCTCCAAACAACTCCTCCTCCACGAACGTATACATGGTTAGGGGTGATGCTTTAATCACGACTAGAGCTCACGACTATAGTAAACCAATCACCTCTGAGAAGGGTAAAGAAGTCGAGATCCCATCTCTTCCTCTACAGATCGAGAATACGTTGGGTGAAACAATGACATGCATCCCAAAGGGTGCCTTTAAGAGAGCTTCTCACAACCCAAATCCAAGGGCTTCCCAAAATTACTCTGTGGTGGAAGATTTATCACAAACCCCTTGTGCGATGTCTGCTTTGGAGGTCCTCCAAAGTTTCCCTGCTCAAAGGAAAGCCTTGTTGACTTCCTTAAGCTCTACTGAGACTTGTAACCTGGGTACCATCATGTTAGATACGACTAACTTGAAACCTCATCTGCCTTACCACGTCGCGTTTCAGATAGTAGTGGCTCATCCCATGAAAACTTTTACATGGAATATTTTCCGCACGGTGGTCGACGAGGGCGCTTCAACTTGTGTTATGTCGTTAGCATGCTGGAAAGCCATTGGTCAACCTGAGTTGTCTCCATCACCTACTCTCCTCACTGTGTTCGATGGTCGTTCTTTCCGACCACATGGCATCATTCCTTCTTTCCCTGTGCAGTTAGGGGGGGAAGACCGTGTGTGTCGAAGTAGAGGTAGTCGATGCCCCCCTCGACTACAATCTCTTGTTAGGTCGTAGTTGGACTTATGCTATGCAAGCTTTGGTCGCTACAGTTTTCTGAGTCTTATTGTTTCCACATGAAGGCTGGATAGTGACCATTGATCAATTGTCTTTCTCTAGACCTGACCCAGCTTTGGGGGCATCCATGGTTCCTATGATAGATAATCCTCAAGCCGATGTCGTTAATGTAGGATTTGGTTTGTTCCCATCTTTGATGGGTACTTTCGATTACCCACCTCCTCATGGCGATGTCAAGTTTATATCCGCTCACCACAAGGCTGAGATTTTTCATGTTGCATCGTTCCGCATGACTTACTTTGAGGATCTATGGATTCTTCCTTCCCCATCAGCCACGATGGATGAGACAGGGCACTCTGGCATGTCCATGCCCTTGTCGACTACTGAAGTAGTGTACTCTTTAGTCCAGCAAGCTTCAGCTACTCCTGATCCGACTCCCGCACAAGAGTTGGATCCACCTCTAGAGCCTATCTGGGCTCAGGGTTCCCTTGCCAATACTGATTCATTAGATTTAGTCTTGCCTTCGGACGAAGCAGTAATCGAAGCAATGACTAGTCCGGACAAACCTTGGGAAGATCTTCATCACAGATCATATTTCCTCCCAGAGTTGAGCTGAATCGAGGCAGGAGAATTCACTATCACCATGACGAGAGATCAACCATGTCCCATTAACCTCTTAGCTACACAGGAAATTTATGCTGAGGGAAATATGGCGACTATCGCTGCCACTATACCTATCAATATCTCCCACAACCCTGGCATCGTGGAGAATGTCTTCGTCGGAGCGGATTGCTCCCCCGAAGAGATTCATATTTACATGGATCTTTTCAAACAATTCCGCGACGTTTTTGCCTGGTCTTATGAGGAAATGCCAGGCATCGATCCAAAAATAGTTGAACATGAGATCACAACGTATCCTGATGCTAAGCCTGTTCGACAAAAACTTCATCCAGTTAATCCTAAGAAAGAAGCATCCATCAAGACGAAGGTTGAGAAATTGCTCAAGGCTGGGTTCATATACCCTATTCATTTGACTCAATGGGTGTCAAACCCCGTGTCGGTCGATAAAAAACAAGGCATGATTCGTATTTGTACCGATTTCCATGATTTGAACAAGGCATGTCCAAAAGATAATTATCCAACCCCATTCATCGACCAGATCATTGATGAGTGCGCTGGTTGTGAAGCCTTTTCGTTCATGGATGGTTTTTCGGGCTATAACCAAATCCAGATCAAACCCGAGGACCAAAACAAAACGACATTCATTTGTCCGTGGGGTACATTCGCTTATCGTAAGATGCCTTTTGGTCTCAAGAATGCTGGAGCCACTTTCCAGTGGGCCATGTCTTTTTTGTTTCATGACCTCAAACATATAGTCGAGGCCTATCTAGATGATTTAGCATCACGCTCTCACAAGTGAAAGGATCATCTGACACACCTCAGACTAATCTTCGAACACTGTTGCTACTTCAGGATTCACTTGAATCCCAACAAGTGCAACTTTTGCGTCACGTCAGGACATTTGTTAGGTTTCATCATTTCAACAATAGGGATCATGGTTGATCCTCTTAAGGTGGAGGCAATAGTCCAGTTGCCCCCCCCACGCACAATCTTACAACTTCAAAGTCTTCAAGGCAAGGCAAACTTCTTACGACGCTTCATCGCCAACTATGTCGAAATCACCAAGGGCTTTATGCGTTTACTAAGGAAAGATGTTCCCTTTTTCTGGGACGAAGCCTCTCAACTCTCTTTCGACGCATTAAAACACGCCCTTACAACCGCACCTCTGCTACGGCCACCGAATTATAACAAGGGTTTCCTATTATATCTGGCTGCCGCAGAGTCAACCATAGGCATGGTTTTAGTTCAGGACGATGATTCTTTTTCTGAATATGTGATCTATTACCTGAGCCGAGGCCTCGTAGGACCGGAACTTAATTATACCCATCTCGAAAAACTTGCGTTGGCAGTAGTTCATGCTGTCCAATGGTTCTGTCACTATGTTCTGTTTCGTAAGACCACCGTCGTTGCTGTCGTGAATCCATTTCAGTACATGTTGACACGATGAGTTATCGGCGGAAAAATCAGTAGATGGATGGTCATCCTCCAAGAATTTGACTTAGACTTCGTTTCAGCAAAGTCCAAGAAGTCGTTGGTCTTCGCAGAACTTATCTCGGAACTTCCGGTTGAGTCAGGTGACGTTGTGCCTGAGGAATCGCCTATCCGGGGGGATATGTTTTTGATTGAATCTTCAGACCCCTGGTATGGAGATATACTGATCTATCTCCAGACTTTGAAGTTCCCCACCTCTGCTTCTCGTGATGAGGATCGGCGGATACGCCATCAGGCCAAAAACTATCTTATACTCAATGATACGTTGTATCGGAGAGGTGTAGACTACATCTTGCGTCGATGTCTCACTCATGAGGAGGCCGTCATAGTGCTCAACGATTTTCATAGGGGAGCTTGTGGTGGTCACTTATATGGGTTGGAAACAACCCAAAATATTTTACGAGCAGGTTACTTCTGGCCCACACTTATCAAAGATTGTATCGAGTCTGTCAAGAAGTGCCATCCGTGCCAAATCTTCTCTTGGAAGATGAGGGCACATCCCGCTCCTATGTTTCCTGTCATCACAGTTGGTCCCTTCACGAAGTGGGGGATTGATTACACTACATGCAACCCCCCTTCAGCAAGGGGGCACCGCTATATCATCGTAGTTGTCGACTACTTCACTAAGTGGGTCGAAGCTATGCCAACGTTTAAAGATGATGGAGAGACTGCAACTCTCTTTTTATTTAACTAGATTATAGCACGGTTCGGCGTCCCGAAAGAGATTGTCACTGACCATGGAAGTCACTTTCAGAACCAAATGATGTCTAAGTTAACATCAAATCTTGGGTTATGGCAAGAACATTCATCACCTTACTATCCCCAAGCCAATGGGCAGGTGGAAGCTATTAACAAGACTCTTAAGATAATTCTACAATGAACTATCAACTCAGCCAAGTCTAATTGGCATTTGATGTTATACTCGGCATTATGGGCTTACCAAACATTAGTTAAGACTGCAACTGATTTCTCACCTTTCCAACTTGTTTATGGGCTGGAGGCAGTCTTTCCCATCGAATGTCAAATTCCATCTCTGAAATTGGCAGTACAGTTATTGGAAAACACTTCTCCACTTGAAGAACAGTTAGTATACCTTGAGCAGCTTGATGAGCAGCGTCGCGATGTGACTCTGGCCAACAAGGCTCATAAACATAAGGTCAAGTGTCAATATGATAGGTCTGTTCGTCCTCGGATTTTTTCTGAGGGCGACCTTGTCCTGGTCTATGACCAAGATAAGGACCCCCTGGGGGCAAGAAAGTTTAAACCCATGTGGTTCAGACCCTTCATTATTAAGGAGGTTTTAAAAAAGGGCGCTTATCATCTGGTCGATTTTGAAGGGAATGCTTTGGCGGAGCCTAGAAATGGGCTCTACCTCAAGAAGTATTACTCATAGAACGGTCACTGTGGGTAACTTTTTGTAACATATGTATAGTCTTTGTGTTATTACTTTTTTATGTTTCTTTTGAAAAACGTGTTATGGACGTGTCATTGATGTTATATTTTGTCACTATGGCAGATGTCAAGTGAGTCCGAGGTGTTCATTGGGTATGCGGACGGTGCTAGTCGACACACACGGAGGCTTGCCTCCGCAGCTTGGGTAATCTTTACACCACAGGGTCAGTTGTTATCTTCTGGAGGGATATGCTTAGGCAACACCACAAATAATGTTGCTGAGTATAGTGCATTTATTGAGTTTCTTCGTGACGCTTTGTCATTGCGTATCTCTCGTCTCCGAGTCTATCTATACGCTCAACTAGTTGTGTCGCAGCTAAATAGAATATACCAAGTTCATGACCCAACTTTACACCGACGATTCCTTAGGGTACGTCTCTTGGAATGCAACTTTGATTATATTACATATTTTCATGTTCCTAGGAGTCTAAATCAAATCACGGATACTCTAGCTAATCACATTTTAGATTGGCATCTTGCTCACATATACAAAGATCATGATCATACACATGTAAATATATTTTTGCACACATAATCCATATAGACACATAAAAGAAATAAAAACCATATATAAACATCATAAAATCCTCAGAGTACATAGATGGGCTCAAGCGCCTCAAAAAGTGGGAACCATAACGAGTCACTGGGGCTTATGCCCTCAAAAAATATATACATATCAGTGCTCGTGGCACATAAAAGTCTACAAGTTTTTTCAGGTCCTATGGGCCCTGTTATAATCAAATACAGCCTGACCCAAACGTCTAAACAATTGGACCCATGTCCGAGGTACCCCCACAATATGAGTCTGCAAAGAGGGCGGCAAGTCCTCTATCTCTTCCATGGGAACTATGCAAGTGAGTGTAGTGAAGCTCCGCTCAATCCGCCTAAGAACCCTCTCGGCCTCCTCTGTTGGGAGGTTCCCTGCCATTGCTTCTCCCCCGGCGGCGACAGCTGTGGCCTCGGGCCGTGGGTGGCGCCTGTTCCATGCATAATCGGCAGGTCACACGGGTCCCACATCTGCACGCAATACAATGTTCATCCATCAAAAACTCTTTTATACAAAAACATGATATATATATCAAAAAGACATAAAAATTACATATGAAAACAAAAAACTAGATAGGTGGAGACTTACCCATCTCCCCTCGCTCCTCACCAGGAGGCACTGGTATCGCTGGATCTCTGGAAAAATTGATCCCTGCATATGGGTAATCCTTAATAACTAGGATCTGTCGTGACAGCCAGGCAAAAAAGTCGTCATTGAAGGCCTCTATGGTCCTTCCACCACCCTGTCATGGCAGCAACGCTACCCATCTGCAAACCACGGGGAAAGTAGCCAGATGTCCTCGTACTATCAACCGAGGACTAAAACATGGAACTCTCTCGAAGAAAAACGAACACAGGATGGTCCCAAACCCGAAGTTCCTGTGTGTCCTCTATCTGCAAGCTATCAACTGACCTGTCATGCTTGCTAGTAATGTGGTACTCCAGTAAAAAATTTGTGCATTCATGCACTGAATTTCATAGTTCATCTGTGTGCACGAAGCCTGATGCATGACTACGGAGCCGGTAATCCACCCAATGAGAAATAAAATGGTCTGGAGGGCGAGGCTGGTAATCCTACTCATGGGTACCAAGGAAGATCTCTGATCGGTCCCAGCCTCACAGTACTCCTCTATCAATTTCGAGACTTTGCTCGGCCCCACAGGAAAAGTATGAAAGTTGATGGGTTCCCCTCTCCTCGAGAGGCCCGTCAAAAAGTAGATATCCTCGGTGGTGGGCACCAAAGATTTCCCCTCTATCATGAAAGCCTCTACATCGGGGTGCCAATAGTCAACCAGGGCATTCAACAGCCTTAGTTGCGCGTGCATAAATGGACACAAAGAATTTTACTAAACCACACTGCGTCAACATGGCCATGACATTCGGATCTGCAGCCACTAACTCATTGGCGGCCTCGCGCTCTCTCTCCCTCCACTGAACATACATCCTGCCAACACCACAAAGCATAAAGGAGGGCATCAGTACTTGTTTAGATTAGGTTTGTCATCATGCAGGGGGTACCCGCGGGTTGTCAAGGCGACAGTTGTGGGTACCCGCACGCAGCTTTGGCTCTGCGTGCGGGTACCCGTGGGCTGTTCTTGGACACCCCGCATTTTCCTAGGGCCGACCTCTTTGAGGTCGATGCCCACTCCCAAACTCAGATACAAACAACAAATGAAGTATTGAAATGCAAGATAAGGGAATTTGTACTTACTTGATCCAAGAAGAAGTCCGTTTCGTCCACTATAGCTCCCGGAATCACGATCTTTGGCAAAGGGGGTCTTTTGGCTCCAGAGTCAATTTCCAAATCAACAATGGTGATAATGAGCTTCCAACTTCTATTTATAGACTTTTTGGCCTCTTTTTGTCACTTTTTTGGGCCCCTTTATCAATTTCTTTATACCAAAAACCATTTAGAGTGATTCAGGAGTTATATGGTGTTGGTCACTATAATTGCTTAATTAATTTTAAACAACTAAGTGAAACATAAATTATCAACCCAGGGAAGTCTTTTGTTTCAAAGATAGCCACGCACTGTATATGCTCAATTCCAAAAGCATT
>ML776779.1:482929-516162 GCA_009831015.1 Picea engelmannii
AAGGTGGGCCCTCCCTTCTCACAAGATTCCCCTGAAACGGGAAACTCAGAGACGAATTATCAAAGCAGTCTTCTATTCATCTGTTGAAATATCTCATTACAAAGTGAAAGGATCAAACACGTCCTGCTTCTCTGAAGTTCTTAGTACATGAAAAATTGGTCTTGAATACTGTTCTGCAGAAGACACTTATGCACTTCTAATCAATGGTTAAGACCAAAAGTAATGTAAAGTGTTATGCAAAACAGATTAAGCATATAATCATGAGAAAGGACGTTGTATACCTTGGAATGATCGGGTGAGGTGATAATGTGAGTCTAAATACTAGTGATGAAAGGTATAATAATGACAAAAGGTATAGGCAAAAATATGCATAGCATGGTCCTAACATATGGGAGGGATTTGATTAGGTATTGGGACAATTTTCATTGAGTTTCAAAAAATAAAAAAAAATATATTGACGGTCCATTAATTTTTTTTTTTTCAAGAAAATCAACTTGAGCATATAGGGTAGGATTTCATCCTGACTGTTGCATCTCGTTGCCTTTTGTTCTTACGATATAGGATCGATCCCATCCGGTTGTGACACGAAACCGTCATATCTTCTCTAGAAGTGTCACAACTTGGTGGTAGAGCTTGCCAAAACATGGATGCCCTAGGTAGTTCCTGGTTGCATTTTGGTGTCCATGCCGTTTCTAACAACACTGTAGGCTCGGGAATCTGCGTAGTCTTTCCTGAATACGAGTTTGAACCTCATTCGCATGGGTCTTTTTCACTCTTTGTCTTACCCTCTGAACTCCCAAAACATAACGGGTCTCCTTTTAAGCCCTTTTCATACCCTCTAAACATGAAAAGATTGTCGAGCGATCTTGTGACCCTTCACGCTCGTTAAACTGAAATTTGAAGTCACGTCTGTCTGGCAGTAGTTTACCCCTTTTTCGGTCTAAATGGTCAACTGTACGAACAAAGGAATACTCTATTGAATGTCCATTCTTTAGAAGAGTATCCTCAGGTAATATTTTATTCCTTTTTCGGCCTGAGGCACTAAATTTACGAAAACGAAACCCCCCCGGAGTCCATAGTTAAGCTCTTTTCAGACTCCCTAAAATTGAAAAGATCGCTGAGTGACCTTATTCTTTCACACTCGTTAAAATGGTCCAGAAGAATATTCCTGATGGAGTCCATAGTTAAGCTTTTTTCAGACTCCTTAAAATTGAAAAAATAGCCGAGTGATCTTGTCCTTGTCACACTCGTTAAAATGGTTTTGAATTGACGTCTAATCGGTGCTAGTTTATCCCTTTTTCGAACCGCCTAGACTATTGACGAAAAAGATACCCCAATGGAGTTTCCTTTTATGCTTTTTCAGACTCTCTAAATATGAAAAACCATCAAGCTTCCCTTCTTTAGGCTCGTTAAACTTACATCGAAGGGCGTTACCATTGTGTGTTCTATCAACCGCATTTGCATCCTTTACCCATCAGCCTAGTAACAATTTTCCTTTGCGTCTTAACACCTTTGGCCACAGGAGGATTTTTCCCGAGTATCATTTCCCTAGAACATTAGTCTTGTCCTTGTGCCTTGAACTTGTATGTTTGCTGTACTCGTTCCTCCATTGTAACGTAATATTCCTTTATTCTTTTTCCAAGTCATCAAAAAGAACAAAAAAATCAAATATACCCCAAAAAGAGGATGGGAAAAGTATTTTATTTATTGGCAGCATCATGAGTCGCCCTTGGATAAAGCACATCTGTCTGTTTGATTCATCAGACTGTGGGATGTAGTACGACCTTAGGAAGCTTTTCTCTCTATACAGAGTTGTGTCCTCCACCATTTGGTTACTCTTCCAAACATATGGAGAGTTTGCGTTGCCTCCTACTTCGTAGACTTATGATTAACATATATGTTGCCTGATTCTTATCACTTGTCATGCTATTGTCCAAGGGAAGTTTGTCACTAAGCCGGAGTCGACCCCTTTGCAATATGTCTCTTGTCTGCATACCCGGCCATCCTGAACGTCCAATCAAGTCTTTGTTCGAAATCACTGAAGCCTTCAGTCCGATCATCAAGATTATCAAGTCCATAACCGACGAGCTGTCGAAGACCTCTGGGTAGTGCAGTCGTACACTCATATTACACTCCTACCCGAGTTTTAGAATATTTTGAAGTTGTTGCTCGAGCTCTGAAGTACAACCATCAGGCCGAATCAGCTTCTGGGAGATGGATACTTTATATGTATATCTTTCTGATTTCGAGATGTAGCTCCACTGTGTATTGTTCACGGCTACTCTTCATAGTCATTGACATGGATCTACAGTGTATTTGATTGGTGGCCATGGTTCTATTTTATCCCGAGCATGGGTATGCCCGCCTCGGTGAGACATTTGATATTTTTTGCAGATGGCACCTCCTGATTCCTTATTCTTGGGCTCACTCATTCAGCATATCAATACAGATTGGTAAAGAATTGGTAATGTATTTCGGCCATCAGATGCTCTTCTGACCTCACACATTAGGGGGGCATCTGTTATAACCGTAAATTGCACCACACTTGCTTACCTGGCATTAGGCCAACTCATATCCTTTCCTTGCCAAAGCCATGCTGAATAAAATATGGAAAATCCTCTTAAATCAAGTGGCACGTGCCCTAACCCTCTACTGCACGTGTTGGAATGCTGGAAGGCCTACGACTGCACGCATTGGAATGTTGGCTGGCCTACTACAGCCCGCGTTTACCTAACAAAGCACAAAAACAGGAAAGTTTCTGACGGGACAAAAAGCTTTGGGTCAGTTAACTGAAACTCCCAGCCATGCATGGCCGAGAGTTCGTCCAAAACCCTAGCTCCTTCTAGCCTATAAAAGAAGGGGTAGGGGTACTATTTGAAAGAGGAAAATCATAGCAAAGAAACTCTGCCCAATTGTCGAATCCATTTGTCCCAACCCTTTATCCTTTCCTCAAGCTTAAAGAGAATTCAAGCAAAGCAGTTGGAGGACAAAGAAGAGGAGGAGCCCAGGATCAGGATCAAGGAATGGTGGCTGATCTCTATTATCATTGTAAGTTGATTCATCTTGAGATTAATAAAAGAATACTTTTCCCATCCCAATGCATGAGTTTTATATGTTTTATTCGATTTATGCTTAATCTCTAACCCTCTAGTAGAAAAATAGCATGCATGCGTAGTGTTTTGTCTTGATTGCAGGATTGTCTTTGGAAGGAGCAGCGTAAGCAAGCAGATAAAGCGCAACGAAGGATCTACACCAAACATCAGTAAAACGATTAGTAGGTTCTTTCCATGTTTGCATGTGAAAAAGGGTTTTAGGTTTGGGGTGGTAGGTTAAAAGTGATTTCTTAAGGGTCATGATCTACATGCAAGTTTAGCCCTAGCTTGTTAGTCCGTAGGGTATTATTTCCCAACAACACAAGGTGAACCCGAACTTGGTTGAGAGGTTGCACCCATCATGGGTACCAGTGTCATGAAAAACTGATCGTTGAAAAAAAATACCAAAAAGGCTCTGGCCAAGGATTCAAAAGTCACATGGGACCCTGATTTTCCATCCACACACCATTTGGCTGATGGTCCAGTGACTGTTCTTTAAAATAACCTTAAGAGGATGGAATCATTCATGATGTTGTTTGAAAAGCACCATAAGTGGAAGTTCATAACATGGTTGGTGGGGAATTCCCCCAGTTTTTCTTCAAATTTTGGAATATTTGAAGGCAGTTTGGTAGGAATATTGGGCCATCAAAGGTCATGTAGGGTGGGATCATTCGTGATTTTGGTCAAATCAAGAATGTTGAGAGATTCCACATATTGCATAGGAGGGATTGGGTTGAGGATTAGTTCCAACCATTATGTGAGCAGTTAGTGGAATTGACCCTTGAGAGGGATTTGGTGGGGTTGTACTTCTCCCTTGAGAAGAAGTTTTCCCCCACCTCCTTGTGAAGGAGAGCTAGTGGATGTTTGTCCTTGGGAATTGGACCCAACAAAAGTGGAAACAAGTAAATCTAATCCCAAAATAGTATCACTCACGGTGGTGTGAGATGATTAAGCCAGTGAGTTGGAAACACTAGGACTCCTCCAAGAATAGGAGAGAGATTTTGCAAGCATCTGGAATGACGAGGATTTTGTGGGTCCCCAATGATGTCCAACTAGCAAAGTGAATGTGTGAAAATGGTGATGAGAGCAATAAATGAATAAGAAATTTCTATATTTTGGACCTTCACAAGATAATACGACTCACAAATGCATGTAATCAAATGAGTATCATACATAAATCAACTGTAAATAAGAAAACATGTGGGTAGGTGTATTTTGTCCACATGGGGGAACAAATAAAATCAAATGCTCATGTCCTAAAAGACATATCATCCTTCCTCTCAAATAGCATCGGACCTTCCAATAACACTCATCAATGGGGTCTAAAGCCACCGGAAGAGGAACTAGTGAAGGATGAAATAATCAGTTATAATGAGGGGTAGAGGGTGCATATCACGAAAGAGATGGTGATATTTCCCAATAGTCACACAAAATATGATCAAGGTGAAATTGCAGCCCACAATTTCCACATGGGTAGATGTCCTAAATTTTGGTCACTAGATACCTCAGTCAATGTGCAATATTTATATTTTTGGCCTCAGAAATGGGTCACCGACTAGATCCCTTCAAAGAGTTGGGTGACTCAAGGGGGATGCATAGAACAACTGGACCTTGGCCTTCAACCCTTCATGGGTATCTCCCTGCCTTATGGTGTAGGAACACTTGACTTGGAGGATTTGAAAGTTCTCTATTTGTCAACTTCTATTGTTTGAAAATGTGAGAACTGGATAACAAGGGGTTATTTGGATGTCTATCCCCAAGATCCTACCTAGAATAAAAAAATTCTTTTGGAACCTCCTGTGGAGGAAAACTTAGTGAGTTTTTAGAAAAAATTTAGAGGTGGTGGGATGAGAGATTGGGTGTGTGAACCAATCTCATTTGAGTTAAGTGGGTGTGGATAATTTCCAAAGAAGTAGTGGGACATTTAATAATTCCTTTGGAGAAAACCTACTTCAACCTCCACAATTCGAAATGGAAATTATGTGAGTGGGGAGTGACTTTGTGTGTGAGCAAGTGAAAAAGTGCGCCAAGTTTTAATAAGTTAGGTGTGAAATTTAAACATGTGGACTTTTTGTGGTCCTTAAAAATACTTGTTACCTAGCATACTAAGTGTGATTGGTACAACCTTGGAGAATTTTAAAATCCCTAAAGAACTAGCATGTGGACATATGGGTCCTTACCAATACTTTAAACTACCTAAATGTTGTTTACACTAAGAAATATTAAAAAACTATCGTAGATTTCAAGCATGTGGGCATGTATGGGCCCATTAATTTGATCTTTAAACTCCCCTAGTGATTTAAACTAAGAAAGAAATTTCAAGAAACTATCCTAAGTTTGCAACATGTGGGAATGTATGGGCCCTTACAAGTTTAATATGATTTCAAAAGAAACTAATAGGAGCCCTAGGGGGGCTTTGTCTTCTCCTAAAGATTTTTGTTAAGGGAGATGAAATGTCCATTTAACCACTTTTCTGATTCTCAAGATCACTCTATGGTGCGAGAGAAGAGCATACTCAATGATCAATGTTAATTTCTGGTCCCAATGTAAGTGGTTTTTTGTGTGATAGAAATAATCTCAACTTAATTTTTACAAACCAAACAAGCCATCCATGTGGCAACCAAAGCAAAAGAGGAGAATATTTGGCTCTTTTTATCCTCTAAGTGCCTATGCTTAGCTAACCTTTCATATGGGAAAGGAGTCTAAGTGGAGTGCATGTGCATTACAAATTGTATGAAAGAAAGAATATGAAGGCTAAGGGCCTTTAAACCATCACAAAACCCTTACAAGTTTGAAAATTTGGATATGTGCACAGGTTACAATTCTGACAGGTTTGTAGAGGGTGCACAATGTATAGAGAAAAGAAGTTTTTGGTGTACACAATGTGCATTGGTGGGAAAAAAAATCCATGCACTTTCTGATACGCGTCTGGGGGGGGGGAATTTTTGAGTGAAATTATCCTCATCCAGCTTAGAATTTTTCCTTTGACAGGTAAGGCTAGGCCGGTTTTGGTACTTGCAAGACAAATTGATTAAAAATAAGTTTTCTCTAATCCCAAATAGGGTGGAATTTGATACCTTGTCCCCAGTATGGTCGCCAATCTGTCGTGTTGGTTTTGTCACTTGGGTGAGAAAAATAAAAATGATGCAGGAGCATCTCCCACATCAAGTGAGCCAGTACGGAAGCGGAAGACAGCTGGACAAGCGCCAGCACAAATTTTGAAATCACCTTGAAATTGTTGTGCGAACATTAATGTGGAGATTTAATGAAGCACACTTGTATATGTAAATGGACCTTGAGCGGATTGCTCTCGTCCTTAGTAGGTAGAAGGCATTTAAGATAGTTAATGAAAAGTAGATAGAATTTAATTCTAGACTAGACAGTTGAGAGCGCAAGAGGGAAACGGGATATAGACACCATCATTGTGCATTGTAACATTAGTGTATCAAGGAAGAGCCAAAGCAAGAAGAGAGTTGTGTAAGAACACCCATGTATAGATATTTGAATTAATAGAAGAGTTGATTCAATTTCATGGTTTTGTGTTTGTTCTCTGTGTATTGATGTTGATATGCTCATGAATGTTTTCTTCCAGTTATACATTTTCTTTTATATGTTGTGTATATGATTTCATGTTTGAGTTTGAAGTCTGAGAGGAAGAAGGAATGAGTTTCAATTGTTTCTCTATTTGAGCCAGAGAATTCCTACAAGGAGTGCAGTTGAAGTGTCCACAAGGAGTGCATTGACAGAGGGTTCAGATAGAGATAATTTTTTCTCTCATTCATCCCAAGGGTGCAGTTGGGAACAAGAGCCATGCAAGGAATGCGCAGGCCGGGTAAAAGTCTCAGGGTTGCAAACCTGAGTGAAGAATTGGAAGACTGCTGCTGCAGGTGTGCGCAGGGTTGAAAGGATTCAAACATTTGAAGTGTTTGAAGGTTTCCGCAAGGAGTGCGTGCAAAAGTATTTTTCAAGGTTCAGAGTTGGAGAAATCTCAAGAGGGAGAAGGCCCTTGGAATTGTTGAAATATAGTGTAGGGAGTTGGTGTGTGAAGTGTTTAAGTAGGCGTTTCAAGTTTGCGTGTAGACGAACAAGTTCTCACGGAGGAAGACTTGGTTCAATTTTCAGAGGCCATCAAAGAAGAAACGGACGGTCAGTATTCTCCAAGGAGGATTCACGATAATTCGTGGGCCGTCAGATCTTGCAGAGGTGCAAGGGAGATACGACGTCATATTCTCTAAAGGCTAAAACCTCAGGAGGGGAAAAGCCATTGATCCAAGCCACAAGGGTCGTTGGATCTATACGTATATCGTGTATCAGGGTTTCGTGGATCGAAACTCCAAAATATTGCAACGGGAATCGCGATATTGCGATACGTGATATCCCAACAAGTATGAGACTAGTGTGGGGCCATAGGAGTCAAAGGAGTGGACAGGTGGCACGAGTTATCGGAGTTTCGTGGCGGGAAGTCCTGAAACAATCACATCAGAATTCACGATATTGCGAACCTCGAAGTGCGATGAGGTGAAGGACCGTTGAATAGTCAACTCGCACATGCGTCGGAGTTTTGGTATATTAGGCATCGGGAGTCGGGGATACAAGTTGTTTGATATCGTGAGTGAAGAAACCGCGACAGAGAAAGTCCCGATAGAAAAGAGGAAAATTCAGCGTTGACTTGCATTGGCGTTCGGGGATTCGAGAATCAAGTGTTCGACCACTGACCTCGCAAAGCTGTGAAGTCCGATCTCCCAAGTGAGAAGAGAGAGGGTCGCACAAAGAGTTTTGTGGGTGCAGATTTCCCGAGAGGGGAATAGAAGAACATTTGAGTTCTTCGGGCCGAGAAGGAAGAAAAGATCCCAAGTTGACATAGACCTTCCGACCCGCGGGTTGTGAGGGAGGGCGTTGGCATCAAAAAAAACTTGCATGCCTAGTCAGGCCTTCTAGACAAGAAAAAAGTCCATAGGTGGGTTAAACAAGAAAATCACATGTAATAAACAAAGAAACAAACTAAAACAACTAAGAAATAAAAGTTAGAATGCATGAGAAACTCAGAACCATAGAAAATCAACCAATGACCAAGATAATGCCACCAATGGATAACTATATTAGTAGGAAAAACACCGTAGAGAAAAGTGAGGACTTATGAGTCCCCTCTTCCTCCTTGGGAGGCCTCTTGAGTTCCCTAAGGGAGATCTCTTCTTACAATGGAAGAAAAATGGAAAATGATGAAGAAAATCAATGCCTATTCCCTCAAGAGGCGAGGGGAATGGCCTATTGCAATGATGCTTGAATACTCCAAGGAGAAAAGATGATTCTCAAGGGATAATTGAGGCATCATAACAATAATATGAATATCTTTGTTTCTTAGTGCACCCATGTCTCTTATTTATATCATTTCTTCAAGGAAAAATGTAATTGGTTCTTGGTGTGAACAAGGGGCCTCTTAGGGTACCCTTTGGTCCTTGACCAACCCCCCATTTGGATTTCACTCAGATATGGAGGTCAAATCACGTTGGGAGTTGGTCCATAAGTGGTTGGGGGGGCAACAAGAACCATAAATGCGTCGTTCATAGGAGTGTGTGGTTTTCCTCGTACACAGTCGCGCATTGTGCGCTCTAAGGGATTTGTTGGCTTCCTTTAGTGAATTTGCGCATGCCAATGTTTTCCCAATTGTACATTGTTTTCCTTTGGAAATGTATTTTAGTGTTGGAGGTGAACTAATTTTTTTTGGAATTGTTGTATTTCAGTAACCATTTGCATGCAATGTTGCGGATGAAATTCCAGTGATAACAAGAAGTACTACAACTACTTAGCAGTTACAACACTATGCTTTCATATACAATGCATGAGAGTTCGTAAGTAATATACGACCTTGGATAGATAATTAAATGTATAAATATTTAGTTTTTCATTAAATTAATTAGGATTTAATTGAAGATTCTGTCATTTTTGGTGTCGTTGTCAGGGAACTGTAAAAAAAAGTAGTTGATGTTTCAATAGTTGTGTGGATTTTCATTTCAGTAGATTGAGTGCTATGATTTATTTTCAACAATTCATAGAGTTGTTTTCCAACATTTTCTATGACAAGAGTTCTATATTATCAAGTTATATTTATTACTTCATCGAAAACCCCCCTGAAAAACTAACAATCTAGGTCAATCTCAAGAGGGAAAGGAGCATAATTAGCCAAACTACCTATGACCTACAACACGTTTTCTTGCAAAAAATAAGCTTGAAACCTCTCCTCATGAATATAAGATTGTAAAAGGGTCTATTGACACAGAGGTTTCACCTTCCAAGGGATGATCAATGAAAAATATCACTCTATGGAATTCATATTTCCTAAAGAACCCAAAGAGACAAAGGATAAACTATGATGTGAAGAGAAATGGAAGATGAAATTTTCAAAGAAAAAACCTTTTTTTTTAATTCCCAACAGAGGATCGAATGAAGGGATGTTGGCATGTAGTGGGAAAAATTGGGATTCAATATTAATCACCAAAAAAACCCTAAAAATACTGACCTTTTCAGCATCACTTGGAAGCAGTTGAAGTCTCACCCGAGGTACCTATGGTTATTGTAGGAACCAGGATTACGTATTCATGGAGGAATGGGAGACATTCATTCATTTTAAGAAACATCTCGTGCATGAAATCATAATAGCATCTAACATATTCATATTAACCCTTCATACGTTACATGTGCACCATAAACAAAATAGAAAAGGAACACATCACACCACAACATACATCATGACACAGTGATTTAACATGGTTCACCCCAAACTAGGCTATGTACACAATGAAAGGATTCTTATATTATCATTCAACATCATCTCTTACAAAAGGTGCACACTGCGCTCATACAAGATATCTCAGTTATAAACCAACATGCCTTATCATTCGCGCATACAGTCCACACTTAGCTCATTCTTACCTCTCAACCCTTCCCGAACCTCGAAATTACATTCACTCAACTCATAAGTTCATGAATCTCTAACTTCTCACGACTAATCCCCCTTTACAACCCAAAAACCCATTACATATTTATACTTTGACACTAGGTCTTAGCCAGTTACAACGTGGAAAGTTTTTCCAAACACTTCTAACTAACTTCCTCCTTCCATGCGTTGTTGACCCCTGAAAATCCGCTATCTGTATTCCTTTATTTTGTGCATGTTTCTCCTTAGCCAACTTTTCATGCAATTGTTTTCTTCACAATTCCCCAAACTTACCCAAAATGTCCTTCTCCAATAGTCCCCCAACACTCACCTATGGCTCATCCTGAGCAACTCAATTCTGTTGTTGCACTTCCTTCAATGTGGAAATGAGCTTCTCAAAAGTCTCCCTAACATTTGTGATTTTTTTCCTTGCTTCTATTTCCTGTGTTGATATCTCTTCTGCATCATATGCGATGATAGGAGTCTGCAACTTCTTCACTCTCTTGTATTGCTTGATTCACCTTGCCTTGTATTATTTCAATTTCTTCTGTTACCTTGAGAGCTTCTTCTTGCAGTGGCTCTAAATTTTACATCGATGCATGCTTCTTAGCCGTGATTTTATTTATCTCCATCTTTACCTGTCTATTCTCCACTAAGACAACCATTTTTTCCTTTGTTGGTATATTATTCATCATGTCTTTAATATTCAACAACTTCTCTTGCACATAACATAGCTTTTGATCTAATGCTTTTAGTTCTTCATTCTCCAGTAGCATACTCCATACTTGTGTGCTTTATTCATAAATATTTGCTCATTCTTCATCCATGCTATTTATGCTTTCTATTGTTGTCACAATTATCTCCTCTCTCTGCTCTCTTTCTTCTGGTGGTGTACTTGGTGTCTCGCATGCTTCCAAATAAATAATCTTCATGTGGAAGCCCTAAATGGCTTCACTGATATTTGTACGTTGTTCTTCTAAAAGGGCATATACCTCCATAGGTACTTCTGGAATATTAATATAGACCCTCTGTACCATCTATTTCGATAATTTTTTTCATTTGTGCACCCTCATCCCTCTCCAACCTAAGTTTATCATATTCTACCTGTAGCACATCATTCTATTCAACTACTTTAGTCAAGTCCATCGACGTTGACACCATGCACAATTTAATTTCCTACATGACGATCGTCGGCAAACTATGTAATACTTCTATGGGAAACTGAGACAACACTAAGTCGATATGACTAAGTGCTTGTGCGTGCTCCTATAACTCTACCATAGGGAAATTTAAATCTTCTATTTCTATATTCATCACCTGACACTCTCCTAATGTTGAATATTGGTGGTATGTCATTGGTTGCAACTCTGTCGTCTTCGTCGTACTCTCCATCTTCTCTTGTTCTCCTGTTCTAAGTGATTCTATCCTAGTTGTATTCAAAATATTTCAAAGTGCCACAATATGCACTTGCACATCTGAGTGCATTTCTTATTTCTTCTATTCCACTCATTCAAAATATTCATCTATAACCTCCTTAATTTGATCCACGATCTTTTCTGAGTCATCATCTATTAATGCTTGAATGACCACTTTCTGTACAAATTTCTACCTCTTCCGTTGTTGTCCTATTTTACCCTTAGGGTGTTCTTTCCTTTTATCTCCAATAGGTGGTGGGAATTCACACACAACTTATTTTCCATTTCCTTTCTCTCCTTATTCCTCTTCTTCTTGATATTTTTCTAGTTTTGTCTCTTTCTCTCGTTCTGTCTCTAAGATTCTCCACTCTTCATCCCAATAATTTTCTATCTGGATGATGTCCTTCTCCGTCACTCTGTAATGCATTGATCTCCATTGGTGAGATGGATCCTTCTTCACATGAATATATATATGATGCATCCATGCCATAAAACTGATAAATACCTTTATATACTTCACCAATATATGGTGGAATGTGTTGCATGTATTGGATGCATTGTCGAATAGCCTCCTTGTAAATATCAAAAGTAACATTATTATCCATTTATTGGTTCTTATGAACAGTATGCCATAAAGACATATATCTTGCTGCATTTGGCACATTGTGCATTGTGCCAAACAATTGCACATTTGGTGCATTGTGCATTGTGCCACACAATCGCACATTTGGTGCATTGTGCACTCTGAGGGATTTGTTGGTCTGCACACTATGCACGCGCTTCCTTTAGTGACTTTGTGCATGTCAATTTTTTCCAAATTGTATAGTTTTTTCCTTTTGAAATGTATTTTAGTGCTGCAGGTGAACTAATTTTTGTTGGCATTGCTATATTTCTATAACCATTTGCGTGCAATGTTGCAGATGAAATTTCAGTGATAAAAGATTCCCCCTGATGTGTGAGCTTAGGAGCATAAATATAACCAAAATACATCAATGTTTATTATACTGAGAGTGCTGAGAGGAACTGCAAGATCAATCCTTCGAAGGGAGAGGGGAAACTGTGGGACCCAAACCTTTCTCTAGGGAGAAAAAATAAATTTTTTGTACAAATGAGGTGGGAATGCCCCATGCTCGTGTCATGTAACCAAAATGTAAGATGATAATTGAAGATGTATGTTGGTGTATATAACTACAGCGACCTCCAGGGTGGTTGATAATGAAAGATGACAATTTTGAATGGTGAACATGCTCTAAAGTGAGGCAAGGAAATCTATAATAAGTGTTGATGACTCATAGGCATTGATGGACTAATGAATTAAGAGGTCTTTGACTGGTATAAAACGATTGCAATAGTCCCATAGTAAGAACCACGGTAACATGAGAATTTGGTGAAGTCAAATGTTATGGAGGTCAACGAAATCAAAGAGAAATGATGATTCTCTCTGTGTTGTCTGAGAATCTGCATTGTAAAAGTAATGAGAGTCAAGATATTGTTGCCCTTATGGAAACTATGTTGATGTTGATAGAAAGGAAGATGTGACTCCAAGAAGAAAAGGGATTTGTGAAATCCACTGAGATGAGATCAGGTACAGATAGGTAACATGAATGAAGTCACGATGCGGTGAGACTCAAGACTACCCTTGGTTGGGGAATTTGGTAGCAATCGTAAAATTGTATCTAGTGTCAGGGGGATGACTAGATATGGGGTTAAACAAGACAGAGGCTAACAAAGTGAAAAAACTCAGAGATCATGAGTACATGGACTTGGGATACTCAAGGTTTATGAACAATGTCAGAATGAAGAGGGAAAGTGAGTGCCCCAACTGAGGGCAACATGGGTTGATTTTCTGGGAAAAAATAATGTCCTCAGGGGTGATGACAAAAAACTAAATAAATCCTGGAAACAAAGTCTTTTTTAGAATTACCAAATAAATAAAGAATAATTTGGGATGAGTGTACAGATACAGAAACAAGTGCCCTAGTGAAAGATGGCTTGGCCTGTGAGGGAGCAAGTTGTGAAGAGAACTGGTGGATGGTGGGGGGGGGGCATGGGTGGGTTTTTGTATGAGGTAAATGAATGGAGGGAAATATTCAGATGGGAAAATTGATGGTGGATGAGATGGAGGGATAATGATAATGTCGTGGTGAAATCAATAGAACCAAGATGATAGAACCTGTGAGCCCATTGGGAAAGCTAACAATATGATGAGAAGAAGTATGTGGATTTATTCTTGGAAGTGCATAAGACTATCGGGACTCCCATCCCTAGGGGGTGAAATCAGCATGAGTGTCAAGTTTCCAAGGGGAAATATGAATGTGACAACTCATGTGGGGGAGAGTGCTACCAGGCGATAGTACCAAAATGTAGCAGAGGTGACAATACTGTAGAGACGGGTGTTCGAACCCTAAATATGAACATCAAAGGGTGTGACTAGGAGATGCAATTGATTTTTCAGAGGGAATAATTACACACCAGTGTTGAACATATACCTAAAGGGGCTACGTCATTTTTGTTGACCAAGTACCTACACATATAAAAACCCAAAACTCGACATGAACAATATCTAATGATAAATAACATATAAAAGCTATCTGATAATTTTGAACATGAGCATGCATACATGAACGTGATGGGAGAAAAATTCTCATTCGGGGATAAGTTCAAATGATGGCCTGGGGAATGTGAATGTGTAGATGGTGGGACCAGGATCTCATGGTTGAGAATGAATCAAAAAATAGATTCTCTTAGCTCCTATACTAGAATGTGGAAGTTGGGAGAAAAGGGCCTATATATGGATGGTGGGCCCACAATTCCAACTCATTTGCACCATCACTATTGGTGATGTTACGAGAGTGCGGTGAGGTGATTTGGAATATTACGGGAGCTAGGGGCTATCAATCAAGTGGGTGAAAGACCTCTTATGAGAGTAAAATTGCACGATGATGGAGCACATTCCAAGGGTAATCATGGGTAGTCAGTTCCTCCATGATATCTTCATCGTAGTGGAAAATGAAAGAATATAGGGGATCCTAGGAGGTGATAGGGGGAACTGTCAATGGGTAAGTGTTTTTATCCTCAAGTGGTGAACATGCAGACAAGATATCATGTAGAGGGTGCGAGGAACCACTAGACATAAATTGAATGTTCCAATATTGTGGATGGTGCCTCGTTCGCTCAGGTACTAACGACGAAATGTATCAAATATCAGTAATGTGAGCCTCAGTAGAGAGTGGTCTAAAGGGATCTAGTCGAGACGTTTGATGTACTGTGGCTAAGGTTTTGCGAAATTGTGGTGGAGTTGGGAAATCATGAGTGTAATGTCCATATTCTGAGCATATGGAGCAAGCAAATTTGATTCACAACCCTTTACTGCCTGCAGTGGAGGACTCCGGAGTAGGAGTGGACATACTTGGTGTAGTGGTGAGTAAGTGGTTTCTCTAGGGACTTGTATCAGACTAAATAGCTCATGAAGAGTAGGAAATATATTAGTGGGGTGTCCCTCTCTTTCACATAGTGGGCAAGGATGTTGAACTCGAGGAGGAATTGGAGCTATGGGCTCTTTCTTCTTCCAACTACCCCCAACAATGGTAGTGGTGCTAGTAGTTGGGGGTAAGGGTGGTGAGGCCAGATCCTATACTGGAATCTGCATCGGTATTCCCTCTAGTTGATGAGGGAGAGATGGCTAAAAAACCATTGCAGGTGGGTGAATATACCATATAGGGATGGAAAACACCATGTTTGAAAGGGAAATGATCGTAGCTACCTGAAATGATTGAACTCTAGGTGGGGGGTAGAAGAAGGGAGTTTGAGTAATGGCTTGAGGGATTATCTCCCAAACTGGGATTTTCACCTGGAGGGGGGTGGTGGGGAATCGGGGATAAGTGGTGCAGTAGGCTTCTTAAGGAATTCTTGAGGTAATAGTTGTTCAATTGGTGGAACATCGAGGAATGGTGTCTCTGGTGTCAGCTCCATTAGAATATATGACACACACTTGTGATGAATGGTGTATGAGAGGTGGTGCTCCATGATATTCCCCCAACAAAGATGGGTCTTTGAAAATTTCAGGACCCATGTCAATGAGAGAATAAGCATCTAAGCGAGTGCAGAAAAAAGGAAGAATTTTATCGATGTTGGCGGAGTGGTTAGGCTCATAATGAGTAATTTGGTCTATGGTGAAGATATTCCGATTGTGGGGAAACATCATTGTTCGAAACATGGAAGAGGTTACTACCTTCATAGCGTACGTGTAGCTACATCCGAACAAGATGTTGTAATCAAGTGGGGCGTCGATAAATTCAATGTCAACAAGGATGGTTTTTTCCTAGTTTGATGGGGACATTTTGGAAGAACCCTTTAGGTGAAGATGGTCGACCATCATAGTCTCTCAAGGTGATGGTGGATGGTACTAGCTCAGGGTAGCCATGTTTCTGCCATACAGTTTTGTACATGATGCATGTGGATGCACCTTCATCGATGATACATGAATGAACCATGATGTTATGAATATTTACTGATATTTGGAAAGCTACCAGAGCAGGGAGGCATGGCTCTCCGCTATCTAGATCAAATGTGATGAGTCTAGTGTCAGCTGGGTCGACTACCCCCAAGGCAGAAAGTGAGGATTTCTGTTGAGTTGGACATGTTTGGAGGACCTCCAATACCAACATGGTGATAGGAGATTGTGCTAAGTCGTCGACCTTATATAAGGACCTAGGATACAAAATCATAATCACATGATCATCAACACATCAACACATGAACAAGAGAAGAACAAAATTTATATTGTAGAAGTCTAAAATTTACAATAATAGCCAAATGCTATTGCTAGAATAATTCTTCTTCTTGAACTCAAGGGAGATGGGGTGTTTATATAGTATAATCGATGTATAAAATAAAACAAAGGGATGGATGGACAACCATGATAATCGATTGCTCATCATTTTACATTGGTATTGTTGAGCCTCTAAATTGACATCCCCACTACCCTATTATACTCCTCATCTATACCTTTTTGGCTTACGTAAGCTTGGATATATGACAAACAACACTACCATTAGCCATTGATAAGGTCATAAGGTAAAGTATAATTAATTCATGCATTTTTGTGGTTTATTGAGCTAGGAGATTAAATGTTTCATGTACTAATGCTTCAATTTTCCATGTATAACCTTTGACCTCTAGATAAGTCCAGCCTTCCTATACTAGCTCAACTATCTGGTACCAAGCGCACCTTCTATTCAGATATGGTATTGAATCTCACCTGTCGCGATCTGGTACCAATAGTCGTAGACAGTCGTGATTCGGTACCAACCATTTGTGCACTATTCGGATCCGGTACCATCTACCTGTCATGATCCGGTAACAATACAGGAAGCCGAATGTACCAAGTTTAGCTCCAAATCGTTCCCAAGAAAATTGTTGTATGTTTATTGAATCATAAATGGTTTAGCAAGGCTATGTTAGGATAGTTTGTTATTGCTTCATTCTCATGCACTTCGTGTCATGAGGATGAAGCTTAAAATATGTAACTGAATAATTAAATTTGACAATTGACTGATTTGCAAAAGATTTCACCTTCTTGTGTTTCACGACTAAGACTATTTAAATAGTCATGGAAAGGATGGTGGAGGTAGTGGAGAGTTAGCATAACACAACATGTTAAGAAGCGTTACATATTGTAGAACATATTATGGGAGAAGATTAATAGAAGGACGTCTTTTATCTCCATGTCTTGATCATCTATGATTGAATGTGAGTTGAGTTGTTAGCATAGTTTGAGTCTATGTTTTGAAGTTTGAGTAAGAGTAATATGTGGGTTGAAAGAAAGCTTATTGTAGACTCCATTCGTTGACCTATTGAAGCGGCAAAGTCCCACCACCCAACAAAGGTCAACATCTTCATAGATTAGTATTAGCATTTGATTTCAATAGTGTAAATGTTAGATTAGTTGAAGCTTTAATTCTTTCAGATGATAGCAGTATAGTTTAGACTAGGATTTCGATTATATGATTGCTCAGAGATCTTTACTCACTCTATTTTGCATATGCTATGTTTCTATTTTTTATGAATTTGATTTTGTTTCATGGACATGAATGTTGGCAGTAGTAGTCAGACATATTTGAAGGAGAACTAGTGAAGTTCACAACAACACATTGTGAACCACAACATACTCAGTATATTGACTGTTGAACTACCCATGCTATGTCTTGATGATTGATGTGTGATTTCCCTTTCAGAAGTGTGATTGCATAGTTAGTTTTATAGGTCAGATGGCAGAGTTGATCTGTCAAAAGAACTCCATCTCATACTTTCATGTGCCATAATGGAGTAGATAGCCTCTTTGTGAAAGACAACCAAAGTGTGTTTCTGTTTGCTAGTTTGCTTTGTTTCCAGCATACATAATCTAGAATAGTTCTATACTCATGACATTAGAATTACCTTTCTTACTGGTGTCTTATAACTCTGTTGATTACGAATCCTAGATTGATAATTAATGAGTGCATTATACTAAACATATAAGCAACACAACATTTTGGCACCATTGCCGGGGAGTTGCAAATAGTAGGAAGTGATTTTTAGCTTAGATTGTTTGCATAGTTTTTCAATTCTTTTAAAGGCTGCTTGAGGGAGGAGGATAAAACATTTAAGACGTGAGTGAAGAGCCACACAGCCACTAGAGTGGGGTTCTCCGAATCCAGGTTGCCTTCTTACCTTCTAGATAGAATTAGGATTTCAATTCAATTAAGAATCAAATTTCCATTTTATGCATAGATCTAAAGATAACAAGGGTAGATTTTTAAGCTCTAAAGATTCAAAAAAAAAACCCCCACTAATCCAACTGACATTGGTGCAGGAAAAATTCCATTGGGAGAAAATTCAAGGGGAGCCAGTGAGGCTCCACAAGGAGAACCTAAAACAGAAGAATCAACATTGGGGCGAGCAGAACATGAATCTGCTGAACATTTAGGAGACACAGAAAATCCAGTTTCTGAACCATTTGTTAGTGGAATGGCAGAAGAAGAAGGAAATGCAGCCACAGAGACTGAGACTTTTGGGCTTCCAATCTTGGATATTTCCAAAAACATCAACATGAAAAATATCCCACTATCATCATTACCCACTTTCAGAGGTATGTTAACTAAAGATCCAGATTTATTTTTATTCGAGTTTGGCATATTATGTAGAAGCTATAACTACTCATACGATGCCCAAAAACATAAGCTCTTTCCTGCTACAATGAAAGATTCAGCCTTAAGATGGTAAATGAGCTTAGGAGAAAATACAATCCTCTCTTGGGATTAGATGAAAGACACATTTTTACGGAAATACCAAGACTATTGTAAGGATAATGCTAAAAATGACATTTTTAAAATGTGACAAACAGAAGATGAAAGCCCTAAAGACTACTTAGAAAGGTTCTTATACAACTATCAGAAATGAAAACTATTCACCACAGACCCAACTATAGTAAGAAATGTATTCTTGAAAGGTCTTAGAGATGACTGCATAGAAGTTTTAAACTTGTTGAGTTAAGGAAATGTACACCAAAACCCTTTTGCAGAGATTGCAAATTACTATAGAAGATACTTAAGAGGACAAGCTAAAACAGGCAAAGGACCAAGAGATTGTTTTAGCAGAAATACAAAAGAAAGCTCAGGGACTATCACCATAAATGAGTTAGGAAACTTATTGGAGAAATTTAAAACAAACATCTTGAGCACAATCAATAACCAGTTAGATACTCTAAAACTGAAAAAGAAATAATAAGAAGAGGTTGCTTTAGCAATATTTTGTCATAGATGTCAAAAGAAGCACAGTGAGAAGGAATGCCCATTAAATGTCATAGAAATTTGTGGCCTGTGTACACTAGAACACCCCACATCTGAGTGTTTGACTTTGCTTGAGATACAAGCCATGTATAGGGGAGGAGGAGTCTCACAAGAACAACCATACCCTTCCAAAAGACCTTAGAGATCCCAAAACCCCAATACATTTTATGACCCTAATGTACAGTATCAACAGCAACAATGGGGTCCTTCCCCAATGACCTATCCACAATGGACACCTCAACAAGCTCAAACTCAACCTTGGCAACAAGGTTGGAGGGGATCTGTGTATGGAAATCCCTCTTACCCTACATATCCATAGCTACAAACATTTCCCAATTACTACCTAGATTCAACCCACCACAGATGCAAGATTTACTCCCACCTCCTATACAACAACAATTTACAACNCCCCGAACCCTAACCACCACCAGCAAGCACCTATAAATGCCAATCAACAACCACAAAACCAAGCTACCCACAACCCTCCAAAACCAACAGCAATCCCTACCCAACCAATCCCTTACCCCCAATAATCGAACCACCCACTTGGTGCAAAATACAGAATTTCAAACCTTTCCCACCTATGAAATTCAACTACGATTGGGGAAAGTTGTAAACCAATCAAATCCTGCAGTAATAATTCAGGAAGAAAATGATAATCATTCTAAGGAAGAAAACACTCAAACCACCCCTGCAGAAGAAGAGACTTCCCCTCCTATTCCAATCACTTCTCAGTCTGTACAAGTACCTCAATAAGTTAATCTCCCACCCTACCCTGAAAGACTATTAGTGAAGAAACTTGACCCACCCTTGCACAGAGATATAGAGGATGAATTACGAAATGTATGTATAAAAATACCTCTGTTGCAAGCCATTAAGGATATCCCCATATATGCCAAAATCATAAGGTATCTTTGCATTAATAAACCAAGAAAGAAGAAGAAGGAACCCCCCCTTGTTCAGGTGGTGGGACAATTATTTGAATTTATTTCTGAAATGCCATACAAATATAATGACCCTGGAAACCCAGTAGTCATTGTTGAAATTAATGGTATTTCTTTACCAAACACACTCATTGATTTGTGTGCAGCAATTAATGTAATGCCTTTTGACACTATGCAAAAGCTCCAAATCAACTAGTTAAGACCAACCTAAACCATGATAGAGTTGGCAGATAAGTCAGTCATTAGCCCTGCATGAAGTCTGGATGATGTCATAGTCACTCTAGCTTCTTGCGAATATCCAATAGACTTTTTAGTCATCTATTCTAAATCATCCTCCAAACCAGGACACCCTGTGGTTCTTGGCCGCCCTTGGCTGGCCACATCAGATGCCTTTATCAGCTATCGGTTTGGTGAGATGACTATATCCAATGGCACACATAGCCAAAAACTTGTTCTCTTCCCTCCTACCCAACCGGCACAAAAAATACCTGTTTGGTTAGAAAACCCTTATGGAGAGGAAGAGTGCATTAGACCCCTATTAACACTTGAACAAGTAAGAGGAATGCAAGAACAATCATATGAACAAGTCTTAAGTTTATTTTTGGCTGATACAAATTGCATTGAATACCCGGGGTGTTTTGCAGAATTGTCACACATTTTTAGTTCCGAATTTCAACAAACTTGGCACCCCGATATCACTCAATTATATACTTTATCACCAACTTCCTCAGAGAAGGAAGAAACTACTGAACTTGTTGAGATTAGCCCAGGAAAACCTTTGTATATCAACTCTAGTTTGGAACTAGAACAAAACACGCAAGTAATTGAAATGTTCCAAAGACAATTTGATGCCTTTGCATGGGATTATGCAGACATGAAAGACATTCACCCTGAAACATGCACACATCATATCTACACTAATGACCAAATCAGACCAGTTAGACAGCCTCAACAAAGGATGAATCCAACCCTTAAAGATATTTTAAAAGAGGAATTGCAAAAACTCCTTCAAGCCAATCTCATATACCCCATTTCAAATAGTCAATGGGTATCTCCTCTTGTCATAGTTCCCAAGAAAAATGGTAAGTGGAGAATATGTGTAGAATTCCAGGAGTAGAACAAAGCCGCCCATAAGGATTATTTTCCCTTACCATTTATTGATTAGGTGTTGGATACCTTGTCCGGAAAGAAGTATTTTTTATTCCTGGATGGGTTTAGTGGTTATAACCAAATACACATAGCACTCGAAGACCAAGAGAAGACCAATTTCACCTGCCCATGGGGAACCTATGCTTATAGGGTGATTCCTTTTGGACTTTGCAATGCCCCGACCACTTTTCAAAGGGTTTTCCTCGCCATTTTCTCTGACTTGACCAATGATTGCGTGGAAGTCTACATGGATGAATTTACAATCCATGGAAAATACTTCCAGGAAGCTTTAACCAGTCTAGAAAAAGTCTTGATTAGGTGTAAGGAAACTAATATTTCCTTAAGTAATGAGAAGTCAAAAATGATGCTCACTGAAGGTATTGTTTTGGGACATCACATCTCTAGTTCTGGAATGAGAGTTGATATGGAAAAGATTTATATTATCACACAAATCAGAATACCTTCCTCACAAAAGGAAGCTCACAGCTTTTTAGGACATGCTGGCTACTATAGAAGATTCATTCTGAATCTTACAAGCCTAGCTACCCCTTTATTCAAGTTATTATCTAAAGAATCCGAATTTAAGTGGGATGATGAATGCTAAATATCTTTTGAAATTCTAAAACATAAATTGTCAACTATTCCTGTATAAGAGGACCAAATTGGTCCCTTCCTTTTCATATCTGTACCGATGCCTCAGACAAAGCCCTTGGGGCAGTTCTTGTACAAAGGGAAAATCAAATTCCCTATGTTATTTACTTTGTCAATAAAAATCTGTCTCCAACTGAAGTTAATTATACGGTCACAAAAAAATTATTGCTAGTTGTGGTCCATGCTATCAATAAATTTAGACACTATATTATAGGATATCAAGATTTTGTACACACTGATCATTCGACCATCAAATTCTTAATGAAAAAACCTGTAACAAATCCTAGAGTTACAAGATGGCTATTATTATTACAAGAATTCAATATCAACATTATTGATAGACCTGGTAAGGATAATCTTGTGGCTGATTTCTTATCTAGAATGATTCATCTGGGAGATAACACACCAGTAGAAGATAACTTTCCTTATGAAAATTCATTTGCTATTTATACATTCACTCCTTGGTATGTAGATGTAGCTAACTATCTTGTGACAGGGAAGATACCTCAGAAATTGTCTCCTGGAGAAAAACATAAAGTAATTCAGCTAAGTGCAAACTACATGTGGCATGACGATTGCCTCTACAAAATAGGACCAGATTTGGTAATCAAGGGATGTGTAAGGGAAGATGAAATTCATGATATTTTGTAAGCCTGCCATGATGGTCATTGTGGAGGACACTTCGCAGACAAGAGGACCACTTACAAAGTTCTACTATTTGGTTACTACTGTCCTCATATTTTCAGAGATGCTAAAACCAATGTATCCAATTGTGATGAATGCCAACGAATGGGTAAGCCTACTACACAATACCAAATGCCACTTCAAGCCCAATTAGTTATTGAGCCTTTCAAGAAATGGGAATTAGATTTTGTAGGGCCCATTAACCCTGCATCTAAAAAGAAAAAGTATATACCTATATGCACTGACTATGTGACTAAGTGGGTTGAAGCAAAATCTTTGCCAGCCGCAAGTGAACAATTAGTGGTAGATTTCCTTTTTAACGACATCTTTACTAGATTTGGTGTACCTCGAGAAATTGTGGCTGCTCAGGGAACTCAATTTACCTCTCATCTAGTCAAAGCTATTATAGAACAGTACCAAGTCAAACACAAGAAATCTACACCCTACCATCCACAGGAAAATGGACAAGTATAATCTACCAACAAAGTTATTGAGTCCATTCTTACCAAAACAGTACAACTACACCACAAGGATTGGGCTGACAGATTACTAGAAGCCTTATGGGATTATAGAATCACCTGGAGGAATACAACAGGACATACACCCTACGAGTTGGTGTATGGGAAGCAAGTTCTTCTTCCCATAGAATTCTAGATCAAAACCTTCAGAACTGCAGTACAAGTTGGCATGAACTTGGATGAATCCCAACAACAAAGACTCTTGCAGCTTAATGATTTGGAACAAATCAAGCATGAAGCACTTCAAAGAACCACCCTCATTCAAGAGAAGAGAACAAAATGGCATGGCAAGTATCTCAAAAAGAAAAAATTTCAACAAAGAGATTGGGCCCTGTTGTATGACAACAAATTCAAGAACTTCAAAGGTAAGTTAACCACTCGTTGGATGGGACCTTACGAAATTGACATTGTCTATGATAATGGTTCAATCAAGATAAAGAAAATTGATGAACAACAGACGCCACTACTTGTGAATGGTCACCGGTTGAGAATTTATAACAAACCCTTATCAAAAGAGGAATTTTTGACTCGTATACTACAAAATTCAGATATGCAGGTGATCAGTAAGGAAGGAGACCTTCCTACTGATCCACATTGATTGATTGGTTTATTAGAAACTTTTGTACATAGGTGTGGATTGAGTTTTGTTAATAAGATGAAGGTAACAAGGGATTCTTACCTCCTTTTGTTTTACTTTCACATTTTTTTTGTAAGTAGATTTCTATAATTTATTTGATCCTTCACGAACTTGCTAAACTTCAGTTTGTAGGCATCAAAAATACTCTATTCTAATCCGGTACCAACAATACTGCTCTGGTACCAGAAATCCTATGCTGGTCCGGTACCATAAGTTTGTCCTTATACGGTACTATCAGGACACATTACCTAATTGACAAGGAATGCTACGCATATTTCAAAATCTTATGTCAATTAATATGAAGTATGAAGCCATGCAACAACCACTTAAGCTGGAACCAAGAAGTAGAATGCATCATCAAATGGCAGCCCTTGTGAAGCAATAATTTCTTTTGGTTCTGTTGCTAGCTAGAAAGAAGTATTTTAATTTCTTTTGGTTCTGTTGCTTGACAAAAAAAAAAAGACACAATCTTTACCTATGATTGTTCAAAGAACCATAATCTGCTTCAAAGACTAGAAGTTTCCTTTATCCAGTATTTCAGCATGATTAAAGGGAAAAAAATATATATGTTAGCCTACAAGTAACTATCTCACCCTAACTAGATTTCAATAGTATTCATTGGATTATCTTTACTAAAGAGTAACATATGAGTATATGAACACTCTCTATCATGGGCACACTAGGAATTTTTTTATGGAAGAGGATGTATCAGTACCCTAAGGAAACTTTAGGTCATGCTCTTATGGACAAACTCAAACAAAATTATACATCTGGAACACTCTAAAGAAATAATGTGCATAAAACATTTATTTTTCCTTCAAACAAATATTTAAAAGACATTCAAAGAAGAGAATACACCTTCCAACCCAATACCACCCCTGTAGCACACCTTTTCTGGCTACCAAGGTTTAAATGCTATTAAAAGAAGAATATAACACCACTTTGCACATAACTCATACAGGTATTATAAATCCCATGCATTTAAACAAATAAACACATTCTACAATGAGTATTCATATGAGTTACTGCCATAATTAACAATAAATAGCATTTCATACTAATTCATATACACAGCGGAAATCATGATAACATAAGCAGTAGAGTCATGCAAAACATGATTAAAACATAATCATATACTTATCTTTTAACAGTGGTAGAATCCACCAACCAAGTGCAGGTCTTCCACGAACCTCCCAGCCTTAGACCACACTGCTCATCAACTTAGCAGTGGGTCACCCCCGAGCTGGGACTAAGATCCACCCCAAGACAAGGAATCCTAGGCTAGGCTGAGGTTACAGGGAAAAAACCACACAACCACAAGGAATGGATTCTCTCCAAGGAACCTCCCATGCTCACTGCCCACAGACCCTCATTCCCCACATGCCTGTTCCACCCCAGGAGTATACACCTTCTCTGTCACCTGGACAGTCCTTCGGCTGCTAATATCCATTGCCTTGGGTTACAGGAACAGGCTGGACCGGAAGTCTCTAGGATCTATGGCAGCTACAAGGTTCCTTCAACAAGTTCTCTCCTTCCTTTGAGCACTCTCTCACCTGGAGGGAGTCGCTCACAGGTCCAACAACCTGTTCTTCCAACTTCAACCACCTCTATCACCTGGAGAGAGTGTTGTACAAAATGGCCAACAAGCCACATAGGATCAAGCACTACACGTCCACCATAATCCATGGGAATCCAGACACGAACACCCCAGGGTATCTCCAGACAGGTGCAACAGTATGACCAGGCTTAGCAGGGACGAGACACTTCTATTTTCTCAATTTGGCAACACGGGATAGACTCACCCTCTGGATTCTCAGGGATGCGTGATGAGTCGTCCACGTAGGGTTCGATTCAGACTCCCCGGTTTAGAACAGAGAAGGGGCGTACCAACTTTCCAGAACAAACACAGACTCTTTCCCCAAATCCACGCAGGCTTCTCATTCAGGGTATATACACACTGGTTTTCTCAGAGATAGACACAGACTTTTTGAATCACAGGGATGCACAAAGGTTCTCTGCAGGAGTTAGGTTGGTAGTACTATCCAGGGCTCCGTACTCATTCAGACAATCGTGTAGAATGGGGGAGGAACCCTTCTCACGGCTCACCCTAGCCATTTTATTCGCATGCGTCAGGGTTGACACTTGTCACCCATGAAACTGCATGCGTTCCACCAGCATGCATCTCCCATGTATGTTCTCCCCTTGCCAGAAACTTAGGATAAAACATAAAATGCACATGTCTTTTGGGATAATATTAAAATATTATTCCCAGGCTTAAGACCCCTAGGCTTAGCCCCTAGGCTCAACACTTAGCCCCTTTTCCCACCTTCCAGCCCCTAATTCCTTGCCCACTCTATGGATGCTTAGTCCCCCTTCACTCATTCATCGTGGTCGGTTTTCACATGGCGGTGTTTATATTTTATTAATTGTTCTGCGTGATTACATATACAACAGTAGGCTCCTGGCCTTCAACACTCAGGCTCCCTGGCCTAACAAACACATAAGCCTCCAGATTATTAAAACTTGGCTCACGAGCCTATAAAACATAATTACAATTCATTTTAGAACATGTTTTACAATGGGGCTCGGCCTTGGGGACACTACAATCCCCCTCCCCTTATTTTTGCACTGTCCTCAGTGCAACTTTACACAACATCTACAAGCTTTTCAAAAATTTTCAAAAAGATGCGGGTACTCTGCCCGCATAACATCTGCATGCTCCCATGTCACGTCCTTAGAACTGTACCAGGTCCAATGGAATTTTACAAGCTCTATAGCTCAATTCTGGAGCTGTTTGCTTTTCCTGTCCAATATGCACATAGGATGCACTTGCAGGACACCTTCTGGTTCCACCTGAATCACATTCCAATCGATAACATGATTAGCATCAGGTAAATATTTCTTAAGTAGTGAAACATTAAACACATTATGTACAGTCATAGATGAAGGTAATGCAAGCATGTATGCAACCGACCCAATCCTTTCCAGTATCTCAAATGGCCCACAAAATCTTGCTGCCAACTTGGCGCAACTTCCCAGCCTCAGGGAACTCCTGTTAGTTTTCACTTTCAGGAAAACATGGTCAGCCACTTTGAATTCTCTATGGGTTCTGTTACTATCAGCATAACTTTTCTTCCTCTCCTGGGCAACTTTTAGATTATGTTTAATTCTTATCATTTGGTCTTCCATCTCTTTGAGTAGCTCAGGCCCAACTACTACTCTATCAGCTGGATTATCCAAGCTCACTGGAGTGTTGCACTTTCTTCCATAAAGCGCTTCGAATGGGCCCATCTTCAATGATGCATGATACCCATTATTGTAGGCGAATTCTACCAAATGCAAGTATTCTTCCCACCTTGATGGTTTATCCATCACATACATTCTCAGCATGTCTTCTATTACTCTATTCACTCTCTCTGTCTGTCCATTGGATTCGGGATGATACGCTGTGCTAAAGTTCAGATTCGTTCCGAATCCTTTGAGCAGTCCTTTCCAAAAATTTGAAGTGAATTTTGGGTCCCTATTGACACAATTGTCTTAGGAATTCCATGCAAGCATGCAACTTCTTTTAGGAAAATGTTAGCAACATCTGTTTCTCTATGGGTGGTTTTCAGTGGAATAAAATGGGCAGCTTTAGTAAGCTTGTCCACCACCACCATGATTGAATCATGTTGCTTGCTTGTTCTGGGCAATCCTATGATAAAATCCATTGTTACCACGTCCCATTTCCATTCAGGAATAGGTAAAGGCTACAACAACCCTGTTGGGTGACTATGCTCAGCCTTAACCTTCTGGCACTCCATACATCTGGCAATGTATTCATTGATTTCTTTCTTCAAACCCAGCCAAAAATAATGGCTTTTGACTGCTGCCATAGTCTTCTGATAACCAGGATCTAGCATAAGCCACATTATGCATCTCCTTTAGAATTGCCAGCTTCAATTCTCGGAAATTGGGTACATATAGTCTGTTTTTATATAGAAGTAGACCATCAGTTCCCAAGGTGTAACTTTCCTTCGTCTGTGGTCTCTCACGCTGTTGTAGCTTTGCTACAAGACTTTTGTACTGCAAGTCAGTACTTGCATCTTGCAAAATTTTGTCTTTCATCTCAGTCCGGTACATGCTAATGGCTGTAGCATGTAATACGTGCACTTTTCTGCTGAGTGCATCAACCACCTTATTTTCTTTCCCTTTGATATGCTTGATATCGAAATCATATTCACACAGAAACTCCAGCCATCTGATTTTCCTGGAATTTAAAGTTGGTTGATCAAATAAATATTTCAGACCGTTATGGTCTATTCTCAACTTGAATCTCTTGCCCATGAGGTAATGTCTCCATTTCCTCAGGGCATGGACGATTGCTTCCAGCTCTAAATCGTGAGTGGCATAATTCTTCTCATGATCCTTCAAATTTCGGGATTCATAAAAAACTACAAATCTCTCTTGGCTGAGAACTCCTCCCAGCCCCTCCTTACACGCATCTATGCACACTACGTAATCATTATCTGGATCTGCAATCTTCAGTATCGGAGCACTAGTTAGCGGCTGCTTCAATCGCTGGAAGATTCTCTCACATTCTTTAGTCCACTGGAACTTCTTCTCCTTCATTTGCAAGGAAGTGATAGAATGAGCTATCTTTGAGAATTCGGCTATAAACCTCCTATAGTAGCCTGCCAGACCCATAAAAGATCTAACTTTTGCCACATTCCTTGGCACTAGCCATTCTCGAATGGCCTCTACCTTTTCAGGATCCACAATGATCCCTTCTTCAGATATAATGTGTCCCAAGTAATGGATCTGCCTTTGGTAAAATGAGCACTTGCTTAGTTTTGCGTACAGCTGGTGTTCTCTCAACACCTGTAGCACCATTCTCAGGTGTTGTTCATGTTCTTCCTCTGTATTGGAATACACCAAGATATCATCCAGGAATACTATGACAAACTTGTCCAAATAATTTCTGAACACTCCAATCATTAAGCACATGAAAACAATAGGCGCGTTGGACAGCCCAAACAGAACCACTGTGAACTCATAATGACCATACCTTGTTCTAAAGGTGGTCTTGCTGATGTCCTCATCCTTTATTCTCACTTGGTGGTATCCATATCTGAGGTCTATTTTTGAAAATATTTTTTCATCCTTCAACTGATCAAAAAGATCATCAATCCTTGGCAGAGGATACTTGTTCTTGACAATGACCTTATTCAACTGCTGAAAATCAATGCACAGCCTCAACGTCCCATCTTTCTTCTTCAAGAATAGGACCGGGGCTCCCCAAGGTGACACATTGGGGTGAATGTAACCTTTCTTTAGTATCTCTTCGAGCTACAATTGCAACTCTTTCAGCTCTGGCGTACTCATTCTATAAGGAGCCTTTGAAACCGGAGCTGCTCCAGGCATCAAATTTATAGAAAAATCAATGTCCCTCTTCGGTGGTAGTCCAGGTACCTCTTGAAATATGTCCTTGAATTATTTGAGTACTTCATGGTCTTCCAGATTCAAGACTTCATCTCGCGATGCTTCTTCCACCCGAGATGCAATTAATTGATAGCCTTTTCGGTAACATTTCTTCAGCTGCATGGCTGAGATTTCCCTCACAGCCACGGCTCTTGGAATTCCTTGGACTGTTACTTGATTTCCCTCCTCGTTCAGGCATGTAAACCTCTTGTTGCGTCAATCCAAAAGGGCATGGTGCTAGTCCAACCAGTCCATTCCAATTAAGCAATCGTATGAGCCTAAAGGCAGAATGTTTAGTTCATCCTTAGTGCTCATTCCTTTCATGTCCACTGAATAGGACTTAACCAATTCAGTGACCTTCCTCTTGGTCCCTGTGGCCAACTGCACTAACCAAGACTTCTCATGTTTTCTTCTCGTTATATGAAAACTTTCCACCACTCTAGGATCTACATAACTATGGCTAGCCCCTGAATCAATTAAAATAACAAGTGGTTGATTGTTGATCGTACCTTCCACTTCAATCATGCGCGATTGAAATTTTGCTTGATTGTTGTCCAAGGCTACGTAGATCCTCGGTATTCTGTTGCCCATATCCTCCACTATTTTAGCTTGTTGAACAGTATGGACAGTTCTTGGTTTGTCTTTTCTGTGGGGGCAGTCTCTGTACCTATGATTCCCTTTACAACCCCAACACTCCATAGGTGGCGGTCTTGACACCTGCTCACTCCCTTCAAATTTCTTGGGCTCTCTAAAAGATGACTGTCCCCAAGGACTATTTCTAAAAAAGGAAGGCTTGTTTCCCTTCTGCCTCTGTTCCTTCTTAAACTTCCTCTGATCATTCCAAGCCTTCCGAAGGATGGGCCTTTCTCCTTGTTGTTCATACAAGCATTTCTCCTTTCTTATTGTTTCTTCCATGGTCTTAGGATCATCATATTGAATCTTGTCACTCATGGAAGGTGGCATTCCACTCAGATATCTCTGAATCTTGACAGCCTCATCTTTGATGAATGGAACATACTTTAGTAGTTCTAGGAAACTTCATTCATACTCATCAATAGTCATGTTGCCTAGCTTGAGTTCAAATAACTCCTTCATCTTTCTGTCATAGTATCTTTTAGTCAGGTATTTATTCTCGAAATACCTCTTAAATTCCTTCCAAGTGACCTCTTTCTCTTTGATGTGCTGCACCTGCACAAACTGATCCCACCACATGGATGCTTTTCCTTTCAGTTGGTACATTGCAATTCTTCCTTCTGCATGGGCAGAATAATTCTACAGTTGGAAGTATTTATTCATGCCAAGAAACCAGGTCTCAACATATTCCTCCTTCTTATGTTCTCCATCAAATGTTGGAGGCTTAATCTTGTTCATCTCCCCTTTCAATTCCTCCTTTCCAGATTTTTGATATTTTCTGGTAGGGGACGGGCTTGAACTACTGTGTGTCTTCCTGTCAGAATGTCTTTGGGAGCGACTAAGATGTCGGCTACCACTCCTCGACCTACTTCTTCTCCCATGGGTTCTGTGACTCTCCGTCGTACTTGAGTCTCTTCTCTTCTCGAGTTTCTTCTCTATTCTTTCCAAGCTCTTCAAAAATTTTAAGTTTAATTCACCCTGCCGATCCCTGACTTTCATGAGCTTTCGACTATCAGCTTGGCGAGCCTTGGCCTCTCTTTGCAATCCTTCAATGATTTTCATTATGTGTCCTTCCTTATCCTTCTCTTTTCCATGCCCATTGGAGTTCAATCCTTCAACTCCCAGGTTGGCATCCTTTCCTTCCTGTTCATCTTCTGTTTCGGGCGTAATCTGCACCTTTCCCCACTCCATACTCGGCATTGTTTAACTGGAGTCCTGACCTCCGTTGAAATCTGCACATGCACTGTGCAATTAAATTCGAAGTCTATCAGTCTATTAAACCTTCCGGAACAATCCACAACATTTATAAGCCAATACGAACAAGAACGAAAGACATTTTGATTCAAATAAGTTTTCTGAGCTCTCGTTCGGTTCTGCAATTTTTGTGTTTTCGAAACTTTCATTTTCGGCACTTCAGGATTTCGGGACTTTGGGTTTTAGTCCACGAGGCTTTCAGACTTTCTTTCCTTTCCAACCCCCGACTTCCGAAATTTTGACTTACTTTACCCTCCAGGCCCACATAGCATAGTGGTCACCCAAAACTACGGTGGCACATGGCACATTAATGAGGGCCCACGTCGCTTTTTAACGATGTCATCGGTTCCACCACTCTCGCTTTCTCCATTCCCATGTGATCGCGGGTCATGATCACGGTTCAAAAAAACACAGTGCCTCTTTGTATTTCACGCCTTGACGCTACAGTGATGTTAAATCGTTCGACTTTGCAACCGTCGAACCCCGACAGGGCTAGCGACCGACCAATAGGGACAAATCCCTATAGGGTTAGCAAATGGCCAATGAGAACAGGCCCCGTCGCATGGTTAAGTGGAGTACAGGTGGCAGAGGGGAAATGTGGCACGGTAGACAACAGGATAGGAGGGGGCCCCATTTCACATGCCACACTATTCCGGACCCCCCCCCCCCATTAAAGGCAGAATGGCAGGGGGGTCCAGAATTCACCTGAGCAGCGTTGATCAAGGTGAATTAATCTCAACCATTCAAGAGTTGCACGTCTGATTCCGGACCCCCCCTCCCCCCACCGCTAAAGGTAGAACAACAAGGGGGCTCCAGAATGAAACCTCAGTCGTAGATCTAGGCGGGTGGAATCTGGCCATCCAGATATGCTTGTTACTTACCTTAATGCACATTCACGCCATGACTTAAAGCCGACATCTCTTCCTCACATCGGACGGTCGTCACAGACCCTGAGATTCCCCGAAGGAATCTCATCCGTTCATCGGGACTTAGCCACATGCTAATGTCTCGACATTATGGATCGGGATTTATCAAGGCGAGAGCCCAAGTTCTTGTCAATGGAACTCTCGAATCCCCGATCCTCGATTTCTCGAAATGGGTGATCTCTCGACACGTCACCTCCTTAAATCGGTCGGTCCAGATCTATTTTGGGATTTCGTGCATCGTGATTTCCGCACTCCTGTGAAATTTCAAAGGGCTTTAAACCTCGTGCTCACTTTTCAAATCTAACGGTCACGAGGGTTCACCTTCCCTCTTGAATAGATCCTAAAGCTCCTACACTTCTGGTGTGGAGTCCTCTCTCCCTGTGGACTTCTGCCACACTGGCTGCAGTTTCATAACACCGCTATACCTCCTGAGCTTAAAAACTTGTCAAGTAACTCCTTGACATTTTGGAGCAAACCAGGGTCTGAAATTGTCCTTCCAGACCCAATTTCCCCTTGTATTCTCAGTCCAAAGACCGCTCCACTGGCCCATCTAGGCTCAGTGTCAAAACCTTGGCTCTGATACCAAACTGTAGCACACCTTTTCTGGCTACCAAGGTTTAAACACTATTAAAAGAAGACTATAACACCACTTTGCACATAACTCATACAGGTATTATAAATCCCATGCATTTAAACAAATAAAGACATTCTACACAGAGTATTCATGTGAGTTACTTCCATAATTAACAATCAATAACATTTCATACTAATTCATATACACAGTGGAAATCATGATAACATAAGCAGTAGAGTCATGCAAAACATGATTAAAACATAATCAGATACTTATCTTTTAACAGTGGTAGAATCCACCAACCAAGTGCAGGTCTTCCACGAACCTCCCAGCCTTATACCACACTTCTCATCAGCTCAGCAGTGGGTCACCCCCGAGCTAGGACTAAGATCCACCCCAAGACAAGGAATCCTAGGCTAGGCTGAGGTTACAGGGAAAACAACACACAACCACAAGGAAGGGATTCTCTCCAAGGAACCTCCCACGCTCACTGCCCACAGACCCTCATTCCCCACATGCCTGTTCCACCCCAG
>ML776779.1:516534-531626 GCA_009831015.1 Picea engelmannii
GGCTGAGGTTACAGGGAAAACAACACACAACCACAAGGAAGGGATTCTCTCCAAGGAACCTCCCACGCTCACTGCCCACAGACCCTCATTCCCCACATGCCTGTTCCACCCCAGGAGTATACACCTTCTCTGTCACCTGGACAATCCTTCGGCTGCTAATCTCCATTGCCTTGGGTTACAAGGACAGGTCGGACCGGAAGTCTCTGGGCTCTATGGCAGCTACAAGGTTCCTTCTAGGAGTTCTCTCCTTTCTCTGCGCACTCTCTCACCTGGAGGGAGTCACTCACAAGTCCAACAACATGTTCTTCCAACTTCAACCACCTCTCTCACCTGGAGAGAGTGTTTTAGAAACTGTCCAACAAGCCACATAGGATCAAACGCTACACATCCATCACAATCCACGAGAATCCAGACACGAACACCCCAGGGCAGCTCCAGACAGGTGCAACAGTATAACCAGGCTTAGCAGGGATGAGACACTTCCGTTTTCTCAATTTGGCAACATGGGATAGACTCACCCTCTGGATTCTCAGGGATGCGTGACGAGTCGTCCACGTAGGGGTTGATTCAGACTCCCCGGTTTAGAACAGAGAAGGGGCATACCAACTTTCTAGAACAAACACAGACACTTTCCCCAAATCCACCTAGGCTTCTCATTCAGGGAATATACACATCAGTTTTCTCAGAGCCAGACACAGACTTTTCGAATCATAGGGACGCACGAAGGTTCTCTGCAGGAGTTGGGTTGGTGGTACTATCTAGGGCTCCGTACGCGTTCAAACAATCGGGTAGAATGGGGGAGGAACCCTTCTCATGGCTCACCCTGGCCATTTTACTTGCATGCGTCAGGGTTGACACTTGCCACCCATGAAACTGCATGCGTTCCACCAGCACGCATCTCCCTTGTATGTTCTCCCCTTGCTAGAAACTTAGAATAAAACATAAAATGCACATGTATTTTGGGGTAATATTAAAATATTATTCCCAGGCTTAAGCCCCCTAGGCTTAGCCCCTAGGCTCAACACTTAGCCCCTTTTCCCACCTTCCAGCCCCTAATTCCTTTCCCACTCTATGGATTCTTAGTCCCCCTTCACTCATTCATCGTGGTCGGTCTGCACATGGTGGTGTTTATATTTTATTAATTGTTTTGCGTGATTACATATACAACAGCAGGCTCCTAGCCTTCAACACTCAGGCTCCCTGGCCTAACAAACACATAAGCCTCCATCTTATAAAAACTTGGCTCACCAGCCTATAAAACATAATTACAATTCATTTCAGAACATGGTTTACAACGGGGCTCGGCCTTGGGGACACTACAATCCCATCCTGTAAAAAGGTTTTCAGACGAGCCTCCCATGTCACCATGCAAAGCAATCTTTAATAAAAACCATAATAGGTGACTATGGACAAGAAGCCTCTGATGGAAAAGGGGTTTAAGAGACTAACCTGTCGGGATATTGAACAGGTCTACTGGCAGTGGGTATCGGTCTGTGGTATGAGTAGGCAAACCCATCAGGGTACTGGACAAGCTTGTTGGCAATGGGACATTCTTCCTAGGGAAGGTATCTCTCACTAATTATCACAACTACCCCACCGGAGTACTGAACAGGCTTGTTGGTAGTGTGTTCTGGCTGAGAAATGTCTCATATATACTTATCTGATTGAAAAATTCACTTTTGTCATGAACACTATAAGCAAAGGTCACTATTGGCATTTATGATATACAAACTCTAGATTAACAAGAAACATAATTACTACAAGAAAATGTCCATTTGATAATTACCCTAAGTCAACTTTACTGGTCTGGCATCTAAAGCCTACATTACCTAAGAAGGAAAATTCTTAAGAGTGGATCCCTAACTAGGGAGTCTAATCTACTTATACTGTGAAATTTATCTATAACATCTAATGATAGTAAATCTCTGAAGCAAGTTAGGTTGGATCTGTTCTTCTGGTGAACATACAAAAACCTCCCTGTTTTCACTGCTGAATGCTACCTTTGTCAATAAGTCATCAAAAGAAAGGCAATTTCAATTTTTAGGCATGTGATCATATGTTAGGTGATAAATGTACTTCTGGAATTTGATTTGGTTTCTTTTATCTTATCATCTTTTCTCCATTATGATACAGAGTGTTGAATCTTCTTGCATAAGTATATGCAACATCCTTGGCATGGGGGAAGGTCAAAGAGCTCCTTCAGAACTCTTTTTTAGACTCACATCTCACCTTCAGAAACCATCATGATCACCCTACAACCTTGTAGAACCAAACACAAAAGAAGATAAGCACAGAATAAAGAAGTACAGAAAATTCCAGTACCAAGCTTCCAGAAAACTCCAGCCTAAAGAGATGAATTATGACAATCTATAAGCAGTCGCATATGCTATGGGTATTGATCATACAAAGTTAAAAGAAAAGGTAACATGGTATTTATTTTCCTCTGATCATAAAACTACAATAGGTATGAAAATATATACTAGATCTTATGACCTTAGTATTAAAACCATGCACCTATCCTTGATACCCATATGCCTAAACTTAATTAATCCTCTCATAAGTGCTCGAAAATGGTTGAGGGAAAAATCACATCAAAGCATGAATATGAAGCATGTCTAGTAATGATAGGTCACAAACGTACTTCATCCTTAAGAAAATCATGAACTTATCTTGTGTCATGAGCCATGATCCAACATCAAATTCATCACTCGCAAGTCCAATCACCTATCCCAAAATGATGCTTTGACACCCAACGTCTTGTCCTCATCATTACATTAACGAGTAGAAATGAAATGGCTTATCTGGGTGGCGAAGCTATCCAGATAAGCCTCATCTGGTCTTAAATTTTCCTTGTAGCTTCCTTACTTAAACTTACCATTCACATTATCAACACCATCACCATATTTCCCTTGTCGTTACCTTTCTCTAGTTCTGAGCCTACTCCTCTTTTCAATCTCCAGTACCAAACTCTTACCCTCATCAACTGACTAAATCCTTGCGCTACAACCCGATTCTTTTCTCACAATTTATAACGATTGTCGTAAGTAGACATGAACCGGTCTTCCAAATTTATAGAGAGACCGAGGAGTTCCAATTGTGTCGAGAGAAGTATGATAGATTGGTATGGATGCCATTTTTGGAGAAATTCACAGGCTGGCATGAGAAGATATCTCACGAATTTATTCAGGGTTATGATGGAGAGATTGCGCATATAGGCAATATGCAACTAACAATCAATGAATAAACCTTAGGGGTGGTCACGGGATTACCTGACATAGGAGCCAAGTATTTCAAAGGAGTAGGAATCAACAAGGAAATGTGCCAACGATTTTTGAAAGAAGACCATTAGCACCTTGATTGGAAAAAGGGGATCCCTAGGAACTATATCAAGGAAGAGTATCATCCAAGGATTTCTAGTCTTCAATTATTCCTCACTTGTGAGGGTGGGTATGATGTGACCTTCATATATCATCTTAGGCTTCTATTACACTTTGAAGGAGGCCCTAAAATTGATTTCCCATATTTTTTATGAATGATTTTGAAGAAAATGGTAAGGGGTGTCAAATCCATATCCAAAACTGAGAAGACTAGCATTTACCATCAAGGTCTTATTATAATGTTAGTTTTACATGAAATCAAGAAGCAAAGGATTAGTTGGAAAATCCTTATCACTCAACACCTTCCCACAGAAAACAAACTTATGGAGGAAGCCTAGTGTGATCCAAAAAAAAATAAGGAACCTCAAAAGAAAAAGGGCAAGAAAGATAAGGCATCTCTATCATCATCCAGAATAGTGAGCCAACACGAAAAATCTAGTAAACAAGCAGGGCCCTCTTCCACAGTCAATAAGACATTTAAAAGTCAAGAATCAAAAGGTAAAACCAAATTAGTAGAGGAGACTTCAACAGTAGCACTTGAGGAGAAGGGCCATAAGACAAAAACTGTAAGGAAAGGGAAGAATAGCTCAAAAAATAAAAGTGAACAGTCTATAGAACAATCCCTTGTAACCATTCCACAAATAGAAAAGAAGAAAAGGAAGCATGTAAGCACCCCTGATTCAGTACCTTCTTGTAAAAGAACCACAAGGAGCATGGCAAAGAAAGGAAAGGAAGTTGTCAGTCCTCATACATAGGAAGATCCAATCGATCTTACCTCCCCTTTTGAAGACTTATCAGTCCAGGATGACATCCCTAGTTTGACCGAGGAACAAACCACTATTACTTTATGTGGGATGAGGGAAGAAGTGGAGGAAAGAGAATATATCTAGCCAGTAATAATGGAATCAACAAGGACCTTAACAAAAGAATAGATGAAGAAAAATATTGGGGAACTGCAAAAACAAAATCAGGAACTCAAACAAGAAGTGAAGGAATACCAACTATTGAACAGGTATATCAAAAAGGAAAATGAGCAATTGAAAGAAACCAAACAACAACTTCAAGATGACCATGAAGAGACTTATAATAATCTCAATAAGGTACTATGACTCCTACAATTCATTAGGGTCATAAAAAGGGAGCTGAAAGAAGAAGCCTCAGCCATCAACATCATTGATCCACAGAAGTAAAGAATGCATTCTCCATTTTTGAAAAAATTTGGGCTTGTTTTCAGTTGAATGAGGACATGTAATAGTTTTGGCATGGGGGAATGTTGAGACACTAAATTGACATCCCCACTACCCTATTATACTCCTCATATATACTTTTTTGGCTTACCTAAGCTTGGATAAATGACAAAGAACACTACCATTAGCCATTGATAAGGTCATAAGGTAAAGTATAGTTAATTCATGCATTTTTGTGGTTTATTGAGCTAGGATATTAAATGTTTCATGTACTAATGCTTCAATTTGCCATGTATAACCTTTGACCTCTAGATAAGTCCAACCTTCCTGTACCAACTCAGCTATCTGGTACCAAGCGCACCTTCTATTCAGATCTAGTACTGAATCTCACATGTCGCTATTCGGTACCAACGGCCATAGACTATCGTGATCTAGTACCAACCTTTTGTGCACTGTTTGGATCCGATACCATCTACCTTTCATGATCTGGTACCAATACAGGAAGCCGGATGTACCAAGTTTAGCTCCAAATCGTGCCCAAGACAATTGTTGGATGTTTATTGAATCATAAATGTTTTAGCAAGGCTATGTTAGGATAGTTTGTTATTGCTTCATCCTCATGGACTTCATGTCATGAGGATGAAGCTTAAAATATGTAACCGAATAATTAAATTTGACAATTGACTGATTTGCAAAATATTTCACCTCCTTGTGTTTCATGACTAAGACTGTTTAAATAGTCATGGCAAGGATGGTGGAGGTAGTGGAGAGTTAGCAAAACATGGCATGTGAAGCAACGTTACATATTGTAGAACATATTCTGGGTGAAGATTAATAGAAGGATGTCATTTATCTCCATGTCTTGATCGTCTATGATTGAATGTGAGTTGAGTTGTTAGCATAGTTTGATTCTATGTTTTGAAGTTTGAGTAAAAGTAATGTGTGGGTTGAAAGAAAGCTTACTGTAGACTCCAGTCGCTAACCTGTTGAAGCAGCAGGGGCCTACCACCGAAAAAAGTTCAACATCTTCGTAGATTAGTATTAGCATTTGATTTCAATAGTGTAAATGTTAGACTAGCTGAAGCTTTAATTCTTTCAGATGATAGCAGTATAGTTTAGACTAGGATTTCGATTATATGATTGCTCATAGATCTTTACTCACTCTGTTTTGCATATGCTCTATTTCTATTTTTTATGAATTTGATTTTGTTTCATGGACATGAATGTCGATAGAAGTAGTCAGAAATATTTGAAGGAGAACTAGTGAAGTTCACAACAACACATTGTGAACCACAACATACTTAGTATATTGACTGTTGAACTACCCATGCTATGTCTTGATGATTGTTGTGTGATTTCCCTTTCAGATGTGTGATTGCATAGTTAGTTTTATGGGTCAGATAGCAGAGTTGATCTATCAAAAGAACTCCAACTCATACTTTCATGTGGCATAATGGAGTAGATAGCCTCTCTGTGAAAGACAACCAAAGTGTGTTTTATTTTGCTAGTTTGCTTTGTTTCCAGCATACATAATCTAGAATAGTTATATACTCATGAGATTAGAATTACCTTTCTTACTAGTGTCTTGTAACTCTACTGATTACGAATCCTGGATTGATAATTAATGAGTGCATTATACTAAACATATAAGCATCACAACATGTATTGTCAAATTTTAGTGAGGATTGGGCATGTGTTGACTCAGATCAATTGAGCGACAATTGGTAGGCAAATCAATTTCTCTTTTGGTTTTCCATTGTTGGCACCCAAAGTTTTGGCTCTAGTTTTACGCGTGCACAAAAATGAATTTGTGTGCACTCATTTCATAGTTTTGCATGCACCGAAGGAAATACATGATGAATGGCATAAAGTTCGCATTAGACCAAGTTTGAAAAAAATGTGTTGAGCATAAAGACTACCAAATGTGCGTCGGTCCAAGTTTTTTCAGTTGCACTGGAAACCAAGAAGATGCCCACCGGAATCAAGAAAATAATCATTGGGAGATATCCTGAAATGATTAGTGTCCACAACATATGAATATGTGGGTCAAACAGAACATGATTTGGCCAGGTAGTTAAGATTTCCCCGGATTTAGAGATTCCACATGGAGTGCTGGAAAGAACTAGAAGCATGCAAGGAATTTGGATTTGACAAGTGAGTGGATAATAGAAAAAAGAGACTACACTCCATAGAATTTAAATATATAAAGAGGATATCTAAGCTCTAAACAAGAGTTAGTTAGTTAGTGTGTGAAATAGTCGATTGGATATCAATCTCAAGCTCACTCTAAGGCTATTGTAATCATGTGATGTTTTGAATATATTCATGTGTCTTTGTTTTGTCTGAATCCTAAGGCACGACTCATTCTGTTGTATTCCCATTGTGTCACATATTAATGATATGGAATTCTATGGATGTCTTAAGAATATATTCAGTGCACTTTATATCTCTATGTGATTGAATGCTCCCAATAATAAAGATATGACAATTATGTTATTGTTATAAAAATAGGATCTTAGAGCAATAAAATAAAACAAATGCAGAAATAAAACACAAAAGATACACAATACAATAGAGACATAGATATACGGGGTTCACCTAGTGTGGGTTATGTCCAGTAGAGAAATTTCCAATTCCTTCCTTTTTATCATCCAACAAAATGAAGGGATACAACCTACAACACCCCCGTTGTAACTTTCTCTTCTTGTTCTCACAGTATCCTCTCTCAGATTACAATATTCACTCACATGCACATCTGCAATACAATTTATTCATCAAAACATAGTTTTCTTCTAGGTTAAAAAACCCAAATATATATTCTACCATCTGATATGTGACCTTATAATGAACGGTTTAGATTGATTATGAAATTACAATATTTTACATGGAAATTTTTCCCAAAATTTTTCTTCAGGGGTGTTTCCCCTAAATCCCCTACCAAGGGGGGATCCATTAATTGTTTCCCCCCACTAGACCCCCCTGACAAGAATAGTGGGGTGAAAATCCCTCCCACACCCTCCCATTAGGAAATGGGATCCAATCATGGTTGAAACAATCCTATGAATCATGAATATAATCAAGCTCCACAACCAACAATATCCCACTTGGAGACTGATCACAACAAATCTATTGTTGGTGTACCTATTGGAATATGATCCACCTTGGACCTGGAAAAAATTTCATTTTCACCTTCATTCTTGAAGCCCAACTACTATTGAATAAGGGACCCTGGATATGTATTCTATCTTCTCATGTGTATTGGGACAAATTTCCTTGTTTAATTTGAAATGCTCAGCCAAAGGTGTACTAATTGGTTTTTCATTCTACATTCTAAACCTCTCCAACACCTTATCTATGTACTCACCCTGAGAAAATGTCAATTTTTTATTTCCCATGTCTCTTGTTATTCTCATACCAAGGATTTTCTTTGCAGCACCCAAATCCTTCATCACAAATGAATTAGCTAAATATTTTTTGAGAACATCCATATCCTTCATGCTAGACCCTACAACAAACATGTCATCTACATACAATAGAAAGATATTATAGCTTCCATTTTCTAGCCTCTTAAAATAAACAAAGTGATCAGAATGACATCTACTATAACCTTGCTCTATCATAAACCTATCAAACTTAAAATACCATTTCCTTGGAGCTTGTTTTAGGGAATACAAGCTCTTCTTCAACCTGCATATCAAATTCTCCTTCCCTTTGACCTCATACCCCTATGGTTTTTGCATATAAATATCTTCCTCCAAATCCCCATAAAGAAAAGGTTTTTTTACATATAATTGTTAAAGATGCAAATCTTTTACTACCACAAGACTTAAAATAGTCCTAATTGAAGTCATTTTAACCATAGGAGAAAATATTTCATCAAATCTATACCTTTCTATTATGTAATCCCATTTACAAAAAGTCTAGCCTTGTACCGCTTTTGGCATCCATCTTCTTCCTTCAACTTGTAAACCCATTTATTCTACAATGATAGTTTTCTTGTACGAAACTGAACCAAGTCCCAAGTATTATTATTTACCAAAGAATCCATTTCCTCTTTAATGCCTTGCTCCCACTCTTTTTTAGTGTCTACCTACATTACCTCTTTATAAATTTTTGGTTCACCAGAGTTAGTCAACAATAAATAATAAAATGAAGGAGAGTATCATTCATGAGGTCTACCTAACATAGTATATATTATAACAACACTTGCAGGAGTTTGAGGTACCTGTTGTTCCTGTTTTTGTACATTTTGATTTTCTGGTACCTTTGGAGTTTATTTTTCTTTGATTTCATCAAGAACTATGTATTCTAGTTTTTGTTTTTCATGTTTCCTTCCCTACAACTGATCTTTGTACATGACCTTCTCATTGAATATGACATCTCTAATCCTAATGATTTTGTGATTTTCATAATACCATAAGCGATAACAAAAATCATTAACGCCATAACCAATAAAGGTACACTTCTTGGATTTTGTTTCAAGCTTTGTTCTACTTTGTTTATCAATATGGACAAATGCTTGACAACTGAAAGTCTTTTGAAATGAATAGTTTACCTTTTTACCTTTACATGCCTCCTTTGAAATGCCACCATTCAAAGATCTTGAAGGTCCTCTGTTTATTAAGTAAACAACAATATCTACAACATCTACCCAAAAATGTAAGGGAAACCCAAAATCCAATCTCGTACTCCTTGCATGTTCCATGATTGTCCTGTTCATCCTTTCTGACACACCATTTTCTTGTGGTGTTCCTAGAACTGTCTTCTCTCTACAAAACCCATGGTATGAAAAGTAAGAATCAAAATACTTGTTGCAATATTCACCTCTATTGTTTCATCTGAGACACTTCAACCTATTTCATGTTTCATTCTCAACCAAATATTTCCATTTCTTAAGAGTATCAAAAACATTAGATTTTTTTCGAATACAATAAACCCAAGTTTTCCTAGTTGCATCATCAATAAAATTAACATAATAACGAGAGACACCAAGAGATGATACATGAGCTAGTACCCATACATGTGTATGCACAAGCTCCAACTTTTCACTCTTCTTTTCTTTTCTGAATATGAGAAATATGGCTCTCTTCTATTTTCCATAAACACAATGATCATAGAAATCCAAATCAATTTGTTTAAGATCTAGCAACAAATTCCTTTTGTGAAGTATCTACATCCCCTTCTCACTCATGTGTCCAAGCCTATTATTCCACAGTGTTGTATCCACTCCTATAGAATCTAAAGAGATAGAGGACTTAACATTACCAATACACAAATACAATGTACCTACCTTCTCTCCTTTTTCTATCAAAAGTGATCCTTTAGTGACCTTCCATGCCTTATCTATAAATGTAGATATAGAACCTTCACTTGTCAACTTCCCTGTTGAAATTATATTTTTTCTCAGATATGGAACATGTCTTACCTCTTTCAGTATCCATTGGTTTCTGTTATTTTTATTTATTTGTACCTTACCCATTACAAAAAGTTTACATGGTGTGTCATCACCCAAATGAACCTATCCAAAATCACCTTGAACGTAATCTTGAAAATGTTTCCTATGGGATGTGGCATGAAATGAAGCCCCTGAATCTAATACCCAAGGATCAGTAATATTATCTAAATAAATAATCAAATAATATTATAACACATCACCTGCTACATTTTCTTCTTGATTTTTCTCTTGTTGTCCACCTCTTTGCTTCTTTGAAGCTCTACAGTCTTTCTTCAGATGTCCTTTCTTCCTGAAATTCCAACAATCTATCTTTCTTAGTATGGATTTGGATCTTCTCTTCCTATAATTATCATGGTTCCCTAGAATATTTCCTCTTTCCTTTTGTTTTCCTCTATTCTCCATAGTCAATGCATTACCTGATATCTCACCTATGCTTTTCCGTCGCATTTCCTCGCTAAGGATAACACCAACAACATCTTCAAATTTTAGAGTCTTTGAACCAGAGACAAAGTTACTCACAACCATGACCAAGCCATTCCAGCTTTATGGAAATGAGAAGAATATTATAAGATCCCTAACCTCATCATCAAAGTCCACTTTTACAGAACTTAGTTGATTAGTAGCTGTATTAAATTCATTTAAATGATTTATAATAGACCCACATTTTTACATCATATTAAATAATAGCTTCATTAGAAATACATTGTTGGAAGTCGATGGTGTTTCATATAGCTTAGCCAATGCACTCATCAAAATATAGTTTAGAAATCCTACATTGTCTTTTATTTCAAAATATTGAAAGCCACTAACGCTACCAGGAACATTTGTATCATTCCTATCAAGAACCTTCCATTCTTCATCCTTCAAGGTCATCAAATTATTTGATATTCCACCCAATGGTAGGTAAAGATCATTTTGATAAAAATAATATTCCATTTGTATATTCCATAACTAGTAGTTTTGACCGTTAAATTTCTCGACCTTAAACTTTCCATATTCTGACATTGCTCCCACTGAAACCAGAAACCCTCTTTTCCTGCGAGTTACCTTTGGCTTTGATACCATTTGTTAGAAAAACATGATTGTGGAGAAATAAAATAAAACAAATGAGGAAATAAAACACAAAATATACACAATACAATAGAGACACAAATATACATGGTTCACCCAGTGTGGGATACATCCACCAAATAAATTGCCAGGTCCTTCCTTTTTATTATCCAGCAAACTGAAGGGATACAACCTAAAACACACCTATTGTAACATTCTCTTCTCTATATCACAATATCCTCTCTCAGAATACAATATTCACTCAAATACAAAGTCATAATACAAATCCCTCATGAAAAGAGGGTTCCCTTCTAGGGAAAAAATTCCTAACATAAATTTTAACATTAGATCCGTGACCTTATAATGAACGGTCTATATTGACTACGAAATTACAATATTTTACAAGGAAAATTTTCCCAAAATTTCACTTTAGGGGCACTTCCCCTGAATCCCCCACCAAGGGGGGGCTCCAATAATTGTTCCCCCCGCCTCCCCTCTCCAACAGAAACCCTTGATTATAATAGTGAGGGGGAAGTCCCCCCCTGTCAGGAAATGGGACCCTAGAAAGACTGAAACAAACCTCTGAATCAGGAAGATAATCAAGCTCCATAACCAACAATTATATTATGTGTCTATTATGAATAAGTTGAATATATGTGTGTATTGTTTTAATTCTTAGTTCTGAAAAATAGTCTGTCAAATATGAGTTCCATGGATTCCAATAGAAGTTGTGTCTCAAATGTTTAATACTCCATCCGTGACACAAAACCATATGGTATTTTTGATCCTCTCTGCATCTCAAGTGAGACCTTCCTCGACCTTGGTTGCAGATTGATATATCAATGATTATGGGTTTTTGTTGAACATGCTCTAGAAGAGCCCTCAGTCTAAAAATCTTCAGTGTTAAGAAGGTCGGTATGTGTGAAAGCATGGACTAAAAATCGTGACAAAATGCCCAACAAATGGTTATGTTTTCGAGACTTGACGTCTTTTTGAGATCGATGGAAAAAACAAAATGAGTTGGAATCCTTCTAAGGAGGATATTCAAGACTGGATAGAAGTGAAAGAAGATGAGTTTACCTTGCAAGAGTTACAAGGATTATGGGTGAATGTGAAAGAATGGAAATTCATATATCCTTACTCAGACATGCACAAGCTCTTCTTTGCAAAATTTCCATGAATGTTGCATGAATGGTTAAAGATACAAGTTGAAGTCATTTCGGCTATGTTGCCAATAGATCTGATAGATTGGGATCAAGCCAAGTTTGATAGTTTGAAGGTTATAGATAACAAGTGGACTCTGGATATTTATTTCTAGTTTGCTCAAGTGAAGGAAGGATACATTATTGAATTTTCTATAGAATATAATGATTCTTTTAGTGAGGATGAAAGAAAGTTTGAAGAAGGTCCAAGAAGGTAGATGCTAGAAGAAATTCCACTTTGGATCAAGATGTTGTGCATGGAAATAATAATGATGCAAATGGATCCTGATAGAATGCTTGAGTAAAACCCCTAGCACTGGGGGGGATTTGGAAAATTTTGGGTAAAAAGACAGCTAGAAGATGGATCTAGTGACGGGGATAAAAGAAATAGTTGAGATGAGGTGAGGACTGTAATGGACCCAAAATAGAAGAGGAGAGAAAGAGTCGAGAGATATGAAAGAATTTTTGTGGGATAACATGTTGTGCCAGAGTGGATCATAGGTAAGGACATGCATGCAAAGAGGCTTGGTGTGGAATATGTCAGTAGTGATAGTAGTGGTAGTCAGGGCCTAGGTGACGAATCCCATACCCTTTGGTTATTGTGGTATGCCAGAACCTTAAGAGAGAAGAGAGAACACATGTGTGGTGCATGAGAGAAAATTTGTGTTGTGCCCATGGACTCAGAGGAGGAAGAACCACATGGTTACGCAATGATAAGAAGAGAAGTTGTCACACAATACCATGAGGCACCAATAAAATGAGAATTTGAATCTCGACATAGTGGTAGTGTATTGAGTAGGATAGAGGATGGTTCATTGAGAAGTGATGTGATGAGTGGAGAGAGTGATTATGCACAAGGTGGCGGTGCATAGATTATACCGAGAGATGGTGTGTGAAACAACAGTGTGTGGATCATCCCAAAGGTAGGCGCGCATGTTTGGGGTGCATAGTCAGGTCAAAAAAGGAGGGTACATATTGGTAGTGTTCCAGAAGAAAAGGAAGATGGACGTTCCCCTAGTGGTGGGTGAGATGAGTTGATATTATTGGATGGTATTGCGTAGCTACAAGTAGATATCTCTTTGGTTCACCTCAAAAGAATTTTAAGAAGAATATGGTCTCACCCCCCCTTTATACCTCCCCCGTTGTGCATATTAATCAAGAAGAAAACACATCAGTCAATGAAGATATTGTATTCAAGGAAATATAAGAAGAAGAAAAAAGTTATGATATGAGTGAATAATAAGTTGAAGCCAACAATACTTTGTCCCAGACGATAGTAGTGTGGAAATATCTAGCCCATAGAATCTAGAAAATAGGAACTAGTTCTAGTTTGAATATGGAAAATAGAGATAGTACACTAAGGTTTCCCATGTTCCATGGAAAGGGTAAGGATGACATAGAGTAGCATTGGTTCACCTATGAAGCAATCTCACCTTTAAAGAGAATTAAAAATGACGCAATGAAGATCGTGCAACTCAAGACTACGTCTAGGGATATATCCCTAACATGGTACATGAAATATAATTCTATTGTGTTGGTGGGAAAAGTGAGGTCCCTAGCTAAGATCAAGCAGGACCTTCTTCGGGACTTTAAAAATATGAAGTTAGAGTTCTAATGCATTACAAAAATCAAGGAAATCAAGCAGAAAGAAGGAGAAATCATCTAGGATTATGACCAACATTTCAAGATCTTGTTGGATAGGATGATGTTCCATATTGAGGATGTGCAATGTTAGAAAATTGGACCGCGGAGAAATAAAAATAAAACAAATGCCGAAAAAAAACACAGAAGATACACAATACAAGAGAGACATAGATTTACGTGGTTCACCTAGTGTGGGCTACGTCCACTAGAAAAATTGTCAGGTCCTTCCTTTATTATTATCCAGTAAATGAAGGGATACAACCTACAACAAAGCCCGATGTAACTTCCTCATCTTTCTCTCACAGTATCCTCTCTCAAAATACAATAATCACCATCATACATAGCCACAATACATTTCCCTCATAAAAGAGGGTTGCCTTCTAGGGCAAAAAACCCTAACATAATTTCTACCGTTAGATCTATGACCTTATAATGAACGGTCCATATTTACAATGAAATTACAATATACTTTTACAAGGCAATTTTTCCTTCGAGGGCTTCTCCCACTAACCCCCATCGGGGGACACTGCCCCCGAACCCCCGCCAGGGGCCCACGTTCCCCCGAACCCCACAGAGGGAGTACCCCCCCTCTGCACTCCCCCACATGGAAGAGTGTACATACTTATGGGGTGTAAATTCTTCATGGGGTATAAACACGACTGAAAAAACACAAGACCTCTGAGTCAAGAAGATAATCAGGCTCCACAACCAACAATCTACCACTTGGATACTGATCTCAACAACTTCACCGTTGTTGTATATGTTGGAATTTGAATCTTCTTGGACCTAGATTTCTCATATTCATCTTCATTCTTGAAGACCAACTAAAATTGAGCAGGAACTCAGTTTCTCTCTGGTTACTCCCTTTGTTAACATATCTGCAGGATTTTGGCTAGTGTGTATCTTTTCCAACTTCAAATGTCCATCTTCCAAAGTGGTACCTCAACTGTATATGCTTAGTCTTCGAATGGAAGGCTGAGTTCTTTGCAAGATGAATTGCACTCTCACTATCACAGTACAACCTGCTATTCTCCTGCTTCTTTCCCAATTCCTCCATAAACCTTTGTAACCAAATCATCTCTTTACTAGAATCTGTAGCAGCAACATACTCTACCTCTATTGTTGAAAGTGCAACAACCTTTTGCAGTTTCTAAATCCAACTTACTGTTGTTCCACC
>ML776779.1:546137-583922 GCA_009831015.1 Picea engelmannii
ATCTTGTACTTGAACATTTAAGTGGGGTAAAAGGAGGTTGCCCCCTCGAAGAGGCTTATTATATGATATTATCTCTTTTTCAAGGCGTTGAGTACTTTTCTTGAGGTTTTTCTATGCTATATTGATGTTTGGTTCTTAACACCTAGATATCCGAACACAATGTCGAAAGAGTGTCATAAATGGTCTCCAATGTTTCCTAGAAATCATGTGGTAACCATTGATGATCATCTCTATGACATGGGCCGAGACATGGAAAATGTAGAAGTGGAACATGTGGATGTGGAAATGAAGATACTAGCCTTATCATTAACTGAAGATGCTTAGAGGTGGTTTAGAGGCTTACCTGACAATCACCTAGCATCTTATGGAGACTTTTCCAATTTATTCAAGAATAGATGGAAGACAAAGAAAGACAACAAAATTCTTGTAGCACAATTTGATTAGATACATAAGAAGGAGTATGAAATAGTAAGTGAATTTGACAACATGTTTGACATATTGTACAGTCAAATCCCGACAGATGTACATCCTACAACTACAGTTTTTCGTTTCCTTTACATGAATGCATTCGATGGGAAATTCCATTTCATTCTGAAGGACAAGAATCCCAACACCTTGGAATAAGCCAAATATTACAGTGCAGAGATTGAATAGAATCTCCTTGACTTGAAGGTTGATCATTTTCGTTATCCTCGTGACTATTCAGAGAAAAAAAATAAGGCTTCCAATAGCAATTCTCCTGATCCAATTTCCCTCTTGACTTAGAGGATAGATCAGATGAGTACTCAATTTGTCCATGATCATAATCAAATCATAGGTCGATTAACTACTGTGGAAAGGAATTGATTTTCTTCCAAACCTCATTTTTCTAGACATCATAGAGATGCCACAGGTTGGAAACCAAGGCCTCAACAAGAGGAAAAGGCCCCTCATACATTGAACCCAATTGGAATGGTTAGCACAGAGCAGAGACAGTGGTGTTATCCATCTCAAGAACCTCACTGAGAGGATGAATGTCCCTGATAAGATGAAGAATATTCCAAAACTATGAACTTCATGGATATGATCTATGGATTCCAGGAGGAAGAGGTCACACAAGAACATATTGACAAGGCTAGAAGATAGGGGGGAAGAGAGGGAATAATCTCGGTGTTAACCCAGTTGACAAATGATTATAGAAAGGAATTGACAAAGAGGGAAGTTTTGGCATACACTAGAATAAACAAAGCTTCAATTCCTTTGTCACAACCATCTGCTCCCCTTCAACTAGAAGAAACCACTCCTCCATCTGTAGAGAAGGTGGTCCCAACACTTCCACCTCTAGTACATGATTTTATTCCAAATCCTACTCCAACAGAATATGAAATTCAATTGAACATAGACACTGCAACCATGTTTGGTAAGTTGAATATGACGGTCCCTGTGACAAAAATGTGAAAACTTCCTTATGTGAGGAGGGAAATTTTGAAGTTATTATAGGTAATAATCGAGAAGGAGGACCCTCCAATTATATTGAAAACCATGAATCTTGATCGACAAAGGGATAATAACTCTCCTTTCTATATTTCCTTAGGCATGAATGGCCTCCACCTAAACAATTGTATGATGGATTATGGGGCCTCAACAAATGTTGTGTCTTTAAAGGTGATGGAAGAAATTGGCTTAAAGATGACCCGACCATATGGAAATGTGTGTGGCATTAATTATAAGAGGGTCATGGTTTATGTACTATGAGATAATGTTGAATTCTTCCTGGTTAATTTTCCACATATTAGTCTCCTCGTGAACATAGTAGTGGTTGATGTTCCAGATGCTTGGGGGATGCTCTTATCGAGGAGTTGGTATGATTCTCTTGGAGGTTTTCTTATCATGGATATTACCCATGCAAACATTTGCATGGGGGATGGAACCTTTGATATATTATATAGTTGAGAGTGGGACAAAAAAATATGTGATGGAACCCAACAGTCGTGATTACATAAGTGAATGTGAGTTTGATGAGGTTCTAGAGACCATTGAGTATGATCCATGAGATTTACCTTTCATGCAGAAGGAATGCATAGATATGCTACTCCCTAGGACATATGAGTACAAAGAAAATCTTGTGAAGTTCCAAGGGAAAGAGCTAGGGTTTATCCAAATATTGAAGAAAGAAGATAGTAAGGACAAATAACATGAAGAAGCCATCAGAAATGCAGTCATCATAGGACCTCCTTCCTATCCTTACATCGAGAATATACCTTACATCAAATACAATGAAGGAAGTCTTGCATTCATGTGGGACAAGAATAAGGGAAAGCCTAAATATGACCAGAAAGATGAAAATTCTTGGCTTAGTCCTCACATCATCAAGAATAAGTACAAAAAAGAGAAGTATTACTTGACAACTTTGGATGGGATAAATATTCCATTACCAATGGAAGGGTATCTTCTCCGACCCTACATTCAAAGCACTTGACTTCTTCAGAGCCAAGCCCTAGGTAATTAGGTAGGTCATTTTGATTTCCTTCATTTTCATATTGATTTCTTATGATAGTTTAACTACATTTCATATTTCATTTTTCTCTACTTGCATATTGATTTCATGTTCAGTTTGTATTTATAATTTTTTTTTCTAGATAGGTTGTCATTTTTGGATTTTGATATATATGGATGAAGGGTGATAGAAACACCCTGGATTTTACAGTTTTATGTTTTAGTGTAGGCACAGGTCTACCAAGATATTATTTGGTTCTCATGCACTCTACGAAGAGTACAGTTCCCCAAGTAGGATTCAGATGTTATCCCCAACTCCTAGGGATAACTAAGGAGATGATGTCTCAAGGCCCTCAGGTTGCAAACATGGAGTACCGAGATACAACTTGACCAACAATGTACAATTGTACAAATAGAGACCCACCTCACTACTACAGATCTAGGTTCATCATGACGATATCCACCACATCAACCATCTTCTGGAAGACATTGGGTCTTTCTCCATGAGGTACAAGTCATGTTTATAGTGAGTGTCATTTCAATATTTGAGTCATTTTCATTTGTTGCATTTTAAATTGCTTTTTATTATGTAACATCTACTTGGACATTATGCTCTTTTCCCTATTTCACTTTGGTGGTTGACATTGCACCCTAGTAAGTGGGTCACCCTTGGGGATAGGGCTACTATTGGGAGGTACTCTTGATGAGTCATCATGCCATTCCTGACCATACTTGTCACTTTCCACACTTCATCCCCTCATCTCCTTACTTTTTGGTATTTTCCAGTGTACTAACCCAAGAAGGGGTTGTCCCTCATTTCATGGAAAGAAGGGGCTGAATGCCCAGAGGCTTGTAGTTGGAAAAAGATAAAATCCAATCATAAACCTTCTAGATTCGCTCCTAGGGATCCCAAGGACATTGAAATGTCTCTCATAAGAAACTAATGGGACCCATGAAAAATAACCAATACAAATTCCAAATAAGGTGGACTATGTGTGGGCAATGTTTTTCATCCTTAGCTAGAATCCCCACACATATTTTTAACTTGGTGAAGCATGATGTGAATAGAGTAGAGTCAATGTGGGCACTTTTTTTTATGCTTAGTTAGAAGCCCCACCTTGGATTCAACCTAGAAACATCTTAAAAGAATAAAATACAGTAAATGGTCTTTGAAAAAGGTTGCACTGAAAATGAAGGTGCAAGACATCCTCTACAAAGGAACCCATAAATGAGACACTAGGATCCATTGTATGTCATGAACCTCATGTCCAATATTATTTCCCCCATCCATGTCACTTCATCCACATGACTTAGAGAAAGCTCTGATTGTGAAACACATCTAAACTTGAGGTATGATTCACCTAATAGGTATCTTTGTCAACCATACCATACCTAAACTTGTAAAATTACATAGGGTTTGACTTGATATCCTTGGAGGGTGTATTCATTATCTTTGCAGGACCTAGTTGGTGGACAGATTTGGAAGAATAAGCCTAGCTTGGGCTTCCTTGGGGCTTGAATCCCACGGGTTGGATACCAGGGCTCACATGCTAGATGATGATGATTTCCTTTGGAGGCATGAGATGACAACATGGAATACCTAACACAACCTCTTATTAGCCCAACGACTTACACTTAGGGCCAAAACTCCATATAGAGAGGGCTTGACGTCACCTAGGGTTGAGTTTGTGGTGGTAGAGTTGCTACTCATTGACACTTGGAACGGTTTTGTGGGAGATGACTTGAGGAGGATATAACACATAATATGGGGGCTCTAGAATCCCCAACAACCTCAACCTTATACTCCAACGACTTGATGAAGGGGTCAAGACGTTACCCTTAGAGGTATGACATCACCTTAGGGTTTCTATTGTGCAAATTTTAAAATTAAAATATGAATTTTATATTGTAAAGAGGTAAGGTAAGGGTTTTTTCCCCCTTACTTTGTGGTTTACCCTAAGTTTTGTGGACAAAATATTGTTATATGTTTTTGTATAAATAGATATCATTTCTATCTCATTTAATCATAACTCTCCCATTGTGAGAAGTCTTATAGCTGAAATTTGTTCCCTATTTGGGAAATCTCTCCCTGTTGTTCTTTTTCTATGGTTTGTCTTTGATATTGGTGGGAGAAGTAGTGTGCTATCTCACTTGGAGATATTATTTTCAATTGTGTTGGATTAATCTTGGTAAAGAAGTGGTTTATCTTGTTGATTCTTGGACTAGTTGAGGAATCTATCTTGTATTGGTTATTTTCATGGTTACAAGTTTAATTTTACTTTAATTCTTGGGGGCTATAAGGGAATACAACCCCACTAAGCACATCATTTTTTTCTTGGAATAACTGTTGCATAAGGTTTTACTAGGAGAAGTAAAAGGGCTTACACCCTCCTAGTACTTCCTAGCTAGTCTTGCTTGCCTTGGGGAGTAAAAATATTTACACCCCCGAGGAGATAACATTCCTAGATCCTTTTTTTAAATTGTCTTATTATACGAATAGTTAAAGAAACTAATCTTAATTACATTGGAGAAATAAATCTTTGCATTGGGGAACGTGAAAACATGAGATTTTGAGATTGTCTAAATTGAAAATTATTTTATGTGCTTAAGGCATCCTAGAGCCCTTAAGGCATCTTGTTTCTCTTAGAACTTCTTTATGTTGTTTTAAAATTTAAGCTACAGCCACTAGTTCTGCAGAAAACCCTAAACAAATATTTGAATAACTCACAATTCAACCCTTAGGAGTTGCTAATAATTTACCCCTATAATCTACCAGTCCTAGCGCATCTTTTGGGTAGACTCTTTGTGATTTTTGGTGGCTGATTTTTCTTCTATAACAATTTTTTTTTCTACATCCATCAGGATGGAATTACATCTCTACAACACTTGTCCATAAAAACCTTAAATTATTGTTAAAGTCTAATCCTTTTATACTTGAGTTATACTAGTACTTGCTAGTTTTTCTCTTGCATCATTCACTTGACTTTAGAATCTTGTTTAGCAGATCTACTAATCATTTATTTGCTGATATATATATATTTTGAATGCTACAAATAGAGACAAAATTTTTAAGTTTCTTTTCCACTTAAAATATAGCTTGTATACTTGGTTTTTCGTGTGTGTCGGGCATGTACTATCATCATTTGTAGGTACTCAAAGTTATTGGCAATCATTTTACCACTATCGAGATTCATTATCAAGTCTTATTCCATTTATAAACTTCAAATATATAGGAATCCATTCATAAGTGTCACTTTCCATCTCATTTCCCCCCTAGGGTCCCTCGAGATTACCCCCTTGAGGTGATAATTGCACATCTAAAGTGATGAGAGTACCTGTCTGAGGTGACAGTGGGTAGGTATTCTCCTAGTTGTCACCATATTTTGGTTTGGTTGGGATTTTCCCAACCTACATTTTGTGCGATAACAATTCCACTGGACCAATATGAGGGCAACCACTATAATGATCATCTAGATGAGGATGCTTGAAGCATGAGAGTTGAAAATATTTACAAGGTCACGAGGCGTAGAGAGGATTACATCAACCCCATTGTAGATGGAGAACTAAGCCGGAGGAGTGTCAAATCTTATGACATGGATTCTGATGATGCACTAGATAGATGAAAAAATAAGATCTATGAAGTGTCCACACATAGATGCGCATGATTCACAAAATCAGTGTGATGGTTCGAGTTTGAAATTTTTGATGCCCCGCGGTTTGATGGCACTGGGCTGGCGAGGGAAATCCTAGTGTGTATGGAGAGAATTGTTCCCACAGAGTAAAGACTTCGGCTCATGGATTTCATGGTTCAAGGGACCCTCACATTGTGGTGGGTGACCCGTCACCTGAATATTTAGAGCTGGAGAAGGTGGTCGAGTTCATCAAAGTTTGATTCCAACCAATCACTGAATTTGAACTAGCCAACCAATATAAGGGAACTGACAACCCTCAAAAACACCTTTCATTCTATGAACAATGTTGGACTACTAAGAATGTCCCTCAAGAATAATGTGTCCATCATTTTGTCCATACCATGGATATGGTTCCTATAATATAGTACATTCAGGAGGAACTTAGAAGGAAAACAAGTGAGTGGACCCATATGATTTCCCAATTTCTTTCAACCTTCAGGTTCACCACAAAATATATGGTTCTCAGTGAGGCACTATGTTGGTTAAAGGACTTCATTTTTCATCATCAACCAAAGGTTTTCATCCCCATAGTGGTCTACTCCTACCACTATCCAGTGGCCAAACTGAAAGAATTCATACATTGCGGGAAGGTTGATGTGGACAATATTGATGATGAAGACCCCCATGACATATAGATCACATAATCAAAAGGAGAACATGCACTAAAGGGGAAGGTGGCCTAGACTACCAAACCAGACTATAATAGACCCATAAATACTAAGAAGAACAATATTGGTACAAACGAAGCACCCAAGATGGCCATTATTGGAGATTACTGGGATAAGGAGACAATCACTCAGGCCGTTGACCTCCTTAAGGAATATGAGGACTTGTTTTCTTGAAGTTTTTATGAGATGAAGGGAATTGTGGGATACTTGGGAGCTATGAAGATAAAACTCAAACCCTATGCCAAGCCATTCAAGATAAGACCCTACTGCCTAAATCCTAAGTACAAAGAAAAGGTGTGGAAAGAACTAGATCAAATGTTGGATGTCGAGATCATTGTACCTATGGAGGAATCTGAATGGGTTAGCCCCATGGTTGTGCAACCTAAAAAGACTAGAGACATTCATATATGCATCTATATGATAATTATGAACACAAATTGCATCTGTGATCCTTTCCTGACACCCTTCATAGATAAGCTGCTAGAAAATGTTGGTGGCCGAGAAGCTTACTCACTCATGGATGGTTTCTCTAAGTATCATCAAGTTCAGATCACAGAGGAAGATTTGACTAAAAACACCTTTGCGACTGAATGGGGGTCCTTTTCATATACAAGCATGCCCTTTGGCTTAAAGAATTCCCCTACAATGTTTTCTCGGATAATGGTCACAACTTTCAAGGAATTTATCCACAAATTCTTTGAAGTCTACTTGGACGAATGGAATGTGTTCATTCTAATAAAGGAGAAGATGCAAGCCCTTCGGCTAATGTTGGATCAATGACGCTAGCTACAAATCTCTTTAAATTTGAAGAAATCCATCTTTTGTACACACTTTGGTATATTTTTGGGCCATGTTGTGTGTAAATATGACTTGCTTGTGGACCCAACTAATATTGTCTCCATCTTGGATATGGTGGCCCCTACTTTAGTTCAAAAATGCACATAACCTTGGGTCAAACAGGCTACTACATGTCGTTCATACATAACTATGCTCATATTTCAGCCCCATTGAAAATACTTTCGTGCAAGAATATTAAATATGAATGGACACTGAAATGCTAACAAGCCTTCGAAACCCTAAAAGAAAAACTAGTTACTATGCCCATTTTAATTTTTCCATATTGGTTCAAGCTCTTCCATGTCCACGTTGACGCTTCTTCCATTGCACTCAGTGTCATTCTCACATAACTAAGGGAAGGAAGTAGAAATCATTTGTTCTACTTTTCCATCCAGAAGTTGTCTAATGTTGAAATAAGTTACACGACCACTGAGCATGAGGGCCTCGCTATGGTATATGCCCTGCAAAAATTCTCCCACTAATTGTTAGGGTGAGCTTTCAAATTCTTCACAGATCATTCGTCCCTCAATTATTTAGTTAACAAACCTATGTTGGGTGGTTGTATCTACCGGTGGTTGCTTCTATTCCAAGAATTTGACTTTAAAATTGTTGTTAAACCATGCAATGCAATGTGGGACTGGATCATCTATCTCTCATTGAGACATGGGAGGATGCTTAGAGCCTTGATGATGAACTTATGGATGTGAAACTGTTTTGAGTGGAATCCATACTAGATCAGTCAGCCAAAATAACATAATTTCTTACCATCGGACAGACTCCCCTAGGGCATATTCTTGTGCAACGTCACCGACTAGTGACCCGCAATGTTGATTATTAGTTGATTGTTGGATAATTATATAAGTTGGGTGGAGATGGAATCCTGTATGAAATGTGCAATGAATTCAATAAAGTGCACATAAATACTACCAATTGCATGTCAATCCAAGTTTTGTGAGTTACCCTGGAAACCATGAAGATTCCCACTAGGATCAAGAAAAGAATCATTGGTAAATCTCTTGGAATGATTAGTGCCCACAGTATATGAAGATGTATGGTGTCTAGAAAATGAGTTGGCCAGGAAGTTAATATCGCCCCTGATGCAGAGAGTCTACATGGAGCATTGGAAGGTACCAAAAGTGTGCAAGGTAGTTGGATCAGACAAGAGAGTGGAGAATAGCATAAAGAGACAACACTCCCCAATAGTGAAAGATATAAAAAGGATCTCTAGTCTCAGAACAGGTGTTAGCTAGCTAGTGTGTGAAAAATCTCTTGGCCTTGACACTTAGGCTCTCCGTCCTAATAAAATCATAAGCCTTACCAACTTATCAATACTCAACTCACCAGCCTACAAAACATGATTTACAATTCATAAACATGATTACAATAGGGCTCGTCCTTGGGGATATTACAATGTAACTAGGGTAGAGTCAATGTGGGCATTGTTTTTCATGCTTAGGTAGAAGCCCCACCTTGGCTTCAACCTGGAAACATATTAAAAGAATAAAAGACAATAAATGGGCTTGGAAAAAGTTTGCATTGAAAATGAAGGTGCAACACATCCTATACAAAGGTACCCATAAATGAGACACTGCAATCCCTTGTATGTCATGAACCCCATGCCCAAGAGTATTTCCCCCATCCATGTCACTTCATCCACATGACTTAGAGAAAGTTATGATTGCGAAACACTCCTAAAGTTGAGGTATGATTCACCCAATAGGTCTCTTTGTCAACCCTCCCATACCTAAACCTGGAAAATTACATTGGGTCTTTGAGCAGTGATTTATTTGTATGAGGTAGTTTGTATGAACATGCTTGGATGTCTCTTTTATTGATTTGATTTACTCATCATTATTAATTTGAATTGATATCCTTGGAGGGTGTATTCATTGTCTTTGTAGGACCTAGTTGGTTGACAGATTTGGAAGAATAATCCTAGCTTGGGCTCCCTTGGGGTTTGAAGCCCACATGTTGGATACCAAGGCCCACATTCTATATGATGATGATTTCCTTTGGAGGTCTGAGATGACACCATGGAATAACTAACCCAACCTCTTACTATCCCAATGACTTACTCTTGGGGCCAAAACTCCATACAAAGAGGGCTTGATGTCACCTAGGATTGAGGTTGTGGTGGTAGAGTTGCTACTCATTGAAACTTGGCATGCTTTTGTGGGAGATGACTTGAGGAAGATATAATGCAGAAGAGGGGGGCTCTAGAATCACTAACTAACTTAACCTTCTACTCCAACGACTTGCTCAAGGGGTCAAGACATCACGCTTAGAGGCATGATGTCACCTTAGCATTTTTATTGTGCAAATTTTTAAATTTAAATTTAAATTTTATATTGTAAAGAGGTAAGGTAAGGGTTGTTGTCCCCTTACTTTGTGGTTTACCCTAATGTTTTTGGACAAACTCTTTTTATAGGTTCTGGTATAAATAGATATCATTTCTAACTCATTTGATCATAACTCTCACATTGTGAAAAGTCTTCTAGCTGAAATTTGTTCCCTATTTGGGAAATTTCTCCCTCTTGTGATTTTTCAATGGTTTGTCTTTGTTATTGGTGGAAGAAGTAGTGTTCTATCTCACTTGGAGATATTATTTTTCATTGTGGTGGATTAATCTTGGTAAAGAAGAGGTTTATCTTGTTGATGTTTGGACTAGGTGAGGAATCTATTTTGTATTGCTTCTTTTCATGGTTACACATTTAATTTTACTTGATTTATTGGGGATTATATGGGAATACAACCCCACTAAGCCCATCATTTTTGTCTTGCAATAATTGTTGCATAAGGTTTTACTAGGAGAAGTAAAAGGTCTTACACCCTCCTAGTATTTCCTAGCTAGTTTTGCTTGCCTTGGGGAGTAAAAGGGTTTACAACCCCAAGGAGATATGATTCCTAGATCATTTTTTTTAAATTGACTTCTTATCCCAATAGTTAAAGACACTAATCTTAATTTCATTGGAGAAATAAATCTTTACATTGGTGAACGTGAAAACACAAGATTTTGAGATTGTCTAAATTGAAAATTATTCTATGTGCTTAAGGCATCATCGAGCCCTTCAGGCATATTGTTTCTCTTAGAACTTATTTCTGTTGTTTTAACATTTAAGCTACAGCCACTAGTTCTCTAGGAAACCCTAAAAAAATCTTTGAATAACTCACAATTCAACTATCAAAAGTTGTTAATAATTTACCCTTATAATCTACTAGTCTTAGCACATCTTTTGGGTGGATTCTTTGTGTTTTTGTCGGCTGATTTTTTTTCTGTAACAACCTTTTTTCTACAGCCATTGGGATGAAATTACATATCTGCAACACTTTTCTATAAAAACCTTAAATTATTGCTAACGTCTAATCCTTTTATACTTGAGTTATACTAGTACTTGCTAGTTTTTATCTTGCATCATTCACTTGACTTTAGCATCTTGTTTAGAATCTCTACTAATCATTTCTTTGATGATATATATCTATTTTGACTACTACAAATAGGGAGAAAAATATTAAATTGCTTTTCCACTTAACATATAGCTTGTATACTTGGTTTTTCTTATGTCTTTGGCATGTACTAACATCATCTATAGGTACTCAAAGTTCTTGGATACCATTTGAACACTATAAATACTCATTATCATGTCTTCTTCCATTTAGAAACTTCAAATATAGAGGAATCCATTCATAATTTTCACTTTCTATCTCATTTCCCCCCTTAGGGTCACCCGAGATTACCCTCTTGAGGTGATGATTGCACCTCTAAAGTGACAGGAATACCTATCTGAGGTGACAGTGGGTAGGTATTCTCCTAGTTATCACCATCTTGTGGTTGGGTTTGGATTTTACCAACCTACAGTTTGTGCGATAACAATGTCATTGGACCCATATGAGGGAGACCACTATAATGAGCATGTAGATGAGGATGCATGAAGCACGAGAGTTGAAAATATTTACAAGGTCACAGGGTGTAGAGGGGACTACATCAACCCCACCGCAAATGGAGAAATAAGATGGAGGAGTGTCAAATATTATGACATGAATTCTGATGATGCACTAGATAGATGAAAAAATAAGATCTATGAAGCTTCCATGCATAGATGCCCTTTTTTCAAAAAATTAGTGCGATGGATCGATTTTGAACTTTCTAATGCCCCGCGGTTTGATGGCACTGGGTTGGTGGAGAAAATCTTAGTGCATATGGAGAGAACTATTCTTGCAGAGAAGATATTTCAGGTCATGGATGTCATGGTTCGAGGGACCCTCACATTGTGGTGGGAGACCCACCACCTAAATATTTAGAGCTGGGAGAAGGTGGTCAAGTTCATCAAAGTTTGAGTCCAACCAATCACTTAATTTGAACTAGCCAACCACTATAAGGGCACCGAGGACCCTTAGGAACACCTTTCATTCTATGAATAGTGTTGGACTAGTAAGAATGTCCTTCAAGCCCAATGGGTCCATCATTTTCTCCATACCATGGATATGGTTCCTATAAGCTAGTACATTTAGGAGGAACTCAGAAGGAAAACAAGTGAGTGGACCCATATGAGTTCCCAATTTCTTTCAACCTTCAGGTTCACTACAGAAGATCTGACTCTTAGTGAGGCAATCCATTGGGTAAAGGACTTCATTTTTCATTGTCAACCAAATACTGTCAGCCCAATAGTGGTCTACTACTACCACCATCCGGTGCCCAAACTAAAAGAAGTCATACATTTCGGGAAGGTTGATGTGGGAAATATTGATGACAAAGAACCCCGTGGCATCCAAATCATAGAATCAAAAGGAGAAAACACATTAAAGGGGAAGGTGGCCTAGACCACCAAACCAAAATATAATGGCCCCATAAATACTAAGAAGCACAATATTGGTACGGACGAAGCACCCAAGATGGCCATTATTTTTTATTACTTGGATAAGGAGACAGTCACTCAGGTCGTTGACCTCCTTAAGGAATACAAGGACTTGATTTCTCGAATTTTTCTGATATGAAGGGAATTCTGGGATACTTAGGAGCTATGAAGATACAAATCAAACCTGATGCCAAGCCATTCAAGAAAAGACCCTACCACCTAAATCCTTAGTACAAAGAAAAGGTGTGGAATGAACTAGATCGAATGTTGGATGTCAAGATCATTGTACCTATGGAGGAATTCGATTGGGTTATCCCCATGGTCATGCAACCTAAAAAGACTAGAGACATTCATATATGCATCGATATGATAAGTTTGAACACAACTTGCATTTGTGATACTTTCCCGACACCCTTCATAGATGAGGTGTTGGAAAATGTTGGTGACCAAGAAGCTTACTCATTCAGGGATGGTTTCTATGAGTATCATCAAGTTCAAATCATAGAGGAAGATTTGAATAAAACCACCTTTGTGACATAATGGGGGTCCTTTGCATATACAGTCATGCCCTTTGGATTAAAGAATGCCCCTACAATGTTTTCCTGGATAGTGGTCACAACTTTCAAGGAATTTTTCCACAAATACCTTGAAGTCTACTTGGACGACTGGAGTATGTTCAGTCTAAAAAGGAAGTATATACAAGCCCTTCAACTAATGCTGGATTGATGCTGCCAACTAAAGATCTCTTTAAATTTGAAGAAATGCATCTTTTGTACACCCTTTTTTATATTGTTGGGCCATGTTGTGTAAAGATGACTTTCTCATGGACCCAACTAATATTGTCTCCATCTTGGATATGGTGGCCCCTACTTTAGTTCATAGAATGCATGTAAACTTCGGTCATACAGGCTACTACATGCGGTTCAAGGATGATTTTAGGGGCTAAATTTCGCTCATGGGCTAATTTTCCATGGTTTTTCCAAAAATGAGATTCACTATGTTAAAAATGATTCGCCCAAACTCTATAGGATAAAATTATTTTACCTTTAAGATAGCCAAAATTTTATAAAAACTATATATAATCCTTAGAAATTTGGATATTTTTACAAAAATATTGTCAATCATTTATAGTTGGCATATAAAGGATTATTAAGATTCGCCAAGGTTTCTACATTTTAAAGTAAATTTCCACCCTTAAAATCATCCCTGATGCGGATCATCCGGAACTATGCTCATATTGCACCACCATTGAAAATACTTTTGTGAAATAATACTAAATATGAATGGACACCGAAATGCTAACAAGCCTTCGACACCCTAAAAGAAAAACTAGTTATTGTGCCCATTTTAATTTTTCTAGATTGGTTCAAGCTCTTCCATTCCCACATTAACTCATCGTCCATTTCACTCGGTGTCATTTTCACATAACTAAGGTAAGGAAATATCAATCATTTGGTCTACTTTTCCATCCGAAAGTTGTCTAATGTCGAAAAAAGTTACACCACCACCGAGCATGAGGGCCTCGCTATGGTATATTCCCTACAAAAATTCTCCCACTACTTGCTAGGGTGAGGTTTCAAATTCTTCACAGATCATTCGTCCCTCAAGTATTTAGTTAACAAACCTATCTTGGGTGGCCATATCTACCGATGGTTGTTGCTATTCCAAGAATTTGACTTTGAATTTGTGGTTAAACCATGCAAACACAATGTGGGATTGGATCATCTATCTCGCATTGAGACGAGGGAGGCTTCCTAGAGCCTCAATGATGAACTTCTGGATGTGAAAATCTTTCGAGTGGAATCCATACTAGATCAATCATCCAAAATAACATAATTTCTTACCATCAGACAGGATCCCCTAGGACATATTCTTTTGCAACGTCAACGACTAGTGACTCGCAATGCTGATTATTAGTTGATTGTCAAATAATTGTGTAAGTTGGGTGGGGATGTAATCATGTATTGTTGTGCCTTGGAACATGAAAGGAACTCCCTATTATATGAGGCATATGAAGGTCTTTCTGGAGTCCGTAACATCGACAAAGAAACCACACACAAGATTCTACACGCAGGTCTCTGGTGGTCCTCTCTCTTTGTAGATTCTAAAGACTACTGCAAATGTTGAAACACATGTAAATGCATCGTCAAGACTTGCCACATAGATGATATCCATGGAATTCATGGAGAACCTCAACAACACAGTCCTTTCCATCGCCGATATCATTCCATAAAGAAACTATCTCAAGGACGAGCCAGATAATAGTAGTGGGGGCATGTTTGCACCCAAAGTTTTGGGTCCATCTTTGCGCACATGCACAAATGAAGTTGTGCATGCTCATTTCATATTTTTGTGTGCATTGAAGGAAATGTGCATTGAATTCCATAAAGTGCACATCGGATAGAGTTTTTTTAGTAGTGTGCAAAACATAAATACTACCAAGTGCATGTCAATCCAAGTTTTTTTAATTACTTCAGAAGCGAAGAAGATGCCCACTGGAATCAAGAAAAGAATCATCGATAAATATCTTAGAACGATCAATGCCCGCAGTATATGAAGATGTGTGGTGACTAGAAGATGAGTTGGACAAGAAGTTAAGATCACCCCTGATGCAGAGAGTGTACGTGGAGCATTGGAAGGCAACATAAGTGTGCAAGGTAGTTAGATCATAAAAGAGAGTGGAGTAGAGCATAAAGAGACAATGCTCCCTAGCAGTGAAAGACATAAAAAGGAGCTCTAAACTGAAAAAAGGATTTAGCTAGTTAGTGTGTGAAAAATTCGATTGGCTATCAGTCTCCAGATCACTCTGAGCCTGTTGTAATATTATGATGTTTTGAATATATTCTTGTGTCTTTGTTCTGTCTAAATCCTAAGGCAAGGCACATGACACATTCTATTGTATTCCCATTGTGTCACATAGTAATGATATGAAATTATATGATTGTCTTAAGCAACTTTTAAATGAACTGTATATCTTTATGTGATGGAAGTGCTCCCAATAATAAAGATATGGTAGTTTTGTTCTATTAAGTGTCTATTATGAATGAGTTGAATATATGTGTGTATTGTTTTAATACTTAGCCTTGAAAAATAGTCTGTCATATATGAGTTCCATGGATGACAATAGTAGTAGTGTTTCAAATGTTTAATCCTCCATCCATGACACAAGACCTTATGGTATTTTTGATCCTCTTTTCATATCGGGTAAGACCTTCCCTTGCCTTGGTCAAGGATTGATATGCCGATGCTTAGTGGTTTTTATTTTGACACACTTTGGATGAACCCTAGATCTAAACCTCCCTAGTATTAATAAGGTCGGTATGCATAGAAGCATCGACTGAAAACAATAATACAACACCCAACATCCACTTACCTCCTGTCTCTTTGCTATGTGAGGAGAATTATCTAGTTATCATTTGTATCGTTGACTGTTTTGTCGGAGGAATTTGTACTCAGAGTTGCAATAATGTCATTGTACTCTCAATTGTAGCGATGGTGTCATATTTGGAATTACATCAATGGTGTCATACATGGAGTTGCATCAACGAAGAGTGCAATTAGAGTTTCAGTATTTGCATTATTCTTGGAGTCGCAATAACAGAGAGGAATTGCATCCATTGTAAGGAGTTTCAAACACTATAATGAGCTACAACTATTGTAACGAATCCACTATAATTTCTCCTGTATAGAAATGATAGTGCATGAATGTAACAAGTTCCTTAAGAAATATTTAAGAATAACATAAAAATGGCATATGGGGAAATATTCATACCTTAATCAAAAGTGTGATAAAACGAAATAAGGAAGGTGTCAAAAGTAAATGATTAGTGGAAAATGGTAAGAAAAAACGTACTAGACGAGTGTTGAAAGTATGTCAATTTAGGCACTCGTCGGTACTACAGGAACATCCCACTTGTAATCACCTATGTAGACACTTTGGAATGGTCAATAAGGCTACCACCTCAAAATCAATGAACAAATGATCAGTTGTAGGTCCGACCACACGCAATATTAGGGTAACTAAGCTTGTATCTTCAAAGACATCACCTCAAACAGAGGCACGACACCAATGAAACTCACGTATAGATAGTAATCAAAGCGATACCACAAACACTAAAACAAGCAAAGAGGGGTAATCTCCTTACTTGCACTCGATGCAACCTTGTGCTTAACTCATGTGTTAGAGGAGCTTCTTGACGCATTGGTTGAAAGAATGGATTTTACACTTGTTAATGAATTCTAGGTTTTATTTTGGTGGCCTTGAACATTTCTCTCTCTGATCCTATTCCAAGGCCCTAAACCTATCTGGTATTGGTCTGTTATTAAAGAAAAAAGTCTAATTGATTTTAATTTATAGATTCTTTTCATACAGTTTTTTTTATGTCAAAGGGAAAATGGATGAAACTTTAGTGATGTTGTGACTTTTAACCCAACCAAAGCAATGAAAAAATGTTAATGCACTTCTTCAATTCAATTAATTCTAGCTACGAGAGGGAAAATATATATTTTTCTTTGTAAACTTCACAATGTAACCTCTCAAACACCAATCAATCATGCAAGACAAATAGAAACCAAAATTTTAACAAGATCTCAAACCAGACACTCTCATAATGCTCTTTGTCTTTAATTCTTCAAAAGCTTGTAAGCATGTAAAGTATTTTTGTTTATTTTTCCAAATATTTTGAAAAAATTTCCTTAATCTAAACAAGAACGCAATCTACAAATGGAAAACCAACAAATCAACAAGCAAATGGATGTAGGAAATTGGTAGTGATGATAAAAAACACACTCCAATGTCTCTACAAGAATCTCAACCCATAAATTACTATGGATGTAGATCTAATAATTGACACCAATCACTAAAAGGTAAAAAAAAACAAATACAATTCATATAGGACAAAACCAGATCTAATGAGATATGTTGGGTGCACTTCCCAACTTCAATGGATTACTAGACAGTAAAACAAGTGTAAACAATAAATCCAAGCAATCCACACAACCACACTTCAAACCAAAAGTGAATATAGAAGGTTTGACAAAGGACCTAACCTAAGACAAGATCCAAAGGTGCAAACCAATTAAAAATCCATGAGATTAGACAAACCAGATACGACCAAAGAAAGCTGGCAACTTTGCAATTTTCAAAGTTTATAGGGGGTGTCATGTCTAATGACCTACAACAAGTGACTAGTCGCTTGTCACTAGTAGTGCGACAAGAGACACACTGCAAAAATTTGAAAAAAAAGAGTTTTGACTCAAATATGTCAAATTTGATAGATCTAATCTCTATGGGAGTACTAGGGAAGAAAACAACCAAATCAAAACAAAGGATAATAGGCAAGGGATTTTGAACTAAAGAAGAATCAAAGATTCTTTCCTAATCAAGTCGTCAATTCTGTTATGGAGAAAATCTCACAGGTGGATAGTAAGACCTACCTAGGATTTGTCTACTAATCTTAGACAACAATGGGCTAGACACCTATGGATTTCCTTTAGACTCAAATAATTTGAATCATAATTAAACTAAGAAATAGTGGAATATCATACCTTTTTCTAAAGGTTGTCCTTTGTATGTCCTACTTGTTGTAGTCTTGAAGTTCCAACTCTAGTCTCTACAACATGCTCCTTGCCACCTCCCTGCACAAAAGAGACAAGCAATGCCTTCCTACTTATCTTTTTAATGTTATAATCCTAGATCTAGCTTGGTCTGAGTTGATTTATGATGAAATAAATCATATCTGAACATTCATGCATGAAATACAAACATTCATAGGCGAAAACCAATGATCTATTAATTTGAATAACATAAGTACATCAATATAATTACCTCTTATTGTATATGCACTCCTCTTTACCCGTTGCTCCTTACTCCTCCTCACCTCTTCAACCAAGATAGGAAACATGACTGCAACTAATGTAGATGGAGAAACACCTATAAATTTTGACAACGTAGATCTATAAACGATTCTTCCTCCTCATGTTCAAGATTTGTCTTCTTTATATAGATTCTTGGAAGATGCTTGGGAGAACTTCTAAATATTCTAGACCAATGGAGACTCAAATGATGTCAGTTCCAAGTCTCATGCCATGAAGAACAAACTCATCCCTTGATTGCCTCTTTGAAACTCCGCAAATCTAGAAGCTTAGAGAGGGTGTTTCTTGTTGTGAATTGATGAAAAGTGACATGTTGTTAGTTGTCCCATAGATGACCAACGACACCCATAAAAAATTGTTTGAATCCTGATCTAGAGCTATGTCTTGAATTTCATCTTCTGTTGTGTTCCTCTCTGACCCTGTTAGATGGAAATTAAGACTATAACAATCACCACTTTATATTAAATTTCGATATTAATCCAAAATAAAAACAAAGTGGTGAGGGGAAAAGTTAGAAGAATCATGGTTCTTCTAACATTTCCCATTACTACATCTTGATTTTTGTGAATATATTCAAAATAAAAATGGTAAGAGGAAATGTAAAAAACCCCAAAATAAAAACAAAGTGACCAAGGGAAAAGTTATAAGTACCATGGTTTTTTAAACATTTCTCATTACTAGATTTTTTTAAATATAGTCAAAATAAAAATAAAAATGATAAGATAAAATGTTGAAAATCCCTTAAATAAAAACAAAGTGGTAAGGGGAAAAGTTATAAGAACCATGGTTCTAACATTTCCCATTAATACTTGCTTGATGTTTTTTGAATAAATTCAAAATAATAATAATAATAATAATAATAATAAAATTGTAGCCCCCGGGGGGCAGCTCAATTGGCAAGTGCCGTGATATAGCGTGTTATGTACGATGAGGTTCCAAGTTCAAATCCTCCCGACTTACCCGTGCCTGCGGAAGGGGCATACGTATGGCACCTGGAGGTTATAGTGGTAGCGTTCGGAATCGACCCGTATCACGGGAGTACGAGACCGGCCCAGTTGCCGATTCCGCCAGNAAAAAAAAAAAAAAAAAATTGTAAAAACCCTAAAAAATAAAAACCTTTGTTCTTCCAAATTTTCCTCTTACCACTTTAAGAGGAAACATAAACAAAATGATGCGGGGAAATGTTCTTGTCACCATTTTCCATCATTTTATTGAAGTGGTGAAGGTAACGGTAAATGTTAATGGTAATGTGGTGAAGGTAATGGTAACCATTTTCCATATAACCACTTTCCATCATTTTATTGAAGTGATAAAGGGTAAAGGTAAATGTTTTTTTAATATTTTCTATCATTTTATTGAAGTGGTAAGGGTTAACATTTCCCCACTTAAACATTAAAATGGAAGAAAAAAGTGTTTAGGAAAAATTGGAAAGAGAAATATCTTCTTGTTCAAAATAATAATAAGAAATTATAAGGGAATGTTTTTTTTTTATCATTTGAGTGTTCACATTCCCACGTGGTAAAAGTAAAAATGCAACAATAAAAATTATTCTCTCACCTACGGTTCTCTTCAACTATTACGTAGAACTTGAGCATTTTCCTCAAATTAAAGAACTTGTGATCTGCTACGTGGCACTTGAGCATTCTCGTCAACTTGAACAACTTGTGATTGGATGACCTGAAATGTTTTTCAACAATTCCAAGTTGCGTTTAGAAAGGAGGGAAGTAGACGGTATACTTCCTTTGATCATAAATGGCGGCGTGATTGGATGACATTGAAATGTTTTTCAACGATTCCAAGTTGGGTTTCCTTTAAGGAAGGAAGTAGACAATATACTTCCTTTGATCCTAAATATGTTAATTAAAAGTAAGGATTTATAATTATTTTCATATGTTCAACAACATTAATATTACATATTAATTCACATTGTATTTTTATGAAATAGTTTTCATATGTTCATTAAAAGTAAGGATTTATAATTATTTTCATATGTTGAACGATAATATGTGTATTTTCTAACAATGTGATTTTCATGTATTTCTACTTATCCCTCTGTAAATGAATATTATCCCCTATGGACCTTCAAAATTACATCGGGAGTAGATAGTCATGTCCTTCCATAATTATTAGTATGATTCCTTGATCTTCCTAGATTGAGTAAAATAAAGGTATTGGGATATTTCCATCCATCTAACTTGACTACATTGTTTTATAGGTATCCTCTCAAGTGAATGATGGATGAATCAACTCTTTGTAGAATTTTTCCTATACTTTTTAAGACATGAATGATTTAGGAACACATTGTAGTGTATGGAATTTTCATTTTGTATTAGTTATACACACCAAATGCTCACTATAGGTCAACCACAAGAATTCTTGCACACCATTATTGTGAATTCTTAAGCTTTGAAGTCCCTTCTTTGTAGTGCCCTTCTTATGGTTTTAATAAATGATTTTTTTATCCCTAACCTAGCCTTTGTGCCTTATTTAATTACCCTCAAACCATTTGGAGGTTGTTCATGGCATTTTCCTTTGCCTCATACCTTAATTGATCACTTTTTCCTAAGTAAATTGCACAATATTTGGATGTGAAGGAAACCAATAATGCCAAAGTAGGCTAGAGAAATACCAAATGGTGGATCCACATATTTGGCATGTGCTCTATTTCCTTTTTATTAAGTTTGGTCAATGATAATTCTTTATTGCTCCTTTTATGCTTATTGTAAGAAATATTTTCATATTGTATTTGTCTCTTGTATTTATGTTAACTTCCATTTTTCATACAGCAAAGAGGAATTATTTTTATCTTAATAACATGCACAACTTGCTTCATTTTACATGTCGTTACAAAATCAACACCCATAGTTAGACTCTTGTAAGGAATGATTTGTACCCTAGATTTATGTATCACATTGGCACTGCTCGATAAAGGATATATGTGTATAAATATGCCTCTTATTTTCCTCATTTTCTCTCCCTTGAATCTTAACAATTCTCTTTCTTAACTTTTTCTATTGTAACATCCCCATTTTACCCCCAACTTAGTGATATATTTATTTTAAAAAGACATGGCCATAGGCCAAGCAATGTGATATGGAAACTTTGTAAACCATAATGATAAATAAAAATAACACCGTTGTAGGTGGACATAGATAAAGTAATGAGGGGCTAAGGGTTAGAAAATTCGTTGTCATTGATGTCAACCCTAGAAGAAGTCCATAAGCCTCTAGAAGTGATGGGTGTATTTGAATAAGTCTCCAAAGTGGTCCCCTTATGGTGTAGCTTTAAGCATGGCCTTCATGGGAAGACACTTTGAAGAATTCTACAAGAAGCACTTTATTAGCTCTGTTTTAACTGTATCATGTGGTGACCTTGTAGCAATGTGTTTTTTTCTTGCAGTTCAACTGGGAGCTCTGGCCTTCAGTGGCACCATTTCGCTAGATCTTGAAAAGGTGCTCTGAATATTCATTGAATACTTCGAAAATACCTGCTTGTATTGAGTTTTCACTTCTTATCTCTCATTTTCATCAAGTCACAATGAGTCTTTGTCTTCACGTTTTCCTCTTTTATAGTCATTCCATAAATGCATTATCGCCTTGTACTTTTCTGACCACAACCTTTTTCCCTTTTGCAACTACTCTCTGTACTGGCGTGCTACTTTTTCTTCCTGGGAACCTTTCTCTGGCGTGCAATATATTATTTTTCTTTCATACCAATTGATTTCTTCTACACATTGAATCATCTAATTGCATGAAAAACACTTATCCATCTACTTCATATTTTTGTATTTTTCTTCTTTTTCCAATTTTTTTCTTTCTTTTTCAGTTTTTTCTATATACACTATGTACAATTGTATTTTTCTGCACTGCAACTACTGAGGGTTATTGGGTCAATTGTCCCTATATAGTTTTATTCGACTACCATTCACCAATCCTTTCATCTCTTTTCCTATAAAATCACGTAGTTGCATAATACCTCCACCTATGATAGACTTGATCTAATATGGCCCTAGCCAATGCATCCTGAATTTCCCTGGGTGGTGTAAGTATTTACTGTCATAGAGGAGAATCATATATCCTTCCTTAAATTTCTTCTTCTTGACATTTCTATCATGCCGAGCTTTATCATTTTCTTTCTGTACCTCCTGATGGAAACCAACCATAATCCCGTCTTCTTCTAATTCCATAAGTTGAGACAATATTTCTTGAGATGCACCTCTTTTTGTCATGTTTGTAATGGTTGCAATGCACATAATAGGTATGAAATATTCCAAAGGGATACTACTTCCTCACCATACACCAATATGAAAGTCGTCTTCCCTGTGAGTTTCTTGCATGTAGTTTTATAATTCCATGATACTGTTGGTATCTTCAAACCCAATCATCCATGTTCACATTGCAAATTTGGTTAAGACATTCTCCAAAATCTTATTAAATGCTTCCACTATTCCATTTGCTTGAGGATTGTATGGAGTGCTCTTCTGATGGTGTATCTCAAATTCTTCAGTCATTGCCTAAATGGTACTGTTAATAAAATGAGTTCCCTTATCACTCATCAGAATCCTAGGGCATCCAAATCTTGTAATTACATGTTCAAACAAGAAGTGCATTGCAGTCTCAGTGCTGCAATATTTTCCTGTTGTTGGTTCATCCCATATAGTTAAGTATTATGTCGTTGTAATAATATAACTTTCTCTTCATCTTCTAGCGGGTGGGTTAATTGGACCTACAAGTCAAATACCCATTTGTCAAACACTTTAAGACTTACCCGAGGTAATAATGTAATTTCATCCCTCCTTGATGGCTTTCCTACGCTCTGACAAGAATCACAAGCCTGACAATACTCCTTTCCATACATAGAAATTGTTGGCCACCATAATCTTGCGCATAGTATATTCTGCACAATAGAATTCCCTACATATTTTCCTCCAGCTATTCCTTCATGCCCTTATGCTAAGATGATAGTGTAGATTTTAACCTTGTGCAATATTTACTGCAAACAGATTTTTAGTAAAAGAACGGAAAAGATACAATGGCAAATCCAAACATTACATAGAGATTTTTCCCCTGGAAACCCAAACCGTGAAAACCAACATATTCTCTATTCATTCATAGTGATACATTGTTTACAATACAATATACATATAGGAGCCAACAACATCCAAAAACCTAACCCAATGAATTGGATTAGTCAACAACCCTAATTCCTTAACTGGAAATAGAAAACCATCGACAAAGAAACCATGTGTCGAAACACCACCTAAATATGTGACATGTTTCCCAAGGAAGAATTTATTTTCTCGGGGGCACTGTCCCCAAACCCCCGCTCAGGGGCCTTCTCCCCCTTGCGCACCCAACAAAGAATATAACACATACCCAACATTCTCCCACTTGTTATTTTATTTGCATACAGGGGGTTATAGGGTTACATAGTCAACAATCCAGGGCAACAAATCCCATGGATCCTCTACGCCGAGAGAACTTCTCAGTGCTCACAGATTTTGTTAATGACTCTACAACATTCTTCAAAGTGTCCACCTTCATCAACAATACTTTTTTTTCTTCAATGATGTCTCTCACAAAGTGATATTGAATATCAATACGCTTTGTCTTTGAATGATAAGTCGGGTTCTTCGCCAGAAAAATTGCACTTTGACTGTCACAATCTATGCTTACATCTTCCTGTACCAACCCAATACCTAAACACAATCTGTGTAACCATACTGCTTCCTTACTTGCATGAGTGGCTACCATGTATTCAACTTTTGTAGTTGAAAGTGCCACTACAACCTGTGTTTTTTTCATCCAACTTATTGCTCCTCCAAATAGGTTAAACACATACCCACTTGTAGATCCCCTACGATCCAGATCTCCAGCCTAGTTTAAATCCACAAAACCATGTATATCCACCACTCTGTCCAATATCAGTCTTCCTTGGTAGCACAATCCATAGATAGTAGTTCCACGCAAATACCTGAAAACCCTTTTCACTGTTGTCCAATGCTCCTTCCTTAGTTTTGACATATACCTGCTCAAAACTCCCACTGCATGTGCAATGTCCGGTCTAGTATAGACCATTGTGTACATCAAACTTCCAACTACACTCACATATGGAACATGAGACATGTCCTCCTCCTCTTCTTCTGTCTTGGGACACTAATCCGTACATAACTTTACACCAACAGGAATAGGAACCTTGATCGGTTTACATTCCTTCATATTAAACCTTTGCAATATTGTTGCGACATATTTTATCTTATTTAACCACAATTTCCTCCTTTTTCGATATCTTTTAATTTCCATTCCCAAAATGAAATTTGAAACACCGAGATCATTCATGTCAAATTTAGAGGACAACTAATTTTTCACATCCCCGATAATCTCCTTGTTGTTTCCTATCAACAACATGTCATCCACATACAAGACCAAATAAATCAAATGATCCTCTTTGCTTCTTGTGAAGCCACGTCCCAGCATATAAGTATCAATTTTTTGATACCACATTCTTGGTGATTGTTTTAAACCATACAGGGACATTTTTATCTTGCATACTAGCTCCTTCTTTCCCTTCACAACATAACCTTCTAGTTGCTTCATGTAGATTTCTTCTTCCAGATCCCCATGTAGGAACGTTGTCTTCACATCCATCTGTTCTACTTCAAAATCAAATGTAGCAACAACAGATAACATAAATCTTATAGAGGTTAACTTGGAAACAAGAGAAAAAAATCTCACCAAAATCAATTCCCTTAACCTGGGAATAACCCTTTGCTACTAACCTAGCTTTGTATTTCTCCACTTTTCCTTCTGCATTCAACTTCTTTTTAAATACCCATTTACTGCCAATGGGATTTCTTCCAGTCAACAACTCTACTAGATACCAAGCCTCATTCTTATCCAAATATGCCATTTCTTCATCCATGGTCCTTTTCCAGAGATTTACATCCTCTAAATTCACTGCTTCTGTGATAGTTCTAGGATCATCATCAGTAATATACAAAGAAAAATTCGAATGAAAATTAAATGGAGTATACCTTTCCAGTAGCCTTCTTTCTCTAACTAATCTCCTCAATACTGAAGTATGAGGATCTTCTTCTTCTTATTCATGTTCTTTTGTAGAGTCTGACTCATCATTCCTTAAATCAAACTCTATTTTCTCTGGTTCTTCCTTACTTCATAAGACTTCTTATTTAACAACATCCTTCATTTCTCTAAATACCACATCTCAGCTCTACACTACCTTCTTAGTTTTTGGGTTACAAATATTATAACCTTTGAGACCATCTTTATATCCAATAAAGATACGCTTTTCGACCTTCTTATGTAGCTTACTCATGTTTTCCTTTGGAACATGAACATATGCATCACAACCAAATACCTTGAGATGTGTGAGAGAAGGTTCCTTACCAGTCCATACCTCTTTAGGAGTATTGTCATCCAATGGTGATGAGGGCGATCTGTTGATTGGGTAACATGTAGCACCCACTGCCTCTGCCTAGAATTCTTTCCCTAACCTGGCACCACTGAGCATGCACCATTCTTTTTCCATCAACGTCCTATTCATTCTTTTTGCAACTCCATTTTGCTGAGGTGTATATGGAGTATTCTTCTTCCTTGCTATACCAAACTTCTTACAAAATTCTTCAAATTCATTCCCGTGGAACTCTCTACCATTATCCGTCCTCAACACCTTAATTATTTTCTATTTTTGATTCTCAACAAGAGCCTTAAACTCTTTAAACCTGTCAAAGACTTTAGATTTCTTCCTGAGAAAATATATCCAAGTATTCCTCAAGAAGTCATGTATAAATGAGACATAGTACACATATTTTCCCATTGATGGGACCGAAACAAGTCCAAAAACATCATTGTGAACTAGTTTTAAAATTCCTTCTGCCGTCTTTGCACTAGAGGGGAATCTTACCGATTTTTATTACTACCTATGGCCACAACCAGACTATCCCAGGAGTATGGTAAAGAACACAGTGAAATGATACATTTTTCCTCATCTGAAATTTTAATCTAAATGGATACTAACTAACTTACCATAGTATTGAAGCTGTTCAAATGCTCTGCCACTGAGTCTCGATCTCTCATCCTTAGGTTATATAACTTATTTCTCAGGAATAATATATTTACTAGGGACTTAGGCTGATACAACTTCCCCAACTTTTCCATTAAATCCTTGATTGTATATTCCTCTGACATATTCAGTAATATTAAATCTGAGAGGCACAGTCAGATTGTCCTCTTTTCCTTCCGATCCAACTTTTTCCAGTCGTCTATTGAAGTTGTTGTAGGTGCAGTACCTGGATATACTGCGATCCATGTAGATATTTACATGAGAGTTTCCCATAATCGATCATCGGAAAATGACCCGTCATTCTCTTTAAATAGAGATGATGAACCAATCGTGTGTTAATCCACTGATCAATGTAGCCGTCAAGATTGAGGAGAATATGATCTATCAGATCACTCTATGTCAAGAACATATCGTGACTGTCGAATCATTTAACTACAAATGCATACTAATGATATTAATGAAACACACTTTTACCTAATGACACATTAGACCAAGTTGATCTTAATTAACTCCTAAGTGTCTAAATATCCTAACAATATTGCCTTGATTATCAAATGTTGTATCTCTTAGTTCAAAGTTTCCAATTGTATGGTTTGATTTAAGATTTATGGCAAAGATTTTACGAAAATTGCTCCACTTAATAATAGTATTCAATTCATACGAGTGACGAGTGATGTGGCGATGGGGGAATAAATGTCATCGAGAAAGGTGATATTGTGCTGTGAAGTTGTTTAAGTATGGTAGTGCAAATTGATTAACATAAGGTCATTTAGAGGATGAAAAATGTGGGATGTGGGGTTACAGGTTATGGAAAGGAAAATAGAAATGAGGTGAGGACTCTCCATCTGCAGTTAACAAAACTGGTTAAGTGTAAAAAAGAGGTAAATTATCAGTGATGCGGAAATGGAAAAGGGGATTTGATGTGGGTTACGAGATGTAGGTATTATGAGGTGAGGGATGAATTAATTTTTCGCAACAATACTCCCACAACAAAAGAAATGGCTAAGTGTTAAATTTGTGGAATAATGAAAAATAGACTAAGTATGGGACTTGCGGACTTGGTGAACTTGCAGACTTGGTGGTAGCCTCTCGCAACCCGCATTTTAAGAAAAATGGGTAAGTATAGGATATACAAGAAACACAAAAATGACTAAGTATGGACCAATATACATAAACATTGATTGACAAATGTGGACCAATATACTCACATCGAGCCACTGAATCTTTCTCTCCTTAATTTCTTATTGTTGTTGAGTGAGGTCTATCGATACTTTGAGTATGAATTTTAGTATATTGAACTGATGACTTCTACGGTGATCACTTTTATTGCTTGGTGAGTGATTTTCAGGTGATAACAATGATGTTCCAGCCTTTGACCTGCTATTGTCTTGAGGATATTAATTCTATTGTGATTCTTTCTATTCAACATCAAATTGTGGAAAAGCTGAGTATTTTTGTCTCCCTCCTTAATCCACTTAATTCTTGACTTTTGTTTCCATAAGGAGTGTTCTTGCTTTGTTTTAACTAATATCTTCTCTTAATGTTGTTCCTTCTGGGCTGCACTAGATATCGATCATTCTTCTTTGATTATAGTGTTTTGCAAGCTTTCCATTTTTAGTTCCAGTTCATGTTGAGCTTGGAAAATATTGCCAAAAACATATTTATTCCATTATTTTATTTTCTTCTTAATTTGTTTTAGTTTTTTCTAGAAGATATACATTTTAAGCCTCTTATGTTTTCTATTTCCTTCCACCAATTTCTTATGTTGTCCAGAAATTCCAAATGTTCCAATTGAAACTTTTCAAAGAATAATGGTTTGGGCCTTAAGATTGGGAAGGTTTCCCATGATATACAAATCAACAGTGGTTCAATCCTTCCCATGGTAATATATATGCTTTTATTGAGGCTTTATCTCTAAAGAACCATTCCAATAAGAGAAATCAGTCTAGCCTTTTTGTTATTTTTCTCGATCCACGTTGCATGTTCTTCCATGTGAAGAAACCATCAGAGGTTTGTACATATATTAGGCATAGATGTTTTATTATATCCTTGAAGTTTGATCTATCCCCATCCAACATTCATAGGCCTCCTTATATTTCATGCAGTGAAGTGACCATATTAAAATCTCCTCCAAGGATCTAATGATTGTGACTGATTCCTAGAGCTTCAATAGATCCGAGAAAGGGATTTTTGAGGGATGGAATATTAGGTCCATAAATATTAGTAATAAATCCCTTCTCTGTAGAGTGAAAGATTTTGAAACTTGCCATGATGAAGTTCTACAACTTTGCTTCATTTTCCAAAATGATTTGCTCCAGGTCCCATAGAATGGATAAGCATCCTACACATCCCATGGTTGTGGTGGCCATGCTTGTACAACCTCTCCAACATTTATTTTGTATGGTAGTCATAGTGTTTTCATCACACTTGGTATCTTGTAACATGACCACTAATGGGTTGTACTTCTTAATTTTGTTTCTTAACATTCGATGCTTGTTAGCTGCATTTAGGACTCTTGTGTTACATGATATTATCTTCAAATTAAAAATTTAGTTGGGATGATTCTAAGTACTTCTATGATAGACCCTTAGTTTTCGCAAAATCCACAAGGAGGTCTCCTTCTTCTTCTAGTTTTTTCTTAGATGATTTCCTACCTCTTTTTTCCTCTTGTACTATAGTTTTTTATGGGATTTGGGAGATGTTGTCTTGATCCCTAGATTATCGACTAAAGAGTGTACCTTAGCTTTCCTTTTTGTTATCTCTCTTTATGATTGGTGGAGTTGGGCCTTTTTTCTATTGTAAATTTGTTGTTCTCCATGAGCTTCTATGATGGATTGCATATCTATCTTGGTGTCTTCTAGATCCATATCTTTTTGTGTTGTTTCCATGTCAAAATCTTCCATTGTTTCTCCTTTTTTTTCCATGTCTATTTATTCTATAGATGTCATGATCTACATGTGTGCTTGAAGAAGCCAAGTACACATCCCCTCCTTCTTCCTTGGAGGTATTTTCTTCTGTAAAAGGAGATTCTTCAGATCCCTTCTTTTTCTCAACTTTTGATCTACGTTGCTTCTTGTATTGCACTTCTTTTCCACATCTCCAACATACCTTTACAAAATTTCTAGGAGATTTATATCCACCCTTAGACTTAGATCTCCCACTTGAGAACTTAGATCTATTTCTTTCTTGGGAACATCCTCTTGCAAATAATGCTTCTGTGCTCTGTCCTTCCATATTATTCTATCTCATCTCCTCCGACAACAAGGATGAGAGTACTTCATCAAAATTCAAGGCAGTTGTATTACTACCTATGGCCACAACCAAACTATCCCAGGAGTATGGTAAAGAACACTGTAAAATGATACATTTGTCTTCATCTGAAATTTTAATCTCAATGGATACTAACTGAATTACCACGGTATTGAAGCTATTCAAATGCTCTGCCACCGAGTCTCCATCTCTCATCCTCAGGTTATACAACTTATTTCTCAGGAATAATATATTTACTATGGACATAGACTGATACAACTTCCCCAAATTTTCCCATAAATCCTTGGTTGTAGCTTCCTCTAACACATTCAGTAATATTGAATCTGAGAGGCATAGTCGGATTGTCCTCTTTGCCTTCCGATCCAAGATTTTCCTGTCATCTGCTGAAGTTGTTGTAGGTGCAGTACCTGGATATACTACGATCCGGGTAGATATTTACATGAGAGTTTCCCATAATCGATCATCAGAAAATGACCCTCCATTCTCTTTAAATAGAGATGATGAACCAATCGTGTGTTAATCCACGGATCAATGTAGTCGTTAAGATCAAGGAGAATATGATCTGTCAGATCACTCTATGTCGAGAACATATCATGATTGTCGAATCAACTAACTACAAATGCATACTAATGCTACTAATGAAACACACTTTTACCTAACGACACATTAGAACAAGTTGATCTTAATTAACTCCTAAGTGTCTAAATATCATAACAATAATGCCTTTATTATCAAATGTTGTAGCTCTTAGTTCAAAGTTTCCAATTGTATGGTTTGATTTAATATTTATGGCAAAGATTTTAATAAAATTGCTCCACCTAATAATAGTATTCAATTCATACGAGTGACGATTGATGTGGCGATGGGGGAATGAATGTCATCAAAAAAGGTGATATTGTGTTGTGAAGTTGTTTAAGTATGGGAGTGCAAATTGATTAACATAAGGTAATTTTAGAGGATGCAAAATGTGGGATGTGGGGTTACAGGTTAGGGAAAGGAAAATAGAAATGAGGTAAATTATGAGTGGTGAGAAAATGGAAAAGGGGATTTGATGTGGGTTGCGAGATGTAGGTATTCTGAGGTGAGGGATGACTTAATTTTTCACAACAAGACTCCCACAACAAAAGAAATGGCTAAGTGTTAAATTTGTGGAATAGTGAAAAATAGACTAAGTATGGGACTTGTGGAGTTGGTGAACTTGCAGACTTGGTGGTAGCCCCCTGAAACCCGCATTTTAAGAAAAATGAGTAAGTACAGGATATACAAGAAACACAAAAATGACTAAGTATGGACCAATATACATAAACATTGATTGACGAATGTGGATCAACATAAGGTCAGGTTGAAGTGCATTGATGGTGTGAACTTTATTTTTGGAACTCAAATTGAGTCACTGAATCTTTCTCTCCTTAATTTCTTATTGTTGTTGAGTGAGGTCTATCGATACTTTGAGTATTCATTTTAGTATATTGAACTGATGACTTCTACGGTAATCACCTTTATTTCTTGGTGAGCAATTTTCAGGTGATAACAATGGTGTTCCAGCCCTTGACCTGCTATTTTCTTGAGAATAGTAATTCTATTGTGATTCTTTCTTTTCAACATCAAATTATGGAAAAACTAAGTATTTTTGTCTCCCTCCTTAAACCACTTAATTCTTGACTTTTATTTCCATAAGGATTGTTCTTGCTTTGTTTTAATTGATACCTTATCTTAATGTTGTTCCTTTTGGGCTACACTAGATGTCGATCATCCTTCTTTGATTACAGTGTTTTGCAAGCTTTCCATTTCTAGTTCCAGTTGTTGTTGAGCTTGGAAAATATTGCCAAAAACATATTTATTCCATTATTTTATTTTCTGCTTAATTTGTTTTAGTTTTTTCTAGAAGATATAAAGTTTAAGCCTCTTATGTTTTCTATTTCCTTCCATTAATTTCTTATGTTGTCCAGAAATTCCAAATGTTCCAATTGAAATTTTTCAAAGAATAATGGTTTGGGCCTTGAGATTGGGAAGGTTTCCCATGATATACATATCAACATTGGTCAATCCTTCCCATGGTAATATCTATGCTTTTATTGAGGCTTTATCTCTAAAGAACTATTCCAATAAGAGAAATCAGTCTAGCCTTTTTGTTATTTTTATCGATCCACGTTGCATGTTGTTCCATGTGAAGAAACCATCAGAGGTTTGTACATCTATTAGGCATATATTGTTTATTATATCCTTGAAGGTTGATCTATCCCCATCCAACCTTCATAAGCCTGCTTATTTTTCATGCAGTGAAGTGACCATATTAAAATCTCCTCCGAGGATCTAATGATTGTGATTAATTCCCAGAGATTCAATAGATCTGGGAAAGGGATTTTTGAGGGATGGAATATTATGTCCATAAATATTAGTAATAAATCCCCTTTCTATAGAGTGAAGGATTTTGAAACTTGCCATGATGAAGTTCTACAAATTTGCTTCATTTTCCAAAATGATTTTCTCCAAGTCCCATAGAATGGATAAGCCTCCTACACATCCCATGGTTGTGGTGGCCATGCTTGTACAACCTCTCCAACATTTATTTTGTATGGTAGTCATAGTGTTGTCATCAAACTTGGTATCTTGTAACATGACCACTAATGGGTTGTACTTCTTATTTTTGTTTCTTAACATTCGATGCTTGTTAGCTTCATTTAGGACTCTTGTGTTACATGATATTATCTTCAAATTAAAAATTTAGTTGGGATGATTCTAAGTACTTCTCTGATAGACCCTTAGTTTTCGCAGGATCCACAAGGAGGGCTCCTTCTTATTCTAGTTTTTTCTTAGATGATTTCCTACCTCTTTTTTCCTCTTGTACTATAGTTTTTTATGGGATTTGGGAGATGTTGTCTTGATCCCTAGATTATTGACTAAAGAGTGTACCTTAGCTTTCCCTTTTGTTATCTCTCTTTATGATTGGTGGAGTTGGGCCTTTTTCCTATTTTAAATTTGTTTTTCTCCATGAGCTTCTATCATGGCTTGCATATCTATCTTGGTGTCTTCTAGATCCATATCTTGCTTTGTTGTTTCCGTGTCAAAATCTTCCATTGTTTCTCCTTTTGTTTCCATGTCTATTTATTCTATAGTTGTCAGATTGCTTTCATTCTTTCAACCTATATCTAATTTTTTTCTTCATTTAGTCTCCTCTTTGATATCCATCTACACTTTCTCTTATTCTGTACTTTTTTTAAAAGTTTCCCCTTCCCGGGTTACATACTTTTCTAAAGTTGCTAGACTTGAAATCTATTAGAATACTATTTGGTTTGTTTGGTATTTGTTTATTCATCTTCTTCCCCTGTTTACTTTTGCTTGGAACTTTGGTGATGTCATCATGATCTATGTTGATTTCTTCTTTGTTCTTCTTTGGTTTTTCATTTCATAGAAAGTTCCTAAAGAGGTGCCCATGTTCATGACACTTACAACATCTAAAAAGGATGTGTTCATAATTTAGAGTTTGCACCCATTCTGTGTCTTGGAAGATGATGTGGATAGATTCGGGGAGCACTCTTGATACATTCATGTAAACACATATCCTTGCATATGAGGCGTATCTTCCAGTATGAGTCACCTTTGAGGTTTTGAAAAAATGGCGCAAAGTATCACCTATGCCTATTAGGGTCTCTTCCTCCTAGAACTCATGTGGTAGCATTTGTATTCTAATCCAGACTACAGATTATGTAAATTCTTCTCACTCAAGAGAAAACCTCTCAGTCCATAACCTTAGATGTAGCCCCACCAAATTGAAAAAACATGGTCCCTCTTCAAAGACTCTATCATGATCCAAATGCAAGCAAATATGGTTATAAATAACCCCTTAAAACTTAGTTTTAAGTAAACTTGGTCTTTGGGTTTCCACCTTGTGTTGACTCACCAAGTTAAAGGTTTTTGAAAAGGTCAAATTCCCATATATTTACCCATCACTGCATTAAATATATCTGCCTAGAGGATGTTACTTCATACCTTAAATTAATTAGTGTTTTGGATAAACAACAATTCTTTAGCTCGGTTTCCTTTCCCTGAATAAGTTGCTCCTCATTAATTGGGTCGGGAGTGGTCCCAAGTTTCCTTTCGTTCACCCCCATCTCATTCCACTTTGGATCTGCCCAAGTGCCTCCTTGTACTTCATTCATCCTTAAAGGAAAGGATACTATAGGCACTTGGTATGTGACTTCTTTTCATTGTTGCAAACAAAAACAAATAAGGAGAAAAAAACATTAAAAAAACCAAAAAATGCAAGAAAAATAACTCTAAAACAAAGACAATATATATATATATATATATATATAAACAAACAATTTAATTTTTAAAGGGGCTCGATGGAGCAAAGACAAAACATAGGGCCCAACTATACCTCCTATTTGGTTTGAGGCTTAGCATATTGTTGGGTAATGTAGGGCTTATGTAACAAGTAGATGCAAAGTGATTTTTTCAGTTTTGTTTCCATCTTGAATATTATCTGTAATAAAAAATCTACTGCTCGATTCTAGGTGATAAGAACCCTATTACTAGAGATAGTTCTAAGATTTTCCACTATCTCCAGCCATGGCCTCCATAGCAGAGCGCTGACACCTTCCGAAATGCAAGGGAAAAAGGCTAGGGACCCCAATGTATTCCGATATTGTTTCAGTACTATATACATTAATATATATACATTGATAGATATGAAGTGTACCAAGTGAATTTTGGAATTGAATCACTAACAACAACAATAGTGTAAAGAAATGTTAACAAAAAAATTAGAATAGACAATATCAACATTAAAATGTAGAATGAATGTATGCATAAACAAAACAAGCCATCTCTTTATAGTTATAAAATTATAAATGAAAACAAAAATCATCATATGTGCTTACCCCATTCATAATCAACTTGACATTTAAGGGAGCCACTGATAAGATAGATAGATCCAAATTCTCACTCATCATTTCCATCAATCTCTATATCTAAAAACCCTACTACTCTCTATGATAAAAACCCAACTACTCTCTGTGATAAAAACTTTTGCAGGTTTTCCACTATCTTGTCTTTGGCCTTTTTTCGCTACGGTCTGTGTCATAAAAGGATCCATGGAGCTCAACAAAGCCTAGTATAGAGGCACGTGCTTTTGGAGGCTTGGAGAGACAACTTTAAACGTGGCCCTTTTATCATTTTACAAGAAACATAGTTTTGTTCCATTCATTCTGGACAGACGACAAAATCGCCAAAGAACCTCGGCATAATTTACTTTGACTAGTAAAGCTGTTGACAGTATGGTAGAAAGGTTTACATTAAAAATAGAGAAAATATTGGTGTTTCAACGAACGTAAAATATTAAGTGTGTGTTCGGCATACACAATGGATTACCAGATTCAGTGATAATTGCCCGAAAAAGTAAAATATCTCACAGTTGTACCCACTAACAATGATTCCCCACACTTGTCCCCTATAAAAACCCCTTTCCCATCCATGTTAATCTCAACAAACTTTAAGTAATCATTCATTCATTTATTTTGTGTGGGATGGGGTGCTTTTGTTTATCGATCCATTTTTCAAATACCCATCATAGGGACTTGACGAGATACAAATACAATGTTTTTCTGAGCTTTAGAAGAAGAGATGTGAGAAAAGGGTTTCTGGATCATCTCTATCATGCCCTAACAAGCACACGATATCTACCATCTTAGCTTCTCTAGGTCATGTGGGATGACTAGGAGTGAAGATATGGTATTAGTCCTCCCCAGTGGATGGGTGAGATATATGACTACAAGAGAAGGGAGAACATAAAAGGAAAGGCAAAACTCATAGAATATCTTTTGTGTGAAGATAAGACATCTTCTATGTGAAGATAAGATATCTTTTGTGTGAAGATAAGAAAGAAGTATCTTCTATGTGAAGATGAAAGAAAGAAAGAGTATCTTATGTGTGAAGATAAAGAGAACAAAACTTCCGATGATTTATAGATATGCCAGTCAGTGATCATGATGCCAGATGACCAAGTGGATTATATTGATGCCTCCTGTTATCCAGTCGATGATGTTGCCCAATTGATGATGTTGCCTAATTTATGATGTTATCTAGTGGATCCCGCTACCTAGTTGATGTTGACATCCAGTGACCTGTCAAAAGATAAAGAATATCCTTCTTGTTAAGAGGGAGTGTTAAAATGTTGTGTAACTGCAAAGAATATTCTTATCACCTTTTGTGGATAAATATAAAATATATTTATTGTTGATTAGATCAATCCCCTTTTGTAGATTGATCATGTCAGGTATTGTAAATGACCAAATACCCTTTTGTGGATTGGTCAAACCCTAATTCTAATAGGATAAATAAGAAGTCGCCCCCAAAATATATTAAAGGTGGTTATAACCACCCAGAAGAAGAAATCGGCCCTACCAGTGAAGAGACACTTCCACACGTGCCAGAATTGTATAAATAAGAGAGGCCAACGCCTCATTTAGACACACACACAACTCACTCATATAGTGCGCAAGTTTTGAAGGAAGTTGAAGTTGTCGGTTGCTGGAAGAAGGAAGAGAGAGAGGCGTGTTTCTCAGTGTTGGATATTCTCGGTTGTCTGGTTCATTATCTTAGCATTGTATTGCCTATCTATATTAAGGAATTTTTGTTGGGTTTTCTTCCCCTTAAGGGTTTCCTAGGATAAATGCTTGTGTACTCTTGTGATTGTGTTTCCCTCAGTGATCCTGTCTATCCTATTGTTATCTAGTAAATTGAAAGTAACCTAATAATAGAAGAAACTTTAACATGGTTTCAGAGCTAAGCTGAAGAGAGAATCTTTCATAGGAAAAAGAAAAACGTCACTGTTGTCATACATGAAAATTAGGGCTTTTATTGAAGAAGGGTTTTAGCCCCAAATCCATCTATAAAGGTGAGCCCTACCTCAAGGAACATTTTGGCATCTTCAACACAAATTTTCAGTGGCTAGATCTCCCGGAGAGTGAAACCCTAGTTTTCACAAAGTACTAGAAGTACCAGAAAACCAGAGTACCGGAAGTACTAGAAAACCAAAAGCACCAGTCCAAAAATCTGCAAATCAAGTTTGAAAGGGTAAAATTTGGATTTTCATAAATCTGACTATACCAGCATACTCACCTCAGTCCAACACATCTTTTGGTGAGTTCAATTTTCAGATCCAATAAATTTGATCTTTTTATTATTTCTATAGCTCGAAGGGCTAAGGTTTCTACTGCAAGAAACAATGGCTACCAACATGAGGGTAGAAGACAGGCTGGAAGGATCTAGAAACTTCAGATCTTGGAAGCATAGGTTGCAGATGATTCTAGACGAGAATGATCTCCTAGAACATGTTATAGTAGGTGTACCAAAACCAGATGAAGTAGAGCAAAAGACCAAGCATAAGAAGAATGAAAAGAAAGCAAAGAGAATCGTGTCAGATTCAGTAAAGGATCACTTGATCCCTCATATATATGAACTACAAACAGTAAGGAAAATGTATGAAGCACTCAACAGGTTATATGAAAGCAAATACATAAGCCAGAATCTTACCTTAAGAAATCAACTTCGTAATATGAAGATGGAAAACTTAGAATCTGTCACATCCTACCTTATGAGAGTTTCTCAGATCAAAGATCAGCTTCCAGCTATTGGATATTTCATTAGTGACAAGGAGCTTATAACCACAACCCTAAATGGGTTTCCAACATTTTGGATTCCTTTTGTACAAGGAGTGTGTGAAGGAAGCAAGTTACCCAAGTTTGATAAGTTATGGACAAATTGCACACATGAAGAATCTAGACTTGCAGACCAACATAAGATATTAATTGTTGATGAAGAGGAAGCTCTTACAGTTGAAAAGAACAAAAAAAGTTCCTTCATAAGGAACAATAAATAAGCTAACTCTGTAAGAGTTCCAGACAAGAAGAAAGATGTTTCAAAGATCAGATGCTACAACTGTCAAAAGTTGGGACACTTTTCCTATGATTGTCCTCAAGGAAAAGGGAAAAGAAAGCATCAAGCACATGTGGCAAAGGAAGAGGAATCTCC
>ML776779.1:584140-608388 GCA_009831015.1 Picea engelmannii
TAAGTTGAAGATAGTTGATTTGAAGAAAGATAGAAAATGGTGGAGTCCGTGGAGCCTCCCCACACAAAAACAAAAGATAAGTATTCATGTTTATTTCTAGTATCTTGTTTACTTCAATACTTTATCATTACAAGTTAGATTTTCATGAGAATGTTAATTAAACTCGTTTTACATCATTGTCTATGCATACTTATGAAGGAAGTATCAAAGAAAAGGATGAAGAAAGAGATAACATATTTATTTCATGTATGATCACTCATGAGAGTGACAAAGAAAGCATATTGTAAGTAATTTTACAAGTCTCGGAAGAAAGAACTTATGCCGTGAATTGCAGAAGTTAGACAACATGACAAGGACGTATGATATGGTGACAGTGAGTGAAGACGAGACAATATCTGATATTCATATAGGAGTAGGAGGCTCCTAAAGATGCAGACCAAAAATATTCAAGATGAAGAAAAATATGGATACTCAGATATAGTGGATGAGATGTAGGTAACTACAAGTTGCTCCAGTACCATTCTTATAGATTCAGAGGGAGCAAGTTGATCCAGTATGAAGACAGAAAGAAATAAATATGCTAACTCAAGAAGTCACCCAAGATATTACAAAAGAGAACTTCAAGGATGATGATCAAAAACTATGAGTTAGGTGCAAGAGGGAGCTATGTCTCTGAGTTCGAAATGAAGGATCATGATTTGATGCAATTAGAAAAGTAGATGGATGGTGCCTAGATATTTTGATTAAGATGAAAGCTATCCAGTAGATGGATGGTCCCCAATAGATGGGTAGCATGGTATTATACCATTGAAATATTTTGGACCATAAGAGATTTTTTTAGATCCCATAGTTAAACCTTCGTAGAGAAGGAATGAGCAATCCCATAGGTAGACCTTCGTAGAGAAGGAAGAGACCCTCGTAGATAAGGGGAATGAGAAATTAGCCAAGGTTGGCCTCTTTCCAAGTGTTGAGTTTTGGATACTCTAGGGACATTCTAGAATATCCTCATAGAGAGGGGTGTGACCACCCTTGTAGAGAGGAATGTGGATGTTTCTCCAAGGCACAATGGGCATATACTCTCCTCTAGCCAAGCATTGAGTAGCCTGGAACACAAACCTTGACCATGTGGAATGGTTAGTTGGCTATTGAGGTTTGTGTCATGATCCTGCGTGGATCTTGGAAAGGGAATCTAGTCTTGCCCAGGCTAGCATCTTAGCTTCTCTAGTTCATGTGGGATGACTAGGAGTGAAGCTATGGTAGTAGTCCTCCCCAATGGATGGGTGAGATATATGACTACAAGAGAAGGGATAACATAAAAGGAAAGGCAAAACTCATAGAATATCTTCCGTGTGAAGATAAGACATCTTCTGTGTGAAGATAAGACATCTTCTCTGTGAAGATAAGATATCTTTTGTGTGAAGATAATAAAGAAGTATCTTCTGCGTGAAGACGAAAGAAAGAAAGAGTATCTTTTGCGCGAAGATAAAGAGAACAAAACTTTCGATGATTTATAGATATGCCAGTCAATGATCATGATGCCAGGTGACCAAGTGGACTATATTGATTCCTCCTGTTATCCAATCGATGATGTTGCGTAGTTGATGATTTTGCCCAGTTGATGATGCTATCCAGTGGATGCCGCAACCTAGTTGATGTTGACATCCAGTGACCTGTCAAAAGATAAAGAATATCCTTCTTGTTAAGAGGGAGTGTTAAAATATTGTGTAACTGCAAAGAATATTCTTATCCCCTTTTGTGGATAAAGATAAAATATATTTATTATCGATTAGATCAATTCCCTTTTGTGGATTGATCATGTCGGGTATTGTAAATGACCAAATACCCTTTTGTTGATTGGTCAAACCCTAATTGTAATAGGCTAAATAAGAAGTCAGCCCCATAATATATTAAAGAGACCCCAGAATATATTAAAGGTGGTTATAACCACCCAGAAGAAGAAGTCAGCCCTACTAGTGAAGAGACACTTCCACACGTGCCAGAATTGTATAAATAAGAGAGGCGAGCGCCTCATTTAGACACACACACAACTCACTCATCTAGTGTGCAAGTTTTGAAGGAAGCTGTAGTTGTCAGTTGCAGGAAGAAGGAAGAGAGAGAGAGGCATGTTTCCCAGTGTTGGATATTCTCTGTTGTTTGGTTCATTATCTTGGCATTGTATTGGCTATCTATATTAAGGAAGTTTTGCTGGGTTTTCTTCCCCTTGAGGGTTTCCCAGGATAAATGCTTGTGTACTCTTGTGATTGTGTTTCTCTCAGTGATCCTGTCTATGCTATTGTTATGTAGTAAATTTAAAGTAACCTAATAATAGAAGAAAATTTAACATGGTTTCAGAGCTAAGCTAAAGAGAGAATCTTTCAAAGGAAAAAGAAAAACGTCACTGTTGTCGTACATGAAAATTAGGGATTTTTATTGAAGAAGGTTTTCAGCCCCTAATCCATCTAGAAAGGTGTGCCCTGCCTCAAGGAACATTTTGGCATCTTCAACGCACATTTTCAGTGGCTAGATCTCCCGGAAAGTGAAACCCTAGTTTTCACAAAGTACTAGAAGTACTAGAAAACCAGAGTACCAAAAGTACCAGAAGTACTAAAAGTACCAAAAGTACCAAAAGCACCAGTCCAGAAATCTGCAAATCAGGTTTGAAGGGGTAAAATTTGGATTTTTATAAATCTGACTATACCAGCATACTCACCTCAGTCCAATGCATCTTTTGGTGAGTTCAATTTTCAGATCCAAGAAATTTGATTTTTTTATTATTTCTATAGCCCGAAGAGCTAGGGTTTCTACTGCAAGAAACAATGGCTACCAACATGAGGGTAGAATATAGGATGGAAGGATCTAGTAACTTCAGATCTTGGAAGCATAGGTTTCAGATGATTCTAGACGAGAATGATCTCCTAGAACATGTTGCAGTAGGTGTACCAGAACCAGATGAAGCAGAGAAAAAGACCAAGCATAAGAAGAATGAAAAGAAAGAAAAGAGAATCGTGAAAGATTTAGTAAAGGATCACTTGATACCTCATATATCCAAACTATAGACAATAATGAAAATGTATGAAGCACTCAACAGGTTATATGAAAGCAAAGACATCAGCCAAAATCTTACCTTAAGAAATCAGCTTCGTAATATGAAGATGGAAAACTCAGAATCTGTCACATCCTACCTTATGAGAGTTTCTCAGATCATAGATCAGATTGCAGCTATTGGAGATGTCATTAGTGACAAGGAGATTGTAACCACAATCCTAAGTGGGTTTCCAACATTTTGGATTCTTTTTGTACAAGGAGTGTGTTCAAGAAGCAAGTTACCCAAGTTTGATAAGTTATGGGCAGATTGCACACACGAAGAATCTAGACTTGCAGACCAATAGAAGAGATTAATTTTTTATGAAGAGGAAGCTCTTACAGTTCAAAAGAACAAAAGAAGTTCCTTCATAAGGAACAATAAAGAAGCTAACTCCATAAGAGTTCCAGACAAGAAGAAAGATGTTTCAAAGATCAGATGCTAAAACTATCAAAAGTTGGGACACTTTTCCTATGACTTTCCTCAAGGAAAAGGGAAAAGAAAGCATCAAGCACATGTGACAGAAGAAGAGGAATCTCCTCCCTCAAAGAAATCTTTAGCAAACACTAAGGATTATGCACTTTAAGTTGAAGATAGTTGATTTGAAGAAAGATAGCAAATGGTGGAGTTCGTGGAGCCTCCCCACACAAAAACAAAAGATAAGTATTCATGTTTATTTCTAGTATCTTGTTTACTTCAATACTTTATCATTACAAGCTACATTTTTGTGAGAATGTTAATTAACCTCGTTTTACTTCAGTGTCTATGCAGACTTATGAAGGAAGTATCAAAGAAAAGGATGAAGAAAGAGATAACATATTTATTTCATGTATGATCACTCATGAGAGTGACAAAGAAAACATATTGTAAGTAAGTTTACAAGTCACAGAAGAAAGAAATTATGCCGTGAATTGTAGAAGTTATAAAACACGACAAGGACATATGATATGGTGACATTCAGTGAAGACTAGACAATATCCAATATTCATATAGGAGCAGGAGGCTCCTAAAGATGCAGAACAAAAATATTCAAGATGAAGAAAAAGATGGATACTCAGATATAGTGGATGAGATGCAGGTAACTACAGGTTGCTCCAGTACCATTCTTATAGATGCAGAGGGAGCAGGTTGATCCAGTATGAAGACAAAAAGAAAGAAATATGCCAACTCAAGAAGACACCCAGGATATTATAGAAGAGAAATTCAAGGATGATGATGATGATGATGAGTTAGGTGCAAGAGGGAGCTATGTCTCTGAGTTCGAAATGAAGGATCGTGATTTGATGCAATTAGAAAAGTAGATGGATGGTGCCCATATATTTTGATCAAGATGAAATCCATCCAGTAGATGGATGGTGCTCAACAGATGGGTAGCATGGTATTATACCATTGAAATATTTTGGACCATAATAGATTTTTTTAGATCCCATAGCTAAACCTTCGTATAGAAGGAAGAGACCTTTGTAGAGAAGGAATGAGTAATCCCACAGGTAGACCTTCGTAGAGAAGGAAGAGACCTTTGTAGAGAATGAGAATGAGAAATTTGCCAAGGATGGCCTCTATACAAGTGTTGAGTTTTGGATACTCTAGGGACATGCTAGAATACCCTCGTAGAGAGGGGTGTGACCACCCTCGTAGAGAGGAATGTGGATGTTTCCCTAAGGGGTAACAGGCAGATAATCTCCTCTAGACAAGGATTGAGTAGCCTGGAACACAAACCTTGACCATGTGGAATGGTTAGTTGGCTATTGAGTTTTGTGTCATGATATTGTGTGTATCTTGGAAAGGGAGTCTAGTCTTGCCCAGGCTAGCATCTTAGCTTCTCTAGTTCATGTGGGATGACTAGGAATGAGGGTATGCTAGTAGTCCTCCCTAGTGGATGGGTGAGATATATGACTACAAGAGGAGGGAGAACATAAAAGGAAAGGAAAATCTCATAGAATATCTTCTGTGTGAAGATAATACATATTTTGTGTGAAGATAAGACATCTTCTGTGTGAAGATAAGATATCTATTGTGTGAATATAAGAAAAAAGTATCTTTTGTGTGAAGATGAAAGAAAGAAAGAGTATCTTCTGCGTGAAGATAAACAGAACAAAACTTTCGATGAATTATAGATATGCCAGTCAGTGATCATGATGCCAGATGACCAAGTGGATTATATTGATGCCTCCTGCAATCTAGTCGATGATGTTGCCTAGTTGATGATGCTATCTAGTGGATGATGCTGCCTAGTTGATGTTGACATCTGGTGACCTGTCAAAAGATAAAGAATATCTTTCTTGTTAAGAGGGAGTGTTAAAATATTGTGTAAATGCAAAGAATATTCTTATCCCCTTTTGTTGATAAAGATAAAATATATTTATTATTGATTAGATCAATCCCCTTTTGTGGATTGATCATGTCGGGTATTTTAAATGACCAAATCCCCTTTTGCAGTTTGGTCAAACCTTAATTGTAATAGGCTAAATAAGAAGTCAGCCCGAAAATATATTAAAGAGGCCCCATAATATATTAAAGGTGGTTATAACCACCCAGAAGAAGAATTCAGCCCTTCCAGTGAAGAGACACTTCCACACATGCCATAATTGTATAAATAAGAGAGGCCAACGCCTCACTTAGACACACACACAACTCACTCATCTAGTGTGAAAGTTTTGAAGGAATATGCAGTTGTCAATTGCTGGAAGAAGGAAGAGAGAGAGGCGTGTTTCTCAGTGTTGGATATTCTCTGTTGTTTGGTTCATTATCTTGGCATTGTATTGGCTATCTATATTAAGGAAGTTTTGTTGGGTTTTCTTCCCCTTGAGGGTTTCCCAGGATAAATGCTCATGTACTCTTGTGATTGTGTTTCTCTTAGTGATCCTGTCTATGCTATTGTTATCTAGTAAATTGAAAATAAACTAATAATAGCAGAAACTTTAACATGGTTTCAAACCTAAGCTGAAGAGAGCATCTTTCATAGGAAAAAGAAAAACGTCACTATTGTCGTACATGAAAATTAGGGATTTTTATTGAAGAAGGTTTTCAGCCCCAAATCCTCTAGAAAGGTGTGCCCTACCTCAAGAAACATTTTGGCATCTTCAGTGCACATTTTCAGTGGATAGATCTCCCGAAAAGTGAAACCCTAGTTTTCACAAAGTACTAGAAGTACCAGAAAACCAGAGTACCAAAAGTACCAAAAGTACTAGAAAACTAGAAGCACCAGTCCAAAAATATGCAAATCAAGTTTGAAGGGGTAAAATTTAGATTTTCAGAAATCTAACTATACCAGCATACTCGCCTCAGTCCAACACATCTTTTGGTGAGTTCAATTTTCAGATCCAAGAAATTTGATTTTTTTATTATTTCTATAGCCCGAAGGGATAGGGTTTCTACTGCAAGAAATAATGGCTACCGGCATGAGGGTAGAAGATAGGATGGAAGGATCTAGAAACTTTGATTATGTAACATCTACTTGGAAATTATGCTCTTTTCCCTGTTTCACTTTGGTGGTTGACATTGCACGCTAGTAAGTGGGTCACCCTTGGGGATAGGTCTCCTATTGGGAGGTCCTCTTGATGATTCATCATGCCATTACTGACCATACTTGTCACTTTCCACACTTCATCCCCTCATTTCCTTACCTTTTGGGATTTTCGGCTGTACTGACCCAAGAAGGGGTTGTCCTTCATTTCATGGGAAGAAGGGGTTGAAGGCCCTGAGGCTTGTAGTTGGAAAAAGATAAAATCCAATCATAAACCTTCTAGCTGCTTTCCCAGGGATCCTGAGGAAAATAAAATGTCTCTCATAAGAAACTGATGGGACCCATGAAAAATAACTCATGCAAATGCCAACAAAGGTGGAGTATGAGTGGGCATTGGTTTTCATGCTTAGCTAGAATCCCCACACATGTTTTCAACTTGGGGAATCATGATGTGTGTAACGTCCCCGACCATCAACCCCACGACCGGGAAAACACTATTGTATGGAAACAACATTCTCATACTTATATATATAGCATGAATTAAGTCATATTACACACATTTAACTAAACCAAACAAAGTAATCACATAATTACAACTAACCTGCAGTTTTAATGGGATTAACAGTAATTCATGATTACAACAGAATACATGATAATATTGCAAGAATCACAGACATGCATATACTTATAAATTAAGTACAAAATTAACACTTATCTTTTATTACTGATGTAATTCCACCAACCATGTGCAGGCCTTCCACGAACCTCCTAGCCTTAGACCACGCTGCTCATCATGCTCAACAGTGGGTCACCCCTAAGCTGGGACTAAGCTCCACCCAAGGCAAGGAATGCTAGTCTAGGCTGAGGTTACAGGGAAAACTTCACAGAATAACCGGAAGGATTCTTCCCAGGATGCCTTCTTACGCCCACTACTCATGGACTCTCATTCGCCACATGCATGTTCCGTCTGGGAGTATACACATTCACAAGCACAGTCCATCAGTGCTTCACCTCCCTCTTTGGACCTTGGAAACAGGCCGACTCATGAAGTATCAGAGCTCCGTAGCTGGTGCTAGACTCTCTCTGGGAGAAAACCACTTCCCAACAGACCCTTCACCTGGGAAAGAGCTGCTCACAGGTCTGACAACCTGCCTCTTCAACCACGGGCCTAACCACTCGACTCTTGCACCAGCTTCCACTTCAAATCCTGCAAGGTGAGGATAACAACAACAACAATATAAATTCGGTTAACTCATGGGTGACAACAAAAACAGGAATCTGGGTATGGACATCAAAAAATGACAACATACCACACTAAGACACAACACAGTTTAGGCTATATCTAGGATGTTTCGTCTCCACAATAAAACAACAGAGGTTGCTTTCATGGTTTTCTGTTTTCAGAGATGCGTGAGGTTATGCAAAGGTCGATCCCAGAGCTCAACAAAATTCATGGAGAATGGAAAATGGATAGCGAACAATCTTCCCGTGAGGGTTTCCTTCACTGTGCACAGGTATGCATAGGTAGACGCATAGGCAAAATGGTTCAGACGCCCCAGATCCCCCGTGAACTCAGACGGAGGATGACAGANNCAGCTGACTTCTACAACTTTTAACTTCATGTGCCTGGGATGACACATGTCTCCCATGAAACTGCATGTGCTCCATCAACATGTGTTCCTCTCCAGGAACTTAGGACAACACTCAAAATTGTCCACCTTAGTTTTAAAGAAATAATAATAATAAATTATTATCCCTTTCTAGAGGTAATCCCCCCAGATTATCCCCTCGGCCAAACACTTAGCCTTTCTTTCCACCTTTCAACCCCCATTCCTTTACCCACTCTGTGGAAGCTTAGTCGCCCATCACTCATTCATCGTGGTCGGTCTGCATGCAGTGATATTCATATTTTTATTAACATTTTGCATAATTACATATACAAAAACAGGCTCCTAGCCTTAACACTTAGTCTCTAGGGCCTAATAAACTCATAAGCCTTACCATCTTATCAATACTCGACTCACCAGCCTACGAAACATGATTTACAATTCATAAACATGATTACAACAAGGATCGTCCTTGGGGATATTACAATGTGAATAGGGTAGAGTCAATGTGGGCACTATTTTTCATGCTTAGGTAGAAGCCCCACCTTGGCTTCAACCTAGAAACATATTAAAAGAATAAAATACAATAACTGGGCTTGGAAAAAGGTTGCATTGAAAATGAAGGTGCAACACATCCTCTATAAAGGCACCCATAAATGAGACACTACAATCCCTTGTATGTCATGAACCCCATGCCCAAGAGTATTTCCCCCATCCATGTCACTTCATCCAAGTGACTTAGAGAAAGTTATGATTGCGAAAAAATCCTAAATTTGAGGTATAATTCACCCAATAGGTCTCTTTGTCAACCCCCCCATACCTAAACTTGGAAAATTACATTGGGGCTTTGAGCACTGGTTTATTTCTATGAGGTAGTTTGTATGCACATGCTTGGATTTCTCTTTTATTGATTTGATTTACTCGTCATGATGAATTTAAATTGATATCCTTGGAGGGTGTATTCATTGTCTTTGTAGGACCTGGTTGGTGGACAGATTTGGAAGAATAAGCCTAGCTTGGGCTCCCTTGGGGCTTGAAGCCCACAGGTTGGATACCAAGGCCCACATTCTGGATGATGATGATTTCCTTTGGAGGCCTGAGATGACACCATGGAATACCTAACCCAACCTCTTACTATCCCAATGAATTACTCTTGGGGCCAAAACTCCATACAAAGAGGGCTTGACGTCACCTAGGGTTGAGGTTGTGGTGGTAGAGTTGCTACTCATTGAAACTTGGCACGATTTTCTGGGAGATGACTTGAGGAAGATATAATGCATAAGAGCGGGGATCTAGAATCACCAACTACCTTAACCTTCTACTCCAATGACTTGCTCAAGGGGTCAATACATCACGCTTAGAGGCATGATGTCACCTTAGCGTTTCTATTGTGCAAATTTTTAAATTTAAATTTAAAATTTATATTGTAAAGAGGTAAGGTAAGGGTTGTTGTCCCCTTACTTTGTGGTTTACCCTAATAGTTTTGGACAAACTCTTTTTATAGGTTTTGGTATAAATAGATATCATTTCTATCTCATTTGATCATAACTCTCACATTGTGAGAAGTCTTCTAGACGAAATTTGTTCCCTATTTGGGAAATCTCTCCCTCTTGTGATTTTTCTATGGTTTGTCTTTGTTATTGGTGGAAGAAGTAGTGTTCTATCTCACATGGAGCTATTCTTTTGCATTGTGGTGGATTAATCTTCGTAAATAAGAGGTTTATCTTGTTGATGCTTGGACTAGGTGAGGAATCTATTTTGTATTGCTTCTTTTCATGGTTACACATTTAATTTTACTTGAATTATTGGGGATTATAAGGGAATACATCCCCACTAAGCCCATCATTTTTGTCTTGCAATAATTGTTGCATAAGGTTTTACTAGGAGAAGTAAAAGGGCTTACACCCTCCTAGTACTTCCTAGCTAGTTTTGCTTTCCTTAGGGAGTAAAAGGGTTTACACCCCCAAGGAGATATAATTCCTAGATCATTTTTTTTTAAATTGACTTCTTATCCCAATATTTAAAGACACTAATCTTAATTTCATTGGAGAAATAAATCTTTGCATTGGTGAACGGGAAAACACAAGATTTTGAGATTGTCTAAATTGAAAATTATTCTATGTGCTTAAGGCATCCTCGAGCCCTTAAGACATATTGTTTCTCTTAGAACTTATTTATGTTGTTTTAACATTTAAGCTACAGCCACTAGTGCTCCAGAAAACCCTAAAAAAATCTTTGAATAACTCACAATTCAACCATCAAAAGTTGTTAATAATTTACCCTTATAATCTACTAGTCTTAGCACATCTTTTGGGTGGATTCTTTGTGTTTTTTGGTGGATGATTTTTTTTCTGTAACAACCTTTTTTCTACATCCATCTAGATGCAATTACATCTCTGCAACACTTTTCTATAAAAACCTTAAATTATTGCTAACGTCTAATCCTTTTATACTTGAGTTATACTAGTACTTGCTAGTTTTTATCTTGCATCATTCACTTGACTTTAGCATCTTGTTTAGCATCTCTACCAATCATTTCTTTGATGATATACATCCATTTTGAATACTAGAAATAGGGAGAAAAATATTAACTTGCTTTTTCACTTAACATATAGCTTGTATACTTGGTTTTTCTTGTGTCTCGGGCATGTACTATCATCATCTATAAGTACTCAAAGTTCTTGGAAACCATTTGAACACTATCAATACTCATTATCATGTCTTCTTCCATTTAGAAACTTCAAATATAGAGGAATCCATTCATAATTTTCACTTTCCATCTCATTTGCCCACTAGGGTCACCCGAGATTACCCTCTTGAGGTGATGATTGCACCTCTAAAGTGACGGGAGTGTCTATCTGAGGTGACAGTGGGTAGGTATTCTCCTAGTTGTCACCATTTTGTGGTTGGGTTAGGATTTTACCAACCTACAGTTTGTGCGATAACAATGCCATTGGACCCATATGAGGGCGACCACTATAATGAACATGTAGATGAGGATGCATGAAACACGAGAGTTAAAAATATTTACAAGGTCACGGGGCGTAGAGGGGACTACATCAACCCCACCGCAAACAGAGAAATAAGCTGGAGGAGTGTCAAATATTATGTCATGAATTCTGATGATGCACTAGATAGATGAAAAAATAATATCTATGAAGCATCCACATGTAGATGTCCTTTTTTCAAAAAATCAGTGCGATGGATCAATTTTGAATTTTCTAATGCCCCGCGGTTTGATGGCACTGGGTCATTGGAGAAAATCCTAGTGCATATGGAGAGAACTGTTCTTGCAGAGAAGATATTTCAGGTCATGGATGTCGTGGTTCGAGGGACCCTCACATTGTGGTGGGAGACCCACCGCCTAAATATTTATAGCTGGGAGAAGGTGTTCAAGTTCATCAAAGTTTGAGTCCAAACAATCACTTAATTTGAACTAGCCAACCAATATAAGGGCACCGAGGACCCTTAGGAACACCTTTCATTCTATGAACAGTGTTGGACTAGTAAGAGTGTCCCTCAAGCCCAATGGGTGCATCAGTTTCTTCATACCATGGATATGGTTCCTATAAGCTAGTACATTCAAGAGGAACTCAGAAGGAAAGCAAGTGAGTAGACCCATATGAGTTCCCAATTTCATTCAACCTTCAGGTTCACCACAGAAGATCTGACTCTTAGTGAGGAAATATGTTGGGTAAAGGACTTCATTTTTCATCGTCAACCAAAGACTATTGGCCCAATAATGGTCTACTACTACCACTAGCTAGTGGCCAAAATGAAAGAAGACATACATTGCAGGAAGGTTGATGTGGGGCAATATTGATGACAAAGACCCCTGCGGTATCCAGATCACAGAATCAAAAGGAGAAAACACACTAAAGGGGAAGGTGGCCTAGACCACCGAACCAGACTATAATGGCCCCATAAATACTAAGAAGCACAATATTGGTACGGATGAAGCACCCAAGATGGCCATTATTTTTTATTACTGGGACAAGGAGACAGTCACTCAGGTCATTGACCTCCTTAAGGAATACGAGGACTTGTTTTCTCAAATTTTTCTGATATGAAGGGAATTATCAAATACTTAGGAGCTATGAAGATGAAAAGCAAACCCGATTCCAAGCCATTCAAGAAAAGAACCTACCACCTAAATCCTTAGTACAAAGAAAAGGTGTGGAAAGAACTAGATCGAATGTTGGATGTCGAGATCATTATACCTATGGAGGAATCCGATTGGGTTAGCCCCATGGTCATGCAACCTAAAAAGACTGGAGACATTCATATATGCATTGATATGATAAGTCTGAACACAACTTGCATTTGTGATCCTTTCCCGACACCCTTCATAGATGAGGTGTTGGAAAATGTTGGTGGCCGAGAAGCTTACTCACTCACAGATGGTTTCTACGAGTATCATCAAGTTCAAATCACAGAGGAAGATTTGAATAAAACCACCTTTGCAATAGAATGGGGGTCCTTTTCATATACAGTCATGCCCTTTGGATTAAAAAATGCCCCTACAATGTTTTACTGGATAGTGGTCACAACTTTCAAGGAATTTTTCCACAAATACCTTGAATTCTACTTGGATGACTGGACTATGTTCAGTCTAAAAAAGAAGTAGATACAAGCCCTTCAACTAATGTTGGATTGATGCTTCCAACTAAATATCTCTTTAAATTTGAAGAAATTAATCTTTTGTACACCCTTTGGTATATTGTTGGGCCATGTTGTGTGTAAAGATGACTTTCTCATGGACCCAACTAATATTGTCTCCATCTTGGATATGGTGGCCCCTACTTTAGTTCACAGAATGCATGTAACCTTTGGTCATATAGGCTACTACATGGGGTTCATATGGAACTATGCTAATATTGCACCACCATTGAAAATAATATTGTGAAATAATACTAAATATGAATGGACACCAAAATGCCAACAAGCCTTCGATACCCTAAAAGAAAAACTAGTTATTGTGCCCATTTTAATTTTTCTAGATTGGTTCAAGCTCTTCCATTCCCACATTAACTCTTCGTCCATTTCACTCGGTGTCATTCTCACATAACTAAGGTAAGTAAATATCAATCATTTGGTCTGCTTTTCCATCCGAAAGTTGTCTAATGTCGAAAAAAGTCACACCACCACCGAGTGTGAGGGCCTCTCTATGGTATATTCCCTACAAAAATTCTCCCACTACTTGCTCGGGTGAGCTTTCAAATTCTTCACAGATCATTTGTCCCTCAAGTATTTAGTTAACAAACCTATCTTGGGTGGCCATATCTACCATTGGTTGTTGCTATTCTGAGAATTTGACTTTGAAGTTGTGGTTAAACCATGCAAACACAATGTGGGACTCGATCATCTGTCTCACATTGAGACGAGGGAGGCTTCCCAGAGCCTTGATGATGAAATTCTGGATGTGAAAATCTTTCGAGTGGAATCCATACTAGATCAATCAGCCAAAATAACATAATTTCTTACCATTAGAAAAGATCCCCTAGGACATATTATATTGCAACGTCACCGACTAGTGACTCGCAATGTTGATTATTAGTTGATTGTCAAATAAATGTATAAGTTGGGTGGGGATGTAATCATGTATTGTTGTGCCTTGGAACATGAAATGAACTCCCTATTATATGAGGCACATGAAGGTCTTTCTGGAGTCCATAACATCGACAAAGAAACCACGCATAAGATTCTACATGCAAGTCTCTAGTGGTCCTCTCTCTTTGCAGATTCTAAAGACTATTGCAAATGTTGCAACACATGTAAATGCATTGGAAAGACTTGCCACAAAGATGAGCCCCATTGAATTCATGCAGAACCTCAAGGGAACAGTCCTGTCCATCGCCGAGATCATTCCATAAAGAAACTAGCTCGAGGACGAGCCAGATAATAGTAGTGGGGGCATGTTCGCACCCAAAGTTTTGGGTCCATCTTTGCGCACATGCACAAATGAAGTTGTGCATGCTCATTTCATATTTTTTTGTGCATTGAAGGAAATGTGCAATGAATTCCATAAAGTGCACACTGGATAGAGTATTTTTAGTAGTGTGCCAAACATAAATACTACCAAGTGCATGTCAATCCAAGTTTTGTCAATTACTTCAGAAACGAAGAAGATGCCCACTGGAATGAAGAAAAGAATCATTGATAAATCTCTCAGAACAATCAGTGCCTGTCGTATATGAAGATGTGTGGCGACTAGAAGATGAGTTGGACAAGAAGTTAAGATCGCCCCTGATGCAGAGAGTGTATGTGGAGCGTTGGAAGGCACCATAAGTGTGCAAGGTAGATAGATCATAAAAGAGAGTGGAGAAGAGAAGAAAGAGACAATGCTCCCTAGTAGTGAAAGACATAAAAAGGAGCTCTAAACTCAAAAAAGGATTTAGCTAGTTAGTGTGTGAAAAATTTGATTGGCTATCAGTATCGAGATCACTCTAAGCTTGTTGTAATATTATGATGTTTTGAATATATTCTTGTGTCTTTCTTCTATCTAAATCTTAAGGCAAGGCACATGACACATTCTATTGTATTCCCATTGTGTCACATAGTAATGATATGAAATTATATGATTGTCTTAAGAAACTTTTAAATGAACTGTATATCTTTATGTGATGGAAGTGCTCCCAATAATAAATATATGGTAATTTTGTTCTATTATGTGTCTATTATGAATAAGTTGAATATATGTGTGTATTGTTTTAATACTTAGCCTTGAAAAATAGTCTGTCATATATGAGTTCCATGGATAACAATAGTAGTAGTGTTTCAAATGTTTAATCCTCCATCCCTGACACAAGACCTTATTATCTTTTTTATCCTCTTTTCATATCGGGTAAGACCTTCCTTGGCCTCTTTGAGGATTGATATGTCGATGCTTAGGGTTTTTTTTTACACGCTTTGGATGAACCATAGGTCTAAAACTCCCTAGTGTTAATAAGATCGGTATGCACACAAACGTCGACTGAAAACAATGATACAACACCCAACATCCACTTACCTCCTGTCTCTTTCCTATGTGAGGAGAATTATCTAGTTATCATTTGTATCGTTGACTGTTCTGTCGGAGGAATTTGTACTCAGAGTTGCAATAACGTCATTGTACTCTCAATTGTAGCAATGGTGTCATATTTGGAATTACATCAATGGTGTCATACATGGAGTTGTATCAACGAAGAGTGCAATTAGAGTTTCAGTATTTGTATTATGCTTGGAATCGCAATAACAGAGAGGAATTGCATCCATTGTAAGGAGTTTCAACCACTATAATGAGCTATAACTATTGTAAGGAATCCACTATAATTTCTCCTATATAGCAATGTTAGTGCATGAATGTAACAAGTTCCTTAAGAAGTATTTAAGAATAACATAAAAATGGCATATGCGGAAATATTCATACCTTAATCAAAAGTGTGATAAAAGTAAATAAGGAAGGTGTCAAAAGGAAATGATTAATGGAAAATGGTAAGGAAACATGTACCAGACTAGTGTTGAAAGTATGTCAATTTAGACACTCGTCAGTACTACAGGAACATCCCACTTGTAATCACCTATGTAGACACTTTGGAATGGTCACTAAGGCTACCACCTCAAAATCAATGAACAAATGAACAGTTGTAGGTCCGACCACAAGTAAGATTATGGTAACTAAGATCATATCTTCAAAGGCATCACCTCACACAGAGGCATGACACCAATGAAACTCACGTATACATAGTAATCAAAGTGATACCGCAAACACTAAAACAAACAAAGAGGGGTAATCTCCCTACTTGCACTCGATGCAACCTTATGCTTAACTCATGTGTTAGAGGAGCTTCTTGACGCAATGGTTGAAAGAATGGATTTTACACTTGTTAATGAATTCTAGGTTTTCTTTTGGTGGCCTTGAACATTTCTCTCTCCAATCCTATTCCAAGGCCCTAAACCTATCTGGTATTGGTCTGTTATTAAAGAAAAAATCTAATTGATTTTAATTTATAAATTCTTTTCATATGGTTGTTTTTATGTCAAAGGGAAAATGGATGAAACTTTAGTGATGTTGTGACTCTTAACCCAACCAAAGCAATGAAAAAATGTTAATGCACTTATTCAATGCAATTAATTCTAGCTACGAGAGGGAATATATATATTTTTCTTTGTAAACTTGACAATGCAACCTCTCAAACACCAATCAATCATGCAAGACAAATAAAAACCAAAATTTTAACAAGATCTCAAACCAAACACTCTCATAATGCTCTTTGTCTTTAATTCTTCAAAAGCTTGTAAGCATGTAAAGTACTTTTGTTTATTTTTCCAAATATTTTGAAAAAAAATCCTTAATCTAAACAAGAACACAGTCTACAAATGGAAAACCAACAAATCAATAAGCAAAGGGATGTAGGAAATTGGTAGTGATGATGAAAAACACACTCCAATGTCTCTACAAGAATCTCAACCCAGAAATTTCTATGGATGCAGATCTAATAATTGACACCAATCACTAAAAGGTAAAAAAAACAAATACAATTGATATAGGAAGAAAACAGATCTAATGAGATATGTTGGGTGCACTTCCTAACTTCAATGGATTACTAGACAGTAAACAAGTGTAAGCAAGAAATCTGAGCAATCCACACAACCACACTTCAAACCAAAATTGAATATAGAAGGTGTGACAAAGGACCTAACCTAAGACAAGATCCAAAGGTGTAAACCAATTAAAAATCCATGAGTTCAGACAAACCAGATCCGACCAAATAAATCTGACAACTTTGCAATTTTCAAAGTTTACATGGGGTGTGGCATCTGATGACCTACAACAAGCAACTAGTCGCTTGTCACTAATAGTGCGACAAGAGACACTGCAAAAAATTGAAAAAAAAGAGATTTGACTCAGATATGTCAGATTTGATGGATCTAATCTCTATGAGAGTACCAGGGAAAAAAACAACCAAATCAAAACAAAGGATAATAGGCAAGGGATTTTGAACTAGAGAAGAATCAAAGATTCTTTACTAATCGAGTCATCAATTCTGTTATGGAGAAAATCTCATAGGTGGATAGTAAGATCTACCTAGGATTTGTCTACTAATCTTAGACAACAATGGGCTAGACACCTATGGATTTCCTTTAGACTCAAATAATTTGATTTATAATTAAACTAATAAATAGTGGAATATCATACCTTTTTCTAAAGGTTGTCCTTTGTATGTCCTACTTGTTGTAGTCTTGAAGTTCCAACTCTAGTCTCTACAACATGCTCCTTGCCACCTCCCTACACAAAAGAGACAAGCAATGCCTTCCTACTTATCTTTTTAATGTTATAATCCTAGATCTAGCTTGGTCTGAGTCGATTTATGATGAAATAAATCATATCTGAACATTCATGCATGAAATACAAACATTCATAGGCGAAAACCAATGATCTATTAATTTGAATAACATAAGTACATCAATATAATTACCTCTTATTGTATATGCACTCCTCTTTACCCCTTGCTCCTTACTCCTCCTCACCTCTTCAACCAATATAGGAAACATGAGTACAACTAATGTAGATGGAGAAACACCTATGAATTTTGACAACGTAGATCTATAAACGATTCTTCCCCCTCATGTTCAATATTTGTCTTCTTTATATAGATTCTTGAAAAATGCTTGGGAGAACTTCTAGATATTCTAGACCATTGGAAACTCAAATGATGTCAGTTCCAAGTCTCATGCCATGAAGAGACTTGGAAAGAGAAATATTCTTCTTGTTCAAAATATTTCAACAATTTCAACTTGTGATTGGATGACTTGAAATGTTTTTCAACAATTCCAAGTTGCGATTAGAAAGGAGGGAAGTAGACAGTATACTTCCTTTGATCCTAAAGGGCGTTGTGATTGGAGGGAAGTAGACGGTATACTTCCTTTGATCCTAAAGGGCGTTGTGATTGGATGACTTAAAAACAATATCCAACAGTATAAATGGCCAACGCCTTTACTATCCATGGCCAACGAAACAGTATAAATGGCCAACGCAACTGTATCCATGGTCAACGCAACAGTATCCAACAATATAAATGGCCAACGCAACAGTATCCATAAAGGAAACTTGGAATTGTTGTAAAACGGTATCCTTCCTTAGTACGCAACTTGTAATTGTTGGAAAACATTTCAACTCCCCTATAAAATAAAATATGATTCCTTGGTAATCCAAGAAAACTTTGTTCTTACAAATGATATTTTAATGGAATTTTTATTTAAGTTCGTATTTCACTTTCACTAATTCTATTCAGTTTACTCTTGTTTTGTTCTTTTACAGTTTATTTTTGTTCTTTTACAGTTTATTGATGGTGTTGTTTAATTGTTTTTTTCTTTTTTTTCGGAATCCTAATACATAAATCTGTAAGAGATGACAATTTTTTGTTATTTAAATTGTATTTTAAAATATAAAAAATAATTCAGCTAATTGCAAAAGAACCCTGGATCATTCAAAATATACAAAATTAATCACTTAACTCTGCAGATCCAATAATTTTTTGTCAAATTTAAAACAAAATTAAATAAAAATATATAAAAAAATTAAAACACAAAACAATTTAACTAAAACATATATATATATATTTTTAATACTTTAATAATTAATTTTAATAAGATAAAATAAATATATTTTAATAATTAATTTTAATAAAATAAAATAAAAATATTTTCTTTTGTCCCTAACCAAAATTTTCTTGTGTTCTTATACTCTCTCTTGGCCGTCTTCACCAATTTCTTATTCTCCCGCTCCATCAACTTCCTTGTCTTGCCATTCGCCCACGCAGAAACACTATTGTCACCAACACAATTAAAGTCTTTGACGGTGGAAAACCCCTGCCAATACTTATAGAAAGCACGTACCTGGGCATAAGGGCTCCCTAAGTTGCCTATCAGGATGCCTCGGAGAAGGGGCCTGCTCCCATGGAACGAGCGTATGCTATTTCCTGTTGGAACAACGTCTGAAATAAATCCCCATAAACCCTAAAGAAACCTTTGGCAGTATACGCATAGCCACAATAAGCAGAAGTGCGGAAAAATGGCGACAGATTGATATCAAAATTGTAATTTTTCGTGGCTGAGGCGATTGATGTGGAAATTCGGGCTCCCAAATTGTAAAATTGAAGGAATTTGGCTTTTAATTGAGTTTTGATTTGGTTTTTAATCGAATTCGGAACCCCGGAAAGAAGCACGAAAAAACGTCTCAGAATATGGTTATCGGCTTCCAAAGGAAAAGGTCTTCTCGTCTTAAACCAATGAGGTCTTCTTTCATCACATACTTATATAAAATTTAGGTGAGTAGTTTTATTTTTAAATTTAAATGATGGGAGGTGTGCCGACTTAAAATAAATTCCAATTTTATTTGAATAAGTATATTTTTATGTTAGATTATGTTGAGGGTTAATGAACATGGTGAGTTTATAAGAGTTATATTGTTTAGTGTGGTTTTTAACTTAAAAATGTAATATTATTAATATCAAGTTTGTTTTTATATATATATATTAAGTTAATTTAAATTTAAAAAAAATTCATTTGTTTATTAAGATTATTTTATTATAATTTTATTTTAAATTATATATATGAGGATGATGGTTTTAGTTTATTAAGATTGATTATTTTAGGTTTTATATATTTGGTGAAAAATGGAGATATTTTAGTATTTTTCTTTTATAATAAAAAATATTGCCTCTAAATTTTCCTAATTTAAGTGATTTATTTTGGAGGGAATGAATCATGGCCCTTCATCTTTCAAAGGCAAGATTAGATCTTGGCCTTTGGATTTAGGGTCGAGGAAGGTGAAAAGACATTTGGAAGGGAAAAGGTCTTCTTCAAATTTTATAAAAGAATGCATTAGGTAGTGTGCAAGCCACAAGATGATGAGATTGAGAGAGAATTTCCGAGTAATCTTGAGAGAGGAAAGAGGGGAGCAAAGAGGTCACATTTCTCAAGAGATATTGGGCACAAATCCCAAGGAGGAATTTATGTTTGAGTGTTGCGTCATTTTCTTGTTGTTGGAGGTCGTACTGTACAGATCCATACAGTTTGTACAACAAGGGGAAGATGGCATGAAAATTGAGTCAACATTGGAACAATTTTTCGAGGCTGTTTAGAGCATTCTTCTTGCTATTGGGCCATACAGAATAGTCCATACAACAAACTGTTTGCATGGATTTCAAGGTTTAGATTTTCTGGGTGGGTCGTACAGATGTACGAACTTGGCATGAAAATCGAGGCATAAATTTTTGGGAAAGTTGGGTGTTGTAAGTGGTTTTTCTCTTGGCTGGAAATTGTGTTATTGCTGGTGATATGTACTTTTTTGAAGCTAAACAATAAATATATCTCTCTCATTGGGTTTCCCCACATTGGGGTTTTCCCTGACATTTTCCTAATTTTCCGAGTTATTCATGGTTGGATGAATGATGTTCATTGTGTTTATTCCACTGCATAATTACTTAGTAATGTGTACTTCTGCATATGGTAACTTCTTATGTGGGTTTTAAAAATTTCAGAGTTCATGCAAGACTGTTATCTCTAGGTTGCTAAGTGTATGACAAAATATTAGCTTGTTGATTTTGTCAATAAATTTCTACACCTCAGAGGTGATTGATAATCCCTCATAGGAAAGATTGAAAAAATATTTAACCCCTCGTGCAAGGGATGACTATTTTGGGGTGGCCATTTACTCCTAGTCGAATGAGTCCTCATACCCAATCTAGTAGACATGATGTCGACCACAGTTAAGGTCACTGTCAACCATAGTTAAGGTCATGCGTAGCGAAGTTCAATCATAGTGAAGGTCTACGAAAGTTAACTATGGTCACAATGAACCATATTTAACCATGATCATGGTAATCCAAGGTATACCACAATTAACCATGGTTATGTTCAACTAAGGTCAATCATAATTATCCATAGTCATGGTGAGCCATAATGAACCATGCCAACCATAATCAAGATTTCCTTCCCAAATTTAACCAAGGTCTACCAATGTTACCCATTGTCATTGCCATTTAATGTATTAATACTTAAATAATGTATTACTACTTTAATAATGTATTTATTTAAACATTAATACTCTTATAATGTATTATTAAAATATTAATAATTTAATATGTTACATTATACATAAATACTTTAATAATGTACTACTATCATCATTAATGTCAATGTATTATTACTTTATTAATGTTTACTTTTAGTGCATTAATACTTTATTAATATTTTAATGTATTAATAGTATTAATAAATACATTAGTATTTCTTTTTGTAAATAAAGTAAGAGCCTTCTATTAATTTCTACTAATATATGTATAATGCCATGTGTTAGCCACCTATTCCGCCATAGAAGGGAAACCATAATAGGTGGCTGTTATTAAAGACTTAGAGTTTGACACGTCACCACGTGAGAAAAAATGTATGAACAAAATAATTTGATCGCTATGACCAAATTGTATGAACAAAATGGAACTCGTCACCATGACCATCTAGCCTGTAACGAGAGTAAACAAAAAGCAGAAACTCCTCACCTGAGCTCGGGCGGCCATGGATGTTGTAGACAGGGATGTACTTTTGGCAACACACATGGCATCGAGTCCACGTAGGAGCATCTGCCAATGCATCGAACAAAATTTCCAATATTTTGCCCAGGATGCACTCTGAGTGCAGTTGATTGTCTTGGTTTTTCCAAATTTCAAAAATGAGTTGGAGGTGCTCCTCCAAGAGTCGCTTTGCATAGAGAAGAATCAATGCCACTTCCTTGTCCTCGACAGTGTTCATCATGTGCTCCTCCACCTGCCATCTTGGGGGGATTTCGTCCTCCACCATGCAGCTGCGAGTGCCAAACACCGGGTCCTTGGATTGATTTTCAGGGGGAGAGGATTATTGAGAAAAGGAGTGCTCTCTTTCGAAGGTGGATTTTCCTCTTTAATCAGGCGGTTTCCATGGATGGAGTGAGGGGTTGATGAGTGAGAGAGCTAGGGAGAAAATGCAGTTAAAGAGGGAAAAGGTGAGAATTCACTCAGAAGAGCCAAGGAGTAAGAGAAAATGTAGAGGGGTAATGCACGAATTCATGAGGGCGATTTCCCTCTTGGTGCAACTCAAATTGATAGGTAGGCTAGCCATGAGAGCCTAGGTGATGACTTCCCTAGGCCTGGTGCCTAGCACGATACGCTTGGTCTGGCTTATGCGGGGCGGGCGAGGCGGGTGGGGGGGCATTAAACGTGCAAGGTTGGTCGGGCGCATTACCATTACTCTCCTTTGGGTGCGGGTCATTCTGTAGTAATTGGTGGAGGGCTAACGGTTAGGGTTAATAAATCTCGTTGCCACCCCATTCCATCTGTCCTCTGACATTATCGAGGTGGCACCCCATCACGGGGAATAAATACATTAGTATTAACATATTTATTAATGTAATATTACTTTAATAATGTGTTATTTATATATTACTTTATTAGTGTATTAATACATTATAAATTTATTAATAGTGTATTAATGTATTAATTAATTATTACATTAATAATTTAATGTATTGGTAATTTAATAATACATTTCTACTTTATTAATGTATTAATATGTTATTAATGTTTTAATTAATGAATACATTACTTTATTATTGTATAATTTTATTTTTGTATTAATACTTTGTAAAAATTTTAATGTATTAATTAATTACTAGATTACTACACATTAATATATTAATGTCATGTATTAATACTTTATTTTGTAACTTACATTAATGTAATAATTAATTAAATTAATTGTAAATTAATTAATACATTAAAATTTTAATTAGTACTTTAACACCTTAATTTATACACTATTGTAAATTAATTAATACATTAATTACATGTTACTATATTAATGGTCTATTATTCCTCCGTAGTGCATGATGGTCGTTAATATACTTTGATAGACTCCATTAATTTTAAATCATGGAAAATTAAGTGGTTTGACATATATCAATCACTTTTTACATAAATGTGGTTGTTGCTAGTTACACTGATATGTGTCAACCCTATTGGAATGGATTATTTAATCAACCTTTTAATTACAAATTCCAATCTTATGACCAACAATTAAAGATGTTGTTATCTTCTTTCTCTTACACTCTCTCAACCTCATTTCCATGGATAACGTATCATACTTGTGTAAATATTCAAGTGTAAATATGATTTTAGTTTTATTTTAAATTGCTTGAGACAAATGGATGAGAGAACTGAGACAATCTTAGTAATTTTTTATTACACAGGAAGAGTGAAAAACAGATTAAAAAAGCAGGCTAAATGTTGTCCATGTGGACAAGTGTAAACCTACTCCCAAGGATGTGGGAGGTGAGGGAACAAGCTATCAAAAAGTTAGGCCAAGACTCCCAAGAGTTAGGGATTAGGTTAACTTGAAAAAGAAAGACCTAGGAAATTTATTCTCTTATTGAAGACAAGGATAAAGACAAGTATGGCGTAAGAAAGATGATGTTGGGTACTTGTGTAGAAATGAGAGCTTGATGGTTCTAAGAGATAATCAAGTTCTGGTATTTACCTCGATAAGGTTATTGGCATTTTCAGTTTCCTATGGAATAAATAATTAGGCTCGGGGGTGACAAGAGAAAGTAAGATTCAAGATTCTAATATTCTTTGACACAATTTATGATTTACAAATCTTACTGTACCTAGGGTTTAGTTCTAAGATTCAATATTTTCAGATCAAGATCTGATATACTCGCCAAAGCATTACACCACTCTTATAACTCACTTTTCAGGGCATACCTAAGCTCTGATACCACATGTCAAGAGATGCAGGGAGCTTCCACACTAATCCTAGAAGAAGAGAAGAAGAATTTAATCAATAAATAAATTGAAACAATCAATCACACAATACATCGAGATTTTACCCTGGAAGCCCTTAATCGGGAAAACCAACATTCCTTAGAGAGTTCTTCTCTCTTGTTGTCTTATTCATTCGGAATAAAAGGTTACATGTCTAAACTTGGTGCACACCTAAGACACAATCAACATCATACCCTCTTGCACATGCAAGAAAAACCTTGTAGCCAATTCGACTTACATATGCATGACCAACAACC
>ML776779.1:612134-622667 GCA_009831015.1 Picea engelmannii
CCCCTTGGCTTCGCTAGGAGTTGGCCTAGACGGAGGAGTTGAGGATTAGGTGACAACACCTTAACTCTCACTTGCCCCCAAGGACACACCGAGTGGATTGAAGATTTCTTCCACGTCTCCCAGGTGTGTATAAGGCGGAAACACATACAATAAAGAGGAATTACTTTTCTCTTAATAACATGCACAACTTGCTTCATTTTACATGTCATTACAAAATCAACACCCATAGTTAGACTCTTGTAAGGAATGATTTGTACCCTAGATTTATGGATCACATTGGCACTGGTCGATAAAGGATATATGTGTATAAATAGGCCACTTATTTTCCTCATTTTCTCTCCCTTGAATCTTACCAATTCTCTTTCTTAACTCTCTCTATTGTAACATCCCCATTTTACACCCAACTTAGTGATGTATATATTTTAAAAAGACATGGCCATGGGCCAAGCAATGTGATATGGAAACTTTGTAAACCATAATGATAAATAAAAATAACACCGTTGTAGGTGGACATAGACAAAGTAATGAGGGGCTAAGTGTTGGAAAATTGGTTGTCATTGATGTCAACCCTAGAAGAAGTCTAGAAGCCTCTAGAAGTGATGGGTGTATTTGAATAAGTCTCCAAAGTGGTCCCCTTATGGCGTAGCTTTAAGCATGGCCCTCATGGGAATACAATTTGAAGAATTCTACTAGAATCCCTTTATTAGCTTTGTTTTAGCTATATCATGTGGTGACCTCGTAGCAATGTGTTTTTTTCTTGCAGTTTGACTAGGAGCTCTAGCCTTCAGTGGCACCATTTCGCTAGATCTTGAAAAGGTGCTCTGAATATTCATTGAATACTTTGAAAATACTTTCTCGTACTGAGTTTTCACTTCTTATCTCTCATTTTCACCAATTCACAATGAGTCTTCGTCTTCATGTTTTCCTCTTTTATAGTCATTCCATAAATGCTCTATCACGCTGTACTTTTCTGACCACAACCTTTTTCCCTTTTCCTGCTGCTCTCTGTACTGGCATGCTACTTTTTCTTCCTAGTAACCTTTCTCTGGCGTGCAATATATTATTGTTCTGTCATACCAATTGATTTCTTCTGCGCATTGAATCATCTAATTGCATGCAAAACACTTATCCATCTACTTCATATTTTTGTATTTTTCTTCTTTTTCCAATTTTTTTCTTTCTTTTTCAGTTTTTTCTATATACAATATGTACAATTGTATTTTTCTTCCCTGCAACTACTGAGGGTTACTGGGTCAATTGTCCCTATACAGTTTCAGTCGACTACCATTCACCAATCCTTGCATCTCTTTTCCTGTAAAATCACGCAGCTACATAATACCTCCACCTGTGATAGACTTTATCTCATATGGCCCTAGCCAATGCATCGTGAATTTCCCTAGGTGATGTAAGTATTTACTTTCATAGAGGAGAATCATATGTCCTTCCTTAAATTTTCTTCTTCTTGATATTTCTATCATGCCAAGCTTTATCATTTTCTTTATGTACCTCCTGATGGAAACCAACCATAATCCCGTCTTCTTCTAATTCCATAAGTTGAGAAAATATTTCTTGAGATGCACCTCTTTCTGTCATGTTTGTAATGGTTGCAATGCATAGACTAGGTATCAAATATTCCAAGGGGCTACTACTTCCTCACCATACACCAATATGAAAGTCGTCTTCCCTGTGAGTTTCTTGCATGTAGTTTTATAGTCCCATAATATTGTTGGTATCTTCAAATCCCAATCATCCATGTTCACATTACAAATTTTGGTTAAGGCATTCTCCAAAATCTTATTAAATGCTTCCACTGTTCCATTTGTTTGACGATGGTATGGAGTGCTCTTATGATGCTGTATCTCAAATTCTTAAGTCATTGCCTAAGTGGTACTGTTAATAAAATGAGTTCCCTTATCACTCATCAGAATCCTAGGGCATCCAAATCTTGTAATTACATGTTCAAACAACAGGTATGTTGTAGTCTCTATGCTGCAATATTTTATTGTTGTTGCTTCATCCCATATAGTTAAGTATTATGTCGTTGTAATAATATACCTTGCTCTTGATCTTCTAGCGGGTGGATTAATTGGACCTACAAGTCAATTACCCATTTGTCAAACACTTTAAGAGTTACCCGAGGTCTTAATGTAATTTCATCCCTCCTTGATGGCTTTCCTACCCTGTGACAGGAATCCCAAGCCTGACAATACTCCTTTACATACATAGAAATTGTTGGCCAACATAATCTTGCGTGTAGTATATTCTACACAATAGATTTCCTTGCATAATTTAATCCAACTATTCCTTCATACGCTTATGCTAAGAGGATAGTGTAGATTTTAACCTTGTACAATATTTACTGTAGACAGATTTTTAGTAAAAGAATAGAAAAGATACAATGGAAAATCCAAACATTACATAGATATTTTTCCCCTGGAAACCCAAACCGCAAAAACCAACATATTCTCTATTCATTCATAGTGATACATTGTTTACAATACAATATACATATAGGAGACAACGACATCCAAAACCCTAACCCAATGAATTGGATTAGTCAACAACCCTAATTCCTTAACCGGAAATAGAAAACCATCGACAAAGAAACCATGTGCCGAAACACCACCTAAATATGTGACACGTTTCCCAAGGAAAAATTATTTTTCTCGGGGTCACTGTCCCCAAACCCACACGTGGGGGCCTTCACCCCATTGCGTGCCTGACAAAAAATATAACACATACCCAACATTCTCCCAATTGTTATTTTATTTGCATACAGGGGGTTACAGGGTTACATAGTCAACAATCCAGGGCAACAAAGCCCATGGATCCTTTACACCGAGAGAACTTTTCATTGCTCATAGATTTTGTTAATGAATCTACAACATTCTTCAAAGTGTCCACCTTCATCAACAATACTTTATTTTCTTCAATGATGTCTCTCACAAAGTGATATTGAATATCAATATGCTTTGTCTTTGAATGATAAGTCGGGTTCTTCGCCAGAAAAATTGCACTCTGACTATCACAATCTATCCTTACATCTTCCTGTACCAACCCCATACTTGAACACAATCTTTGTAACCATACTGCTTCCTTACTTGCATGAGTGGCTACCATGTATTCAACTTTTGTAGTTGAAAGTGCCACTACAACCTGTTTTTTTTTCATCCAACTTATTGCTCCTCCAAATAGGTTAAACACATACCCACTTGTAGATCTCCTACGATCCAGATCTCCAGCCTAGTTTGCATCCACAAAACCATGTATATCCACCACTCTGTCCAATCTCGGTCTTCCTTGGTAGAATAATCCATATCTAGCAGTTCCACGCAAATACTTGAAAACCCTTTTCACTGCTGTCCAATGCTTCTTCCCTGGTTTTGACATATAGCTGCTCAAAACTCCCACTGTATGTGCAATGTACGGTCTAGTATAGAACATTGTGTACATCAAACTGCCAACTGCACTCACATATGGAACACGAGACATGTCCTCCTCCTCTTCCTATGTCTTGGGACACTGATCCGTAGATAACTTTACACCAACAAGAATAGGAACCTTGATCGGTTTACATTCCTTCATATTAAACCTTTGCAATATTGTCTCTACATATTTTCTCTGATTTAACCACAATTTCCTCTTTTTCCGACATCTTTTAATTTCCATGCCCAAAATGAAATTTGAAACACCAAGATCGTTCATGTCAAATTTAGAGGACAACTGAGTTTTCACATCCCGGATAATCTCCTTGTTGTTTCCTATCAACAACATGTCATCCACATACAAGACCAAATAAATCAAATGATTCTCTTTTCTTCTTGTAAATCCAAGTCCCAGCATATAAGTATCAATTTTTTTATACCACATCCTTGGTGATTGTTTTAAACCATACAGGGACTTTTTTAGCTTGCATACTAGCTCCTTCTTTCCCTTCACAACATAACCTTCCGGTTGCTTCATGTAGATTTCTTCTTCCAGATCCCCATGTAGGAATGTTGTCTTCACATCCATCTGTTCTACTTCAAAATCAAATCTAGAAACAACATATAACATAAATCTTATGGAGGTTAACTTGAAAACAAGAGAAAAAAATCTCACCAAAATCAATTCCCTCAACTTGGGAATAACCCTTTGCTACTAACCTAGCTTTGTATTTCTCCACTTTTCCTTCTGCATTCAACTTCTTTTTAAATACCCATTTACTTCCAATGGGCTTTCTTCCAGTCTACAACTCTGCTAGATACCAAGCCTCATTCTTATCCAAATATGCCATTTCTTCGTCCATGGCCCTTTTCCAGAGATTTCCATCCTCTAAATCCACTGCTTCCATGACAGTTCTAGGATCATCATCAATAATATACAAAGAAAAATTTGAACGAAACTTAAATGGAGTATACCTTTCCAGTAGCCTTCTTTCTCAAACCGATCTCCTCAATACTGGAGTATGAGGATCTTCTTCTTATTATTCGTGTTCTTTTGTAGATTCTGACCCATCATTCTTTAAATCAAACTCTATTTTCTCTGGTTCTTCCTTACTTGGTAAGACTTCTTATTTAACAACATCCTTCATTTCTCTAAATACCACATCTCGGCTCTACACTACCTTCTTAGTGTTTGGGTTCCAAAGATTATAACCTTTGAGACCATGTTTATATCCAATAAAGATACACTTTCCAACCTTCTTATGTAGCTTACTCATGTTTTCCTTTGGAACATGAACATATGCATCACAACCAAATACCTTGAGATGTGTGAGAGAAGGTTCCTTACCAGTCCATACCTCTTGTGGAGTATTGTCATCCAACGATGATGAGGGCGATCTATTGATCGGGTAACATGTAGCACCCACTGCCTCAGCCTAAAATTATTTCCCTAACCTGACACCACTGAGCATGCACCATTCTTTTTCCATCAGGGTCCTGTTCATTCATTTTTCAACTCCATTCTGTTGAGGTGTATACGGAGTAGTCTTCTTCCTTGCTATACCAAACTTCTTACAAAATTCTTCAAATTCATTCCCGCGGAACTCTCCACCATTATCCGTCCTCAACACCTTAATTCTTTTCTATGTTTGATTCTCAACAAGAGACTTAAACTCTTTAAACCTGTCAAAGACTTCGAATTTCTTCTTGAGAAAATATATCCAAGTATTCCTCGAGAAGTCATGTATAAATGAGACATAGTACACATATTTTCCCAATTGATGGGACCGAAACAAGTCCAAAAACATCATTGTGAACTAGTTTTAAAATTCCTTCTTCCCTCTTTGCACCAGAGGGAAATCTTACCGATTTTGCTTCCCATATAGACAATGTTCACAGAAATCAAAATCCAGAGAGCAGTTAGACATACCTTCAACCATACCTTTACTGTGTATTAATCAAAGACCCTTCTCTCTGATATGCCCCAGTCTTTGATCCCAAAATATAACCTTTTCTCTAGAGACTGTAGGAGTTCTTTCTTCTTCAACTACAATATCATGAACAATGGAACTATTACACCCATCACTAATAGTTCTTCCTTTCATCTTATACAAAGTTCCAAACAGAACTCCCTTCAACAAAACCATTTCTCCTCAAACCATCCTATAGGTTTCCTTTCCAAATATTGTTTTTACCCCTGCATCATCCATTTTGCTTACCTAAATCAAATTTCTGTCCAAACCTGGGATGTGGAGAACACCAGGATGTGTTCTAATCCTTCCGTCTATGAGCCTCAACTTGACTTTGCCTTGTCCTATGATTCTGGTTGTCGAATCATCACCTAAGAAAACATTACGTCCATCACACCTTTCATATTTGTAGAACCATTCCTTGTGGGGAGTCATATGAAAGGATGCACCAGAGTCAACCAACCATGCCTCATCATCTTCATGTGTTCTTGAAGAAGCCAAGTACACATCCCCTCCTTCTTCCTTGGAGTTCTTTTCTTCTGTAGAAGGAGATTCTTCAGATCCCTTCTTTTTCTCAACTTTTGATCTACACTGCTTCTTGTAGTGCCCTTCTTTTCCACATCTCCAACATACCTTTACAAACTTTCCAGGAGATTTATATCCACCCTTAGACTTAGATCTCCCACTTGAGAACTTAGATCTATTTATTTCATGGGAACATCCTCTTGCAAATAATGCATCTGTGCTCCGTCCTTCCATATTCTTCCGTCTCATCTCCTCTGACAACAAGGATGAGACTACTTCATCAAATTTCAAGGCATTTGTATTACTACCTATGGCCACAACCAGACTATCCCAGGAGTATGGTAAAGAACACAGTAAAATGATACATTTGTCTTCATCTGAAATTTTAATCTCAATGGATACTAATTGACTTACTATAGTATTGAAGCTGTTCAAATGCTCTGCCACCGAGTCTCCATCTCTCATCCTCAGGTTATACAACTTATTTCTCAGGAATAATATAGTTACTAGGGACTTAGACTAATACAACTTCCCCAACATTTCCCATAAATCCTTGATTGTAGCTTCCTCTGACACATTCAGTAATACTGAATCTAAGAGGCATAGTCAGATTGTCCTCTTTCTCGTCCGATCCAACTTTTTCCAGTCATCTGCTAAAGTTGTTGTAGGTGCAACACCTGGATATACCGCGATCCATGTAGATATTTAAATGAGAGTTTCCCATAATCGATCATCGGAAAATGACCCGTCATTCTCTTTAAATAGAGATGATGAACCAATCGTGTGTTAATCCACGGATCAATGTAACCATTAAGATTGAGGAGAATATGATCTGTCAGATCACTCTATGTCGAGAACATATCGTGACTGTCAAATCATTTAACTACAAATGCATACTAATGCTACTAATGAAACACACTTTTACCTAACAACACATTAGACCAAGTTGATCTTAATTAACTCCTAAGTGTCTAAATATCCTAACAATATTGCCTTGATTATCAAATGTTGTAGCTCTTAGTTCAAAGTTTCCAATTGTATGGTTTGATTTAAGATTTATGGCAAAGATTTTACGAAAATTGCTCCACTTAATAATAGTATTCAATTCATACGAGTGACGACTGATGTGGCGATGGGGAAATAAATGTCAACGAGAAAGCTGATATTGTGTTGTGAAGTTGTTTAAGTATGGGAGTGTAAATTGATTAACATAAGGTCATGTAGAGGATGCAAAATGTGGGATGTGGGGTTATAGGTTACGGAAAGGAAAATAGAAATGAGGTGAGGACTCTGCATCTGCAGTTAACAAAACCGGTTAAGTGTCAAAAAGAGGTAAATTATCAGTGATGCGGAAATGGAAAAGGGGATTTTATGTGGGTTGCGAGATGTAGGTATTCCGAGGTGAGGGATGAATTACTTTTTCACAACAATACTCCCACAACAAAAGAAATGGCTAAGTGTTAAATTTTTGGAATAGTGAAAAATAGATTAAGTATGGGACTTGCGGACTTGGTGAACTTGCAGACTTGGTGGTAGCCTCTCGCAACCTGCATTTTAAGAAAAATGGGTAAGTATAGGATATACAAGAAACACAAAAATGACTAAGTAAGGACCAATATACATAAACATTGATTGACGAATGTGGATCAACATAAGGTCGCGTTGAAGTGCATTGATGGTGCGAAATTTCTTTTCGGAAGTCACATTGAGTCACTGAATCTTTCTCTCCTTAATTTCTTATTGTTGTTGAGTGAGGTCTATTGATACTTTGAGTATGCATTTTAGTATATTGAACTGATGACTTCTACGATGATCACTTTTATTGCTTGGTGAGCGATTTTCAGGCGATAACAATGATGTTCCAGCCTTTGACCTGTTATTGTCTTGAGGATATTAATTCTATTGTGATTCTTTTTGTTCAACATCAAATTGTGGAAAAACTGAGTATCTTTGTCTCCCTCCTTAAGCCACTTAATTCTTGACTTTTCTTTCCATAAGGATTGTTCTTGCTTTGTTTTAATTGATATCTTCTCTTAATGTTGTTCCTTTTGAGATGCACTAGATGTCGATCATCCTTCTTTGATTACAGTGTTTTGCAAGCTTTCCGTTTCTAGTTCCAGTTGTTGTTGATCTTGGAAAATATTTCCAAAAACATATTTATTCCATTATTTTATTTTCTTCTTAATTTGTTTTAGTTTTTGCTAGAAGATATAAATTTTAAGCCTCTTATGTTTTCTATTTCCTTCCACCATTTTCTTATGTTGTCCAGAAATTCCAAATGCTCCAATTGAATTTTTTCAAAGAATAATGGTTTGGGCCTTGAGATTCGAAAGGTTTCCCATGATATACAAATCAACAGTGGTTCAATCCTTCCCATGGTAATATCTATGCTTTTATTGATTGTTTATCTCTAAAGAATTATTCCAATAAGAGAAATCAGTCTAGCCTTTTTGTTATTTTTCTCGATCCACGTTGCATGTTGTTCCATCTGAAGAAACCATCAAAGGTTTGTACATATATTAGGAGTAGATTGTTTATTATATCCTTTAAGGTTGAGCTATCCCCATCCAACCTTCATAGTCCTCCTTATTTTTCATGCAGTGAAGTGACCATATTAAAATCTCCTCCAAGGATGTAATGATTGTGACTGATTCCGAGAGCTTCAATAGATCCGAGAAAGGGATTTTTGAGGAATGGAATATTAGTTCCATAAATATTAGTAATAAATCCCCTCTCTGTAGAGTGAATGATTTTGAAACTTGCCATGATGAAGTTCTACAACTTTGCTTCATTTTCCAAAATGATTTGCTCCAGGTCCCATAGAATGGATAAGCCTCCTACACATCCCATGGTTGTGGTGGCCATGCTTGTACAACCTCTCCAACATTTATTTTTTATAGTAGTAATAGTGTTGTCATCACACTTGGTCTCTTGTAACATGACAACTAATGGGTTGTACTTCTTAATTTTGTTTGTTAACATTCGATGCTTGTTAGCTACATTTAGGACTCTTTTGTTACATGATATTATCTTCAAATTAAAAATTTAGTTGGGATGATTCTAAGCACTTCTCCGATAGACCCTTAGTTTTCCCAGGATCCATAAGGAGGGCTCCTTCTTCTTCTAGTTTTTTCTTAGATGATTTCCTACCTCGTTTTTCCTCTTCTACTATAGTTTTTTATGGGATTTGGGAGATGTTGTCTTGATCCCTAGATTATCGACTAAAGAGTGTACCTTAGCTTTCCCTTTTTTTATCTCTCTTTATCATTGATGGAATTGGGCCTTTTTCCTATTGTAAAGTTGTTGTTCTCCATGAGCTTCTATCATGGCTTGTATATCTATCTTGGTGTCTTCTAGATCCATATCTTGCTTTGTTGTTTGCATGTCAAAATCTTCCATTGTTTCTCCTTTTGTTTCCATGTCTATTTATTCTATAGCTGTCAGTTTGCTTTCATTCTTTGAACCTATATCTAATGTTTTTCTTCATTTAGGCTCCTCTTTGATATCCATCTACTATTTCTCTTATTTTGTACTTTTTAAAAAAGTTTCCCCTTCCCGGGTTACATACTTTTATGAAGTTGTTAGACTTGAAATCTATTAGAATCTTATTTGGTTTGTTTGGTATTTGTTTATTCGTGTTCTTCCCTTGTGTACTTTTGCTTGGAACTTTGGTGATGTCATCATGATCTGTGTTGATTTCTTCTTTGTTCTTCTTTGCTTTTGCATTTCGTAGACAGTCCCTAAAGAGGTGCCCATGTTCATGACACTTACGACATCTAAAAGGGATGTGTTCATAATTTAGAGTTTGCACCCATTCTGTGTCTTGGAAGTTGATGTGGATAGATTCGGGGAGCACTCTTGATACATTCATGTAAACACATATCCTTGCATATGAGGTGTATCTTCCAGTACGAATCACCTTTGAGGTTTTGAAAAAATGGCCCAAAGTATCACATATGCCTATTAGGGTCTCTTCCTTCTAGAACTCATGTGATAGCATTTACATTCTAATCTAGACTAGAGATTATGTAAATTCTTCTCACTCAGGGGAAAACCTCTCAGTCCAGAACCTTAGATGTAGCCCCACCAAATTGAAAAAACGTGGTCCCTCTTCAAAGACTCTATCACGATCCAAATGCAAGCAAATATGGTTATAAAGAACCCCTTAAAACTTAGTTTTAAGTCAACTTGGTCTTTGGGTTTACACCTTGTGTTGACCCACCAAGTTAAAGGTTTCTGAGAAGGTCAAATTCCCATATATTTACCCATCACTGCATTAAATATATCTTCCTAGAGGATGTTACTTCATACCTTAAATTAATTAGTGTTTTGGCTAAACAACCATTCTTTAGCTTGGTTTCCTTTCCCTGAATAAGTTGCTACTCATGAATTGGGTCGGGAGTGGTCCCAATCCGCCTTTCGTGCACCCCCATCTCATTCCACTTTGGATCTGCCCAAGTCCCTCCTTGTACTTTATTCATCCTTAAAGGAAAGGATACTCTAGGCACTTGATATGTGCCTTCTTCTCATTGTTGCAAAAAAAAATTAAATAAAGAGAAAAAACCATTAAAAAAACAAAAAATGCTAGAAAAATAACTCTAAAACAAAGATAT
>ML776779.1:622886-642464 GCA_009831015.1 Picea engelmannii
AAATTAAAAAAATTAAAAGGATAAAAATAAATAATATATATATATATATATATATATATATATAATAAAAATTTAAAATTATAGAGTTCAAAAAATATAAAAATAAAAACACAAAATTTTAAAAACCTGAGATTATGGTAGGGAAGGGCCCGTGATTATGGGAGGCATGTAACCCCGCCCTCGAATCTCCCCCTTCCCGACTGTTGAGCGGATCAGTGAGGGATGACTGAGTTTATAATTACACCGATAGGCGTACACCTATTGGTAATGGGCACAATTAATGATCTTTTAACCTTATTTTACCTTAAACCCTAATTTGATGGCTAAGCATTGAAGATGCTAGCATATTCTTACTCGTCCTCCAAAATCAATGAGCCATATTTATTGCTCATAACTTCCTTGCATTTATGAAGGCATCCGTTAACATGTTTACTTTTTTATATTTACCTAATCATATTAAAAAATTAATGTAAGCATATATAATTGACACATTCAAATGATTAAGAAGGATTAATATCTATGCATGCCACGTTTATATCACTCCACACATTTTATGTTGAGCCACCATTCATTTCTGATCCCACGACCTGTAGGTATTACCACCCTCTGATGCCACGACCGCCCTTTCATGCCACGACCTGAACCGCCATGCATTCTCGAGCCATGCATTGTGTGAGTGTTTGCCAATTTAATATTTTTAAATTTAGAAACAATCGCATGTAGGAAAAATAAGTGTTATTGTTTACACAATGGATGGGCACTTTATAGACAACCGCATGCACGAATTACAGTTTCCTCTCATGCTACGACCTAACCACCATGCATTCTCTGAGCCACGCATTCTGTGAGCATTTGGCAATTTAAGTTTTTTAAATTTAGACATAGCCGCATTATAGTTTCTAGATGGGTGCTCGAACTTTCTGGTCAAAGCAGTTGGTATCTAAGAATTACAGTTTTTAAAATTTACAGAGAGTCGCATGCCCAAATTACAGTTTTTTTTATTTTACAGACAGCCACATGCACGTGAAATGTACTGTACATTCTTAGAAAATATAAATTCGTAATGTTTTCCTAATGTATATATTGTGCAGGTCTGAGGCTAAGGTGGCTTAAGTATCTCAGCCCTGATCTCAAACGCAAACACCACAACATCAATCTTCAAGAGGAGCACTTGATTATCAAACTCCATGGCCTTTTGGGGAACAGGTATGTACTTCACACCTCATTTAATGCCGGTTATTCTTTACTATCGATAGGTTTTAGTACGTCCCTGCGTTTGTTCCTGTTTATTGTATGCAAATGAAAAGCTGTCATAAAATGGTATTCAAATAATAGCGTCGAACCCCGATTCCTTGTACCCTCATTACAGGATAAATTTGCTTTGATATTACATTATGTTGATTTGAAACCATTTGTGAAACAAAATTTTCTCGAAGTTCCCCGCCTTTCCTGTGCATCTAAATATATATCCAATAATTTCAATGAAATTCGATAATCTAACTAATTTTTAGTACATGATGATCGTGTCTATTTTGATCTAAATGAAAATGCCAATGTGAAATCAACACAAATTACCAAAACCGTGCGATTGCTATACATATCAGAATTCAGTACTACTCTCTGCAACAACCATTCTGTACAGTGTGGGAACACATTTTGGAATTAAGAATATAATCATTCCATGCAATCAAACGAAAGAAAGGGCGACCATGGCTCTGAACATTGGTATGTTTTAGGGTATTTAGCCTGCAAGTTGAAGGTATGCATCATATTTTGACCGACTTGATCGAACTTTGGCAAGACCATATTGTCGTATTGATCGAAAACATCCCCATCGATGCTGAACTCATCCATTTATCCTGTACAAACCTTATTTTCATTAAATTTTGTGTGGATATAGTTGTTATTTTAAAGGACTGTACAGAGTTAGGTTTAGTCATGTTTTTAATGCTGGTGATTTTCCTCATACAGTTCAAGAGGATTTCGATGTTCAGATTCATTTGATTCACCTCCTTTCGTTTATTTCATTACTTAATTGATGGATTCATTTTTGTTACATAGTTTTAATTTTTAAATAGGTTTAATTTTAAAATGTAACATATGTTAAATTTAGGGTTAACTTTGTAAATTTACCCGCCAACATGGAATTTGTTTTACCATGGGTTCCTTGGGAATTTTTTTTACCTCTGTTCTTTTTTACTGTCTATTGGTTTCTTATAATTTCTAACATATCATTCCATTAATGCCCCGCGCCTCTTGATACAAATTAGTGGCTGGTGAATGCCAAAAAGTTTTGGATGGCACTTTCGATGTAATGATACTATATTGTTAAACACCATGGATTCTGAATAGTTTATATTCTGAATAGTTTATATGTCTGTTGGTTGTCTGGTGCTGGTGCGAAATTGGGTAAAAAAAAATTCAAAATGAGTTATTTTCTTCTGTACTGGAGGCTGCATTAGACTCACAACTGTGACCCATCTGAATCAGAACAACCCTCTGAATCGACTTGGTTTCCTCACAGATAGGACTCAAACTCAGAGGAGTCTGAGAAAAATCCTCAATTTCTCAGTGTGTTAAGTTGCTGCAAAACCCTAAATTTCTTTCATAGTTGATAGCAATCGCACGGTTTTGGTATAATGTCTATTGGTTTCTTACAATTTATAACATATCATGAGATGAGTTAGAAACACACTAAGATCATATAGCAGGTCTAAGTCTACATTTTTAGTGGCTCATTAATCAATATGAACTCAATCAATGATTAAAAAAAATATACATATAAAACTTATATTTATATGGCTTACCATCCTCCTATCTCAATTTTCCTTCTCTCTTATAACTTTATTCTTTGATAATCTTTAGGATCCTTGAAAGGTATAAAATCTTATATCATAAAACCATATGCACTCAGACTTATGAATATATTCATCCAAACCCTTCGAAATAAAATGGCCAATGAAGGGCCCAAAAGCAAATACACGACAATTCCTTTAGCTGTGTGGACAGACGTTCAAAAAATGAAATCCACTTTTTAAGACACAACTGAAAACAGAACTCAAGAAATATAATATTCAAATAAGAGCCTGGAAACAATATACGTGGAATTCAAAGAAAAATGCGTAAAAGAGATGATAACATATGCCAGGATGGTTCTTACACCTTGCTTTTCATTCTTAATATAGGAGACCGCAGGCCATGTCTTAAGACATGTTGCGCCAAGGGTTTGCAGGTTCTGAAAACCTAAAAATGGTGATTACTTGATAGCAAATTTTCGCTTCTGCAAAACCTTTTCCACAATTATTTTCATCTTACAAATGTCAACAACTCTTAACATCCCGGATGAACAAATTTGATAATTACAAGTGCGGACAAAGAGCTGGAGTGATGTTACCATATTTTATTAAGCATTTTGAATGTCTGTAAATACATTTCACCCAGATTACATTCAAGTGCCAATATTATTATCACCTCTAAGAAGTATCAATATTTAAAATTGACAATAGTATTCCACATGGAAAGGAAAGGAAATTGTGTTAGGTGGAATGCACGAAGAACCAATATATTTTTATTAATATTCACAAACCCTCAACATTAAAAAGATAAAACCTGACCATAACATGAAAAGCTAAATTTGAGGCAGAATGCAGGTGAGAGAAAGCATCTCCAAAGCCTATATGTTTGCATTAATATTCATAAATGTTTTAAAAGACAAAACCCTCAACTGGATGGTAACCTTAAGACATTAAAATAATATAAGTTTGTCTATGGTTGTCATCTTCATTGATATAAGTTTGTCATCTTCATTGCATTTAATAGAATGGTTATTTGATTTATTAAATTTATATTCACTTGATGCCTATACGTTATATTTCACAAGTGGTTGATTTATATTCACTTGATGCCTAGGATTTATATTCAAATAAAATCTTTCATGCTTAGAAGTGGTTCATTTATTTTACAATATTTATGTTTTAGATTTTATTTTATAAAAGTTATATTCACTTTACTCCTATTTTTTCAATGCTAGGAAACTTCTTCACATCGTTATGGATCCAACCATATGGAGTTGTTTTCCATTCCAGATTTTGGAGTTGATATTTTATTGGCTCCCTTTTTCAGTGTTGACAACATTTAGAACCATTTGTAAACACTGGAATGTTATTATACAAACCCCTTCATTCCTTGTTCATTGTCATCGACTTTCTTGCAATGAATTTGGTTTTCTAATTCCTTTTCTCTATGGTGAGGAAGGTTACTTCGTTGGAGGATAACTTCATCAAACTGGTTGCGTTTGTCATTTTCATGTGCCATTTATAGATTCCAGCTACACTATTGAATGCACTATTCGATCCATAATTTTTTATCTTTACCAACAACATGCTCCCTTACAAATAATTATTTTGTGATGAATCCATTTACGAAGTCATTCAAAAACATAGGTTTTATATGGGTTGGAGAGTGGGGTTTCTTTACACTCTTGGAAAATGTCAGTGCTAGAAAATATGAATGGGTTGTTTTGAAACATATTTCGAGCAACATGCAATTAAAGTATTTCATTTGCAACAGCCTTGATAGGGTGTGGAGGAGTACAAACATTCCTTATGGTGGCACTACACCTCCAAAAGAGGCAGTGGTATATAAGAGTAAAATTTATTGGCTGTATTTGGACAAAGATTATGAAGACTACCCTTACTATGGGTACACAATATATTGGATGGATATTTTAAATAATCAGTGGGGTTTTTCTTTTGTTCCAATCCCAGACATACGATGTATGTCATTGGCATTATACAATAACCAACTTATACGCCTCATAAATGATGGTTCCACCTCTGTTTGGTCCATTGAAGAAGTGGATAATTTTATATTTGGTCAACCAACTATTGAACGAAGTTTGGAGTGTTTTGAGGATGACTCGGGATTCAAATGGAATTTGTTGCAACACGTTTCAATAGACATAAATGTATAATGTCCTGGATATCTTCCATTTTCAACAGTGGACGAGATAGTGTTGATGTGCAATAAAAATGAAGTTCCACTCATGTTCAATGATTTGATGACCTATTCTTGTGTCCCAACAAATATCACAAATGTATCCATGTTACAAAACTCTGGGTTGCGATTTCCATTTCAAGACCAGTCCAATGATCTGATTGAAAATGGAAATATTTTCCCACTACTACCAAACATGGATTATGTTGATGACATTCCACCATTGGGAATAGATTTGTTGGCTTAGTCTACTTTTCCTTGTACTTGTCTTAAAAATATTGATATTTCTTTGTAGATTTTCATATTTTTGACTTTCATATTTCACCATTCGGATTATATTTGATATTTTACTTGATTTAGAAATGTTAATATTCCATTATCAATTCTGATAATTTTCACTTTCATATCATTGTCATATGGATTGATATAAAGACTGTTTACTGAAGGCACAATATATGTTTACTAAATATTGTTTACTAAAGATATAAATGTTTACTGAAGTCACAATATATGCCAAGTTAATCATGATGTATTTTTTCCTTTTGTAGAAATGTCTACTGAAGGCACAAGTAAACGTATTATGAAACGAACTCGTTCTCCGACAACATGTGAGAGGAGAAATGAAATTCGTCGTTTACGGTATCAACAAAACAAATATGCAATAAATGAACGTAGAAGATCTTTGTATCATACAAGAACCACTTGAAATAATATTGAAATTGATTTTCTCAATAGTCGTAAGTATCAAAGTTTAGCTACTATCATGTGAACAAAAATACCTGTTGATGTTTCTTTCCCACAATATTTTCATACTCTAGATATTTCTTATGTTCCACAATCTCATAACAATGTTGTCTTCATTGTGGAAACTTCTCATATTCCAAAGGATGATCATTTTCAAAACCTTGATTCAAATGAGAACCCTCAGTATTCTACAAATGGAACTCCTAGATTGTAGCATGAAGGAAGGCTGAAAAACCTTCATGGAAGAGTTCTCGAAGACATTCAAAATATAGGGCCATCTGAATTTGTGGGTGACAGTAATTTTCTTGCCAATTTGGTTGATAATATGCAACCTTTACCTGCTATTGTTGGATGTGTGTCTCCTCTCCCAAATTTCTGAGCTAATATCCATCCAACTAAAATTAGTAAATTAACATTTTCTTTTCTCCTTATTTACAGCACACTAACCATTCCAATAGAGGTATAAAAATCAACAACCAATATATTCAAGAAACACATGTTCAAACTCAATGGGAGCCTTCTCATAACCTTGGTCCACGTCAACCAGGACCATCTTATGAACATTTTAATGTAATTGTTCTTCATCTACATTCCTTTTTTTTTATTTTTCCTTCTCTTGTAAGTTAGTAAGTTGTAAATTAACATTTTTATATATTTTTTTACTAGGACACCATTCAATGCAATCAAAATAGAGATATGCACTCCATAAATTCAAGGGAAAGAAATGTTGGAAGAAATGCAACAATTCCTCTTGGACCAAATTTGGGTAGGGCCTCACATTGGTCATGAACATGCTCTGCTGTCTAGATTTCATATCCATCAAGTGAATCAACCTACTTCCCATCAATTTCATGCCAACATGATCGAAGTTCATAAAAAATTTCGAGCTAATATTGATAGTCTCTCCATTGTGCAAATGTGCCATGTTTGTTGTGAATCTTATCCTAGAATCCCAATTTTGAGAGGGTCTGAAGGTTCTATGTGCAAAAGGTGCAAATATGAGCGAAGTTACCACCGTTTCACTCGGTGGAATAACATGGATCCAGGTGACCAACCTCATGTTCTAAATTTTCTTACCCAAGTTGAAGAGATGCTAATAGCAAGGGTTAATCCAATACCGCAAGTGACACATGCTCGCGGTGGGCAATATAAATATAGTGGTCACATAATTATCTTTTCACAAGATATTTCCATGATTGCAAAAAAACTTCCATGACATGTTGAAGATATTGACATCCTCATTGTTAGGAGATGTGGTGCACAATCTAAACATTATGAATGATATGTAAATAGATCACGAGTTTTGGATGCATTGTGTTACAAAATTCAAATGGATAAATATTACAAGGATGTTCAAATCGACATGGATTCACTTGATTCTCTCCCTGAAAGGCCAACAAATGTGTCAAGTAGGCTTAAATTTGTTGATTGTGATATTCAAGAATCAGAGAGTAATGTTTTTGACAATCAAGAGCTGGATCCTAATCGTTTTCATGATCATCCTTCATATTTTGTTGCCCGACTACCCAATGAAGGGAGAGAAATGGAAGAAATAAGAACATTCATTCAAAATGAAGATTCCACACCTATTGAACGATTGGAGTGGCCAGACATTGGTTTGTCTCCCATCAATGAATATAACACAGAAGGGTTATTGGACATGGATTTCCCCACATTATTCTCTAGTGGTGAGGCTGATTGGTTGCATCCTCGTATTTGTAATATTCAACTGCATGAATATGCATTACATCTTCTCAGATTCTTTGATCAGATATTTGGAAGCCATCCAAGGTTTTGGTATTTCTCATTGAACATGATTATGCGCCATCATATCCAAGCAACTACTACAGTATTTGTAAAGAAGAATATACATGATAACTCACCTACAACAATTCTAGACTTGCGGCAACAAATCATTGATTAACCTGACAATAAGTTGGCTGAGCATCCTATGCATTTTGGTTCTAGTCTTCGAGGTACAAGGGCCTGTTGTAAAAAGTGTCGTGCTGAAATCACTGACATGATTACTCAGTTGGGTTGTCCAACATTATTTTTTACTTTGAGTGTAGCTGACACAAAGTGGCGTGACTTACACAATGTCATGACCAAAAATGCACATTCTCGTCATTTAAATGAACATCGTAAAAAAATTGAAAATGTCATCTAGTACACGCATCTTGTTGCCATGTATATGCATCAAAGATTCGAAATCTTCGAGGAAGAAGTCATAAAAAAATATCTTAAAGCTAAAGACATTTGGTATAGGTTTGTTTTGATTGATTTCTACTTTTTGTTTACCTTCACATTCCTCTTGTACTCTTCTAGATATGTATACTAACTTTATATAATATATATACTTTTTTTTAAGTATGAGTGGCAACATAGAGGTTCAGCCCACATACATGGTTTCTTATGGTTGGAAGGTGCACCAAACATGGACACATTGGATTGGTCAAACCCTTCTAATGTGCACGTTGCAAAGACATTCTTTGATAAATATGTAACAACATGGAATCCACGTGATATTCATTGACAAAACATAATGGTTCGTCGAAGCTTAAATGATGATCCATGCCTATTAAATAGTGAACAAATTCTCTCTTCTAATGCTCAAGATGATTATGAGCATTTGTTCAATCGTGTTCAAAGACATACAAAATGTCGATACAATGCTCCATGGGAGGTTCGCGATGATTCAATACTATTCATAGATGAGAAAGGGAAAAATAAATACGGGCCTACACAAAATGATGATAGGCTAAATGTTCATAATGTTGATCTTCTTGCAATGTGGCACGCTAATGTTGATTGTCAGCTTGTGGTTTCTTGACATGTTGTCTTGAAATATATTGCAAAGTATGCTTCCAAAGAAGAAACGAGATCAGAATGTTACCAAGATATGTTGACTAGAATTTCAAATGCAAGCGACTCAGAAGCTCTTGTATTGTGTGCATACAAAAGGTTCCTTGCAGAAACCCTTGTTGATCGTGACATTGGTGCACAAGAAACATGTCATATGTTATTGAAACTACCTCTTGTTGTTTGCAGTAGGAAATTATTTTCCTTAAATGTTGGTAGAAAGGTTTTCAAAAAAGTATCAAATGATCCCCATCAATTTTCATCTCTAGATAGTTTTCTCGAAATATATCAAAATCGATCTTCATTTCTTGATCATTTGTCTCTGATAGAAATAGAAAGATATTGGACCTCTGATGGAAAACGTAAAAAAGAACCATGGAAACATAGATATGTTCATTCCATTGTTTGAGTTTGGACACGTTTGTATTCTATTCCCAGTGAGGGTTCTGATCAATTTGAGACTTTCTGTTGGAATGAGTTACTTTTGTACAAACCATTTCGTAATATTCCCAGTGATATTGGCCTCTCCAGTGAAACAGTGATTGAAAATTGGCAGAATTTCCAATATCGAGCATGGCATGTTGATCATTCCCCTACACCTTCTGATACTGCTGATGAAGATGAAGATTCCCATGAAGAAGAAACCATTTTTGAAGACGATTTTGAAGAATGAAAAGTTTTGTCTCGCTTGATACCTCCAAACAATATCACAATTTCTAACCTTCAAACTCTTGGTCGAAGGGAATTTGATATATTCTTTAATTGGGATCAATCGATGGTTTCAAATGATGTTGTCGAAGAATCTATATATTTTATAAAAATTGCCAAATCTAGGGGTGATATTGTTGAAAATTCTCTTTCCACAATTCCTTCACCAACATCCTTGTCATAGAAACAATGACAAGTCTTTGAGATCATATTACAACACTCAGTTGAATATGAACATCGTGAACCTCTTCACATGATTATACAGGGCACTGTTGGCACTGGAAAGTCTTTTCTTATTCACTATATTTCTCATGCTCTTTCTGCTTAAGTAGCTAATAGCTATAGTCCGTTGCTTTTACTCGCTCCCATAGGAATAGCTGATTTTAATATACATGCAAAAAAAATATACTTCGCTCTAAAAATTCCTATCAAAGATATGAGACCACTACAAGGACAATCATTGGAAATATTTCAAGAAGAAATGAGGCATATTCGATATATTTTGATTGATGAAATGAGCTTTCTAGGACCAAGATTATTCATACAGATAGATTCTCGATTACGAGAAGCATTTCCCGATAAAAAAACTTCTCCTTTTGGTCGTAGATCCATCATTATTGTGGGTGACCTTGGTCAATTGCCTCCTGTCAAAGATAAGCCTTTGTATGCAGGTAATACAGCAGGGAAAGTTTTATGGAAAAACTTCAACATTGTTGTTACTTTGGATATAATATTTCGACAACAAGGAAATCATCCAAGGCAAGCCGCTTTTCGACAACTCTTGAATAACATAAGAAACGTTGAACTTGTTATTGATGATTGGGATCTTCTTATGTCATGGGTTGATATGAGTTTGCCTTCAATGGAAAGGAGTTTATTTCATTCATCAATTCACTTATTCCCAACAAATGATTTGGTCACCTTGCATAATAGACAAATGTTAAAGTCATTAAATACTCCAATTGCACGATCTGTAGCTGAGCATACAGGATGGGATAAAATTGCTGGTGCTGATGATGATCAACTAGAACATGAGGTTTTTCTATGCCCTGGTCAATGTGTCATGTTGACATGTAACTTGTGGGTTGAAGCCAACTTAGTTAATGGTGCACTTGGTTACATTCAACAAATTTACTATAGCCCCGGTACAAAGCCACCCCAACTTCCAATGTTCACTACTGTTTTTTTTTATAAGTACATTGGTGTTCCTTTTGACAAAAATAATTTGAATATTGTTCCCATCACACCTGTTACAAGAGGAAATCGAAAACAAATTCCTCTAAAGATGGCATGGGCCCTTACTATACACAAATCAAAGGGGTTGACTTTAGATCGAGCTACTATTGATATAGGCAAGAAAGAGCGTCAAGGGTTGACCTTCACATCCATATCAAGAGTGAAATCGATAGATGGTTTTTGCATATCTCCACCTTTCTCTTTTCAACGTTATGCCAAGATGAAAAATAGTGCTTATGTTACTATTAGGAAGAAAGAAGAGCAATGATTACACTCCTTATCATTGTAGCATCCCATGTAAGTACTTTATCTCTTCATAAAATGTGTCTGTTTTGTTGATTTTTTGTCATTCGTAGTTACTATTCTTCTATTAATTTTTTCTTCTCTATTTTTTTATATGTTTTATACCTTTAGTAGTTTCCTTTTACTATGTCTATAACAAAAGCATATAATTATTTATATTGTTACATTAATTTACTACTAACCAATTTCATTTCAACAATCATATTATTACGCATGGAAATAAATGTTTATCCGATTCTCATATTGATAGTTGGACTCTCCTACATGTAATATTTCTTGCTAATATTTTTTGTAACTCACGAAGCAAATTTTGAAAATTTCCATACACACATTCTATTTCTATTTCACCCCATAGTTTATTTTTATTTTTTTTCCTATCCTGCAGTTATGGACAACTCAGATGCTTTGAAGTTTGGTTCTTCTTTGCATGAAATAATGCAACAGGAGCATTTTATTCATGGCATTCAATCTATGGTCACAAACCAACACCGTGAACCATTCGACTTATTTGATCGATCATTGTAGTGCTTGTCTAGACTAAAGGAAATTATACACACATATATATGCATATATGTGATAGGGAAGTGGGGAGACATTTGAGAAAAGATTGTCTTCATAGACAAAATGGTCATGTTCAAGTTGATCTTAATTGGTGTTGTTGTTGCCACCAATATGGTTGCATATTAGAGTAATATTCTAACAATTTTATGGGATTTAGATTTTTTTTATATTTGGAAACTTCATTTTTTGAAGTTTAAACATAAATATTATTTTATGCAATGTTTTTTAATCTATATATTTTATCCCTTTCCTTTTATGTTATAGAATGTTTTTGAAACTGATCAAAATTTTTGTTGTTTTCATTATACATTATACTTCTAATTATTGTTGTATTTTTCTCAACCAAGATTATGGACAATAGAGATTTTTCAAGCTTTAGTTGGGCTCTATATAAAATCGTCGAACAAGAAGAATACTTTACTCTCTTAAAAAATTTCATCTCTGTGCGAATTGATATAGAGTGTCACATATTTGACAATACATTTCATTTTTTGTTAAACCTTAAGAATTCAATGTTGCAACTACAACATATTTTTGTAATGATTGCTGTTGATGTAAACTCACCTCCCATTTATCATGGACCAGTATAGTCTTTATATAGTTGTTGAGTAAAATTGTAATGAACATAGTTTACAAAATTTTGAACATATGTTTTCTTAAATTTGAAAAGGAATTTTCAAATTATATTTCTTTACTTTCATTCAGATGTTTGTTTAAGATCAATTTCAGAAATATTCATATATACTATGACCTTTTGGATGAAAATATGATATGCCATTTTGACCTTTTCGAAATTCTTCTTTCATGCATTTCTATCATTTTTATTTATTTTATTTATATTATATATATATTATTATATGGATTTATTTTCTACTCTTATACAAGGAAACACCATTTTTTTTACTGAAAACAAATGTTTAAAGGTTCATGAGCATTAACAATGCAACACAACTCAAAAGTGATGGATGAAAATAAGTCATAGATTTTATGATGGTGCAATTTATAAGTTATATGATCCACATGTGCCATTAATATATAGAAAGAAAATTCACAATGTACTAAGGGATAAAATCTCAATACTATGATCTTACCCACACCATAATATATTGTGTATATATTGATGCAAATAAGTCATAGATTTTATGATGTTGCAATTTATAAATTACATGATCCACATGTTGCATAGAGAATGCAACACAACTATAACTAATATTTAAAGTGAAAATGAAAAATGCATCCCCTAATAAAAGGATTTTATCGACACCACAATGACGAACATTTCCCACTTTCCCACTGTCATCATCATTTGCAAATGTTTCCATCATCTACCCTTATACAAGGAAACACCATTTTTTTACTAAAAACAAATGTTTAAAGGTTCATGAGCATTAACAATGCAACACAACTCAAAAGTGATGGATGTAAAAAAGTCATAGATTGTATGATGGTGCAATTTATAAGTTTTATGATCCACATGTGCCATTAATATATAAAAAGAAAATTCAATACTATGATCGTATCCACACCACTATATATTATATATTATGTATATATGGATGCAAATAAGTCATAGATTTTATGATGTTGTAATTTATAAATTACATGATCCACATGTGGCATAAAGAATACAACACAACTATAACTAATATTTAAAGTGAAAATGTAAAATGCATCCCCGAATAAAAGGATTTTATCGACACCACAATGTCGAACTTTTCCCACTTTCCCACTATCATCATCATTTCCCATTGTCTCCATCTAACGCTTTTTGGTCAACGTCGCATTAGGACGAATATTTCCCAACGTCACAATGTGACTTTATAATTTTTTTTTTAGGTTTTACTTTATTATTTAATAATGTATAAATCCTTCACTAATACATACTTGTATTAATTATTACTTCATTAATATATTAATTATAATTTCTTTATAATATTAATGTATTAATATATTTGTAATTTCTTTTAACCATGTGACAATTTTTTCTCAACATCGCATTATCACAAATATTTCTCATTGTCACATTGTGATGTGCATTTTCCAACATTGTCATGCCACTTTAATAACATTTTCCAAAGTCGCATTCCGACATGCATTTTCCAACGTCACTTTATGCCTTTAATAATATTTCTCAATATTGCATTTTGTCGTGCATTTTTCAACATCACAATGTGACTTTAATCATTTTTTATTTTTATTTTACTTTATTAATACTTTATACTTTATTAATGTATTCTTTAATAATGTAAAAATACTTAATACATAATTCTTTGTATTATTAATATATTAATATATTAATTATAATATATATTTTAATTTTTTTTAACATTTCAATAATTATTTAGTTACTGCATTATTATAATATAATAATGTATTAATGTGTCTATGTATTATTATTTTAATAATCTTATTATTTTATTTATGCATTACTTTATTATTCTATAAATAGTTTACTATTATTTTATTATTCTATAAATAGTTTATTGTTGGTTTAATATTTTAATTTTGATATTTCATGTAATATTATACTAATATTTATTTTTATCTTTTAAAATTTAATATAATTTAAATATTTTATTGGTTTATTATTTTAATTTTGATATTTCATGTAATATTATACTAATATTTATTTTTATCTTTTAAGATTTAATATAGTTTAAATATTTTATTCTCTGAATTGTTTACTTATGTATTACTATTTTATTAATGTTTTATTCGAATACATTATTTTTTTATTAATTTTTTTTTATTGAATACATATTTTATTATTTATGAATACATTAATGTATTAATTAACAATCTATTTTTAATATATTATTTTATTAATATTTTAATATTTTAATATTGTAATTTGTATAAATGTATAATACTAATATGTAATACTTTATTAATATTTGTAATTTTTATATTTTATTAAAAAAAAAAATATCGTTTTATTAGATTAATTTATATAATATTATATTACTTTAATATTTTTATATTTTACTAATATTTATAATTTTTATATTTTATTAATTTATTTTTTAATAAGATTTAATTATATTAATTTATATAATATTATATTACTTTAATATTATTATATTAATATAATAATATTACATTCATAATCATGTAATATTCTATTATTATTATTATTATTATATTTGTAATATTGATAAAGTATTTTGATTTTTTTTATTATTAATAAAATTTTAATAATATTATATATAATGTAATATTCTATTATTATAATACTTGTAATATTAATAAAGTATTTTGATTCTTAGTATTATTAATAAAGTTTTATTAATATTATATATAATATATTTGTATTACTAAAACTAATAAATAATATTATAAATAATATATTTTTATAATTTTATTTATTAATAATTATAAATAATGCAATTTTTTATTAATATTATTAATTATAAATATAAATAATCTATATTTATTATAAATATTGTATTGTGTATTAATAAAGTACTATTAATATTATAAATAAAGTTTTCTTACTAATTTATAATATTAATAATATTTTATTATTAAAATACTATTAATATTATTTATTAATGTTATATTATTAATATAATTATTAATAATGATTCTTTATTAATATTAATGTTATTAATAATAACTCATTATTATTAATATTTCAAAAGTGGTTGTTGATATTAATAATGAGTTATTATTAATTAGTAATTACATTTTGTACTAATTAATAATAATTATAATTAATTTATTTATTATTATTATTATTTTTAAATATATTATTATAAATAATGTATTTTATTTTTATAATAAATTATAAATAATGTAATACTTTATTTTTATTAATAATAAAGTATTATTATTTTTTTTATTTTTTTTCTCAGGGGAATCGGTAACAACGACAGTATCGTACTCGCGTGACACGGGGTCGAATCCTGTCGGCTGCCTTATAACCCCTGGGGAGAAACGCACATCCCGCAATCACGCCCTCCGGGTAAAGCGGGGTGAGAATCGACCTTGAGACCTCCATTTTACATAGTTCCTGCCATTTACACGGACTTGCCAATCGGTCTACACCCCTGCGGGCATAATAAAGTATTATTATTAATATAATTATTAATTATTAATATTAATTCATTATTAATCATATTTATAAAGTAGTTGTTTTTATTAATAATGAGTTATTATTAATTAATAAATTAATTATGTACTAATATATTAATGGTAGTCCTTAAGGCATGCCAGCCGTCAACTAGCAACAACCACTTTATAAAAGTGGTTGATATACGTTGATCGACGTTATTAATTTGGAAATGTGGAAAATGACACCGATCGACGTATATCAACCATTTTTATAAAGTGGTTGTTGCTAGTAGTTCAGACTACACCTTTTATAATATCCATACCTTATCCTATCCCGACTGACGGGCTGATGGCAGTTATTCCGTTCACATGTTTAGCATAAGTTATTTTGACTGGTGACTAATTTTCATTGTTGGAAAAAAAAATCGATCCGTAACCCTAAAAACAATATTTGTTTTTAAAGGAATAGGTTATTTTGTTTTTTAAAGGAAGTGCTGGAATGATGGGACTACAATGGTTCCACCCACATATAGTTGAAAGGGGCTCGATGGAGCAAAGACAAAAAATACGACCCAACTATACCTCCTATTTGGTTTGAGGTGAAATTCTAGAAACAAGACTCATACTAGACACTGGAAATAACATATTGTTGGGTAATGCAGGGCTTAGCTAACAAGTAGATGCAAAGTGATTTCTTCACTTTCGCTTCCATCTTGAATATTAGATCTGTAATAAAAAATCTATTGCTCGATTCTCTATGATAAAAACCCTACTACTCGAGATAGTTCTTAGGTTTTCCACTATCTCCAGCCATGACCTCCACTGCAGGGCGTTGACACCTTCTGAAATGCAGGGGAAAAAGGATAGGGACCCCAATGTATTTAGGTATTGTTTCAGTACTATATACATTAATAGATATGAAGTGTGATAATTCAAGTGAATTTTGGTATATACATTAATAGATATGAAGTGTGATAATTCAAGTGAATTTTGGAATTGAATCACTAACAACAGTGTAAAATAAGAGTTGAGAAATGTTAACAAAAAAAATTGAATAGCCAATATCAACATTAAAATGTAGAATGAATGTATGCATAAACAAAACAAGCCATCTTTGAATAGGCAATATCAACATTAAAATGTAGAATGAATGTATGCATAAACAAAACAAGCCATCTCTTTATAATTATAAAATTATAAATGAAAACATAAATCATCATATGTGCTTACCTAGTTCATAATCAACTTGACATTTAAGGGAGCCACTGATCAGATAGATAGATCCAAATTCTCACTCATCATTTCCATCAATCTCTATATCTAAAAACCCTTCTACTCTCTATGATAAAAACCCAACTACTCTCGGTATCTTGATTCTTTGTGATAAAAACTTCTGTATGTTTTTCACTATCTTGTCTTTGGCCTTTTATGGCTACAGTCTGTGTCATAAAAGGATCCAAAAAGCTCAACAAAGCCTAGTAGAGAGGCACGTTCTTTCACAGGCTTGGAGAGAGAACTTTAAACATGGCCCTTTTATCCCATAAAATGGCTATGGTCTATCATAAAAGGATCCACAGAGCTCAACAAAGCCTAGTACAGAGGCACGTGCTTTCATAGGCTTAGAGAGAGAACTTTAAATGTGGCCCTTTTATCCCATAAAATGACAAGAAACTTAATAGGCCATAAGATGTGACTCCAATCTTGTTTGGTTTGCACCCTAGAAATTTCCCCTTCAATTCTGGGCTCTTTCGTATACCACTAGATTGCCCATTAAATTGTCAGACCGAGTTCCTCTAAGAGGATAGAGGTTTTTCTGGTTTAATAAAAAAAATTGCGGGGTTTCCTAATTTCCTGAAAATGGAGCTCTGGTCTAATTTGGAGTCCATAATGGCTGCCGTGATATTTATTCGGACCATAGCCAAGGAATACCTTCCCTCTGAGTTCTACGATTTTTTTTCAAAATCGCTGCGCAATATCATAGGGATAGTGTCTTCTCACATCTTAGTCCTGATAGAGGAGAACGATGGGATGAAGGTGAGCGAACTTTACGAGGCAATGCAGACTTACCAGAGTGTAAGGTCATCTTCGGCTGCAAAGAGATTAAAACTGAAGAAGCCTCAGAATAACAAGGAGTTTACCTTTAGCATGGACAGAAATGAGCAGATCGCAGAGGAATATGAGGGGATCAAAGTGGGGTGGGTTTTCCATAGCAGTGAGCGTAAACAACAGATCATGTTCTCCTTGGATAACACCTCCGAGGAGAAACACTATTACGAATTAACATTTCACAAGAAACACAAGCACATGATCTTCAATCAATATCTCTCCCACTTCATGGACAAAGCGAAGACGTTGGATATTAGTAGCCGCTACGGGAATATTTACACCAATAAATCCAATTCCAGGGACTATGAATACCAGAATAGGGTGTGGACGCCAGTTGTATTCAATCATCTAGCGACTTTCACTACTTTGGCTTTGGAACCAGAGCTGAAGCAGAATATCATGGAATACCTCCAACGGTTCTCGAGGGGAGAGAAGTACTACAGGCAAGTTGGGAGGGCATGGAAGTGAGGTTATTTTCTCTATGACCCCTCTAGAACAGGCAACTCGAGCATTATTGCAGCCATGGCTAACTTTCTAGATTACGAAATCTACGACCTAGAACTGACCCAAGTGAAGAACAACATGGAACTGAGACAAGAAGAAGAATCCACAAAAATATGGAGAGGAGGACGAGAAGCCATCTAAGACTAGAAAACCAGATGAGAGCCAAGCAAACCAGGACAACAAAGTGACTCTCTCGGGGGTTCTGAACTTCACAGATGGGTTGTGTTCGTGTTGGGGAAGCATGCTTCTCCAGTCTGGTCAAATGGATAAACACATTCACCTTTCTTTCTGCACTTTTGGGGCATTCCAAGCCCTTCTACACCAATCTCGAACGTTCCAAGCCATATATGCACTTTCTGGGCATTCCAAGCCCTTCTACACTAAGCTCGAATGTTCTAAGCCTTTTCAAAGTATATTGACACATGGTTTTGTTCCATTCATTCTGGACAGACGACGAAATTGCCAAAGAACCTTGGCATAATTTACTCTGACCAGTACGGAATAATTTACTCTGACCAACTGTTAACAGTATGGTATAAAGGTTTACATTAAAAACAAATTCGGTGATAATTGCCCGAAAAAGTAAAATATCTCACAGTTTTATTCACTAAAACCGCTTCCCCACACTTGTCCCCTATAAAAACCCTTTTCCCATCCATGTTAATCTCAGCAAACTTTGATTAATCATTCATTCGTTTATTTTGTGTGGGATGGGGTGCTTTTGTTTATCGATCCGTTTTTCAAATGCCAATCGCAGGAGATCGACGAGATACAAATATGATGTTTTTCTGAGCTTCAGAGGGAGAGATGTGAGAAAAGGGTTTGTGGATCATCTTTATCGTGCCCTCACAAGCGCACGTCCTCGTGCCTTTCTGGACACTTGTGATGTGACCAGTGTGGACGACATTTTTGCAAGCTTACAACATGTGATTGAGGTGAGTTGCATCCTCATTCCCATATTCCCCACTAATTCCAAATGTTCTTAATAGAGAGTTTTAGATAAATTCTAATTCCACATATATTATGTGTTTTCACTGTGTGCTTTGACTGAGTACTCTTTGAAAGAAAGGATAATTTTGATGACTATCATAGGATCCATTATGTTCCAGTTCTCAAAGAGTATTTTGTTTCTAAATTTCCAAATGCCCCAAAAGACCAGAAAAGGGATGTGTCTTAATTTTGGAAATTGAAAGAACCATTGTTTTAGATTTCCTTCAATATTAGAACACTTCCAATCGCTATCAATCTGCAGATTTATTATCACTTCAGTCCATATGTTTTGTGTTTTTGGGAAATCCACAAATAGGTGTGTAGTAGTTTCTTCATTCTTTAAGCAAAGGTTGCAGATCGAGGGTCCAATGCCTCCTCTTTTTTGGTAATTAAATCCAGTAAAGATACAGTCCTTAAGACACATCCACATGAAGCATATCATTTTGATTGGAATATTCAAATACCATATAGCTTTGTACCACCATTTCTTTTCTTCCAAATTGTTAAAAAATAGAATGG
>ML776779.1:642514-686925 GCA_009831015.1 Picea engelmannii
GTAATTAAATCCAGTAAAGATACAGTCCTTAAGACACATCCACATGAAGCATATCATTTTGATTGGAATATTCAAATACCATATAGCTTTGTACCACCATTTCTTTTCTTCCAAATTGTTAAAAAATAGAATGGATTGATAAGCTAGTTTGGCAATGACTGTACCTGTCGATCTATTCCAGGACCAGACTAGTTTATCATTTTCATTTTTGAGGCGGATGTCACTACTTCTTAAGATAGAAAAAAATGATCCCATTTGGTTTTGAGTGCTCCTGTAAAACCAAACTGATTGGACTCCATCCAATTTTGCAAGCTTCCTCTATCAACAGGAACAACTGCTTGTGATAAAGTATAGATGTTGGAACTGTTTAAAATCTGTAGAAGAGGGAGTGAAATATTGTATTTGACGTTTCAGTGAATAAAGGGATCACGGCCCAAGAAAACTCGATTCCTAGATCCTATCTCCCAAGCCAACCATATTTTGATGATTGAAAGAGAGAACACGAAGTTTTTCCAAATGATAGACGTGCCTTGAGTTTTGTGATCATCTCTATGCAACCAGGAAATAGTATCTACACCCTTGAGATATTTTTTACAGAGGATAGAGTTCCAAAGACCTGTACCAAATAAACCTCTCTAGCAATCTTTTGCAGTGAGAGATTGAGCAAATGATGCAGGAGCATCGCAATTACCAAAGCGAGCGTGGAGCCAACGCATGTGTTTTTTAACACATGATATATATTGCTTTGAAAACTTTTTGGAAATGAAGCACCAAACCTTCAATGAACCATTTATGAAAGAGTGCCTTTTGTTATTGTATCAGACCTGGAGCCATACGCTCTTGTCTGAAGTAGATAGGAGGCATTTAATCTAGTTAATGCAGGTAGGTAGGATTTATTTCTAGATTAGACAGTTTTAGATGGAAGGAGGGAAAACGGATATAGACACCCTCATTGTGATTGTAACATTAGCCAGCATTAAAAGAGAGAGAGAGAGAGCATTCAGAAGAGAAGAGAAAACAGAGAATAGTGTATGAAGAACACCCATGTACATGCATTTGAATTAATATAAGAAAGTTCTGATTCAAACTCATGGTTGATTTTGCATTCTTGTTATGAATTTGCTTTGTATATGCTATGCATGTGATTTCATATTTCAAATGGAAGTCTGAAAGGGAGAGAGAGTGAGGTTCAATTGTTTCTCTATCTGATCCAAGAGATTCCTGCATGGTGTGCAGTTGAATTCATCCGCAAGGAGTGCATTGATGAAGGCTCAGTAGTTTAACTTTTGTTCTCATTCACATAGAAGTGTATTTGGATTGTTGAAGCCATGCAAGGAGTGTGCAGGCTGAAGAAGAAGTCTCAGTTGTATATCTGAGCAAAGGAGATCAAAACTGCTGCTGCAGGAAGTGCGCAGAGTCAGAAAGATTCAACACTTGGGAAGTTGTTGAATATTGAGCGCAAGGAGTGCACGCAAGTTCCTCTGAAAGAATCAGAGTGGAAAAGATCAGGAGGTATAGCACCTTCGTGATATCATTATCGAAGACTGCACTGGAGGTTTCCGTGCCAAGAAGTCCTTAAGAAGGGAGGGAGAAATCGACGGTCAGGATCTTACAGAGAAGATTGACGAAATCCCGTCAGCCATTAGATCTCGAGAAGTTGCGTCAGGGTTAAGCCCTAGTGTGCAGAAGAAGAGTACCAGAGAAGTCATCGGGATATCAGAGTCATCGGGGTTTGTTAAGGCAGAGAATCGGGACCTTGTGATTCTCAAAATCCTGAGAAAGGATCCTAGCCGTTGATCTCGGCAGGACATGTGTTAACATTCTGGGGAGGCATCAGGATTTAACCCATCGGGGATTCCAGGAGTGTAGAATCGTTGCATCAGGGAATCGCGACCCACGATATTCTGACAGGAGCTTTGGGTCGTCCATCAGCAGGGACACGTGTCAGGAGATCCCGCATAGTCGGGGATTGGGGAATTGAAAGTCCCGTGCACATGACAACGGGAATCACGATATCCCGATATGCGATTTCCTGATGGAGTTAAGGACGTAGAGGAGGACAAGTGTCGGAAGGACAACCCTCGTAGGGATCCAATGCCAAGTGGAATTAGCATATCGTGAACTCGGAGGTTCATGAGTTGGAGCAGCAAGGAATTGCACCAAAAGTTGCGAGGTCGCGAGAAGCGATATCCCGACAACCATCGGTTAGCATGTGGGACCGCGAGAGCGAGTGGAAGACAGGTGGCAGAGACCTGAGATCTCACGAATTCGGGGTTCGCAGGGTGAACGCCCAAATATTGGAAGTTTCAAGTAGCGAGGATGCGAGGTTGCGAAAGCGTGACAGGAGGGTATCGACGTCTCGGTGCATAGGGACTCGAGAGTTGGAGAAACTAGCGCTGAGAGTTGCAAGTAGCGAAGTCGTGATAGAGCCAAAGTCCCGATAAAGTGGGAGAAGGTCAGCGTTGACTGAGCCATCGGGAGTCAGGGATCTGTGAGGACAGTGGATCATGACAGCACAAGCCGCGATTTCCCGATGGGGATATTCCCGACAAAGAGCAAGGAACCCGTGGGTAAAGATTCATCAGGGTTCGGGGATTTGTAAGACCTGATCTCGTGAATTCAAGACTCGCGATATTGCGAGGTCCAATTTCCCGATAGGACGAAGGGAGATCATAAGGAGAGTCTTGTGGGTGTAGAAAAGTCCCGATAAGGGATTTGAAGAGCGTTTCATCTCTTCGGGTCAAAGGAAGAGAAGGTCCCGTGGGAGAGGACGTGCCCTCGATGGCGCGTTTGCTTCAGAGTGGTATCAGAGCAAGAAAATTTCTCTGTTTTCTGTAGCAGAGGAGAAGAGAGAATTTCACCATGCCACCAAGGAGAGAAAGACAATCACCCGATCCAGAGGATAGGGGGAACCAGAGAGGAAGAGGGAGACAAGCACAAAATCCAGAAATGGAGAGGCAGATACGTGATCTCCGAGAAAGACTAGAAGATATGGAAGCAGCGCAGAGATGCACAGCCAGTGTTGGAGATCTGAGTGACTCTGAAGGTGAAGTTGAAGTCGAACAACAAGGAGAAGTTGCAGCCGAAGATGCAGCCAATGAGCGATTAATTAAGGCTATCGCCCAGATGAGTTCGAAAACAAAGATGGACATTCCAACTTATGAAGGGAATCTGGATGCAGAAGATCTTCTAGACTAGATTAGAGCTCTTGACACCTAATTCGATTATGAGGATATCGAAGAGGATAAGAAGATTAGGCATGCTGTCACAAAATTGAAGGGACACGCAGCATTATGATGGGACGAGCTTCAAGCAGATAGATGTTCCAAAGGCAAGCAAAAGATTAGAAGCTGGGATCAAATGATTGCGAAGATGAAGACAAAGTTCATCCCAAGGGATTATCAAATCACACTGTTCAGGAGAATGTAGAACCTGAGACAGAAGATGATGACAGTGAAGGAGTATACCGAGGAATTCTACAAGCTAAATACTAGAGCAGGTCATCGGGAGAGCGATGATGAAAAAGTTTCCAGGTATATGAATGGCTTTAGATACGATATCCAGGACAAAATGAGTATGACAACCGTCCGAACGGTGGAGGATGTGTATCAAATGGCGTTGAAAGTTGAAGAGAAGCTAAGTCGTAAGCCAGGACATCAAGGTCGGGGTAGGAGCCAGCCAAAAGGTAAGTCAGTTGCCCAAGATAGGTTCCAGAAATCCAAGGATGACTGGAAGAAGACTTAGACTAGAATAGAAAGAGGTGGAAGTTCACAGCGAGGCTAGCATGCTGAACAACGAAGGCAACATACAGAACAGGGCGGAGGATACGCTGATAACAACACTTTTCCTCATACCAGAGGTAGAGGAAGAGGTAGAGGTGGAGTCATCACATGCTTCACATGTGGAAAGAATGGACACAAGGCAGTTGACTGTCCAGATAGGAAGAAGGATGGAGGAGATGCTCACATTGCCGAGGCACAGAGGTGAGATGCTGAAGCAGAAGACGCAGAAGACGGAAGGTCATTGATGATGCGTAAGGTTCTCTTAACACCCGAGAAGGAGGTGTAGGACACCGCTCAAAGAAACAAACTTTTCAAAACCACATGCAAGACCAAAGACAGGAAATGCAAGGTCATCGTGGACAGCGGTAGCATAGACAATCTCGTTTCAACTGAGATGGTGGAGAAACTAGAGCTGGAGACAACTGATCACCCGAGTCCATATAAAGTCTCATGGCTACAGAAGGGACATCAGGTAAGTGTCACTAAACAGTGCTTAGTTGACATCAATATAGGAGGATATAATGATAAAATACTCTGTGATTTTATTCCTATGGATGTATGTCATTTATTGCTAGGCAGACCATGGCAATATGGCAGGAACGTAGTTCATGATGGGAAGATGAATATGTATACTTTGGAGAAGAATGGAAGAACACATATGCTACTTCCAATTAAAGATAAAGAAGTAAAACCAGAACCAAGAAATACTGTACTTCTCATGAGTGGGAAGGAACTTCTAGCAGAAGTAAAGAAGAAGGAAGATCCACAATTCTTTGTGGTCAGGAAACCAAAAATCGTTCTGACTAGCACAAGAGTGGATGATTTGCCGGAAGAAATTCAGGAACTGCTAGAAGAGTTTGCTGACATTGTGGTAGACGAATTACCTCATTCGTTGCCACCGATGAGGAGTGTGAGTCATCATATAGACCTCATACCAGGAGTTATTTTTCCAAACAAAGCCGCGTACAGGTTGATTCCGCAGGAAAATGAAGAACTCAAAAGGCAGGTACAGGAATTGTTAGATAAAGGGATGATTAGGAAAAGTTTAAGTCCTTGTGCCATTCCAATGGTATTGAGTCCAAAGAAATATGGAGGTTGGAGAATGTGCACAGATTCCAGAGCCATTAACAAGATAACCATTAGGTACAGGTTTCCATTGCCATGGATGGATGACTTGATGGACTGTTTAAGTGGAGCCAAATGTTTTTCAAAGGTTGATTTGAAAAGTGGATACCATCAGATTCACATGAGGGAAGGCGATGAATGGAAGATAGCCTTCAAAACCAACAAAGGGTTGTATGAATGGCTAGTCATGCCATTTGGCTTGACGAATGCACCGAGTACCTTCATGAGGTTGATGAATGAAGTACTGAAGGAATTCATTGGTAAGTTTGTCATTGTTTACCTAGATGACATATTAATTTTCAACAAAATGAAAGAAGAACATCTGAAGCATTTAGCTGCAGTTATGAGGAAGCTACAGCAGGAGAAGTTGTTGATCAACATGAGGAAATCTTCATTTATGAAAACAGAACTCATTTATTTGGGATTTGTCATATCAACGAATGAATTAAAGATGGATCCAAGTAAAGTGGAGGTAATTAAAAATTGGCCATCACCGAGAAATATTTTCAAGGTGAGGAGTTTTCATGGACTGGCTAGTTTCTACTGAAAATTCACTAGGAATTTCAGTGGGATTACCGCAGCGATGATGGATACCATCAAGAAAAGACATAAATCTTTTCATTGGACTGAAGAGGCAGAGAAGTGCTTCAATCTGTTGAAGCGGAAGATCACAAAACAACCGGTTTTGGTGTTGCCGGATTTTATGAAAGTGTTCCAGGTGAAATGTGATGCAAGTGGCTTTGCCATAGGAGCAATCTTGAGCCAGGAGGACAGACCAATTGCATATTTCAATGAGAAGCTGGATGAGGCAAAAGTAAAGTACTCCATGTATGACAAAGAATTTTATGCTATCATACAGGCGTTGAAGAAGTGGAGACACTATTTGATTCCGAAAGAATTTGTTTTGTATAGTGATAATCATGCATTGAAGTTTGTGAATCAACAGGAGAAGTTAAATCAGAAACATGCTAAATGGGTAGAGTATATGCAGAATTTTACATTTGTAATTAAACACATTTCAGGTACTGCTAACAAAGTGGTTGATGCTTTGAGCAGGAAGTGTTTGTTGTTGCAGGAGTTTCGAGTCAAAACATTGGGTTTTGAAAATCTTAGGGACATGTATGTAGGTGATGCAGATTTTGTAGAGGCATATGAGGTAGCTGAGAATCCAATTCTCAGAGACAGAAGCCCATGGATAGATTATATGATCCAAGAAGGATTTTTGTTCAGAGGCAATCAACTGTGCATTCTGAATTGCTCCATGAGGGAGAATCCGTTAAAGGAGAAGCACAATGGTGGATTAACATGGCGTTTTGGCCACGACAAGACATTTGCAAAGCTAAGCGAAGCATACTTTTGGCCAGGGATGCGGTTGGAAGTCAAGAGGTTTGTCGACAGATTTAGAATTTGCCAGCATTCAAAGGGCAGGAAGCAGAATGCGGGATTCTATCAACCATTACCCATACCCGAGAGGCCATGGGATGAAATCAGCATGGATTTCGTATTGGGATTGCCTAGGATGCAAAGAGGACATGATTCGATCTTTGTAGTGGTTGACAGGTTTTCCAAAATGGCACATTTTATCCCATGCCAGAAGACCAGTGATGAGACTCATATCGCAAATTTGTTTTTCAAGGAGGTCGTTAGACTTCATGGTTTACCCAGAAGCATAGTATCGGACAGGGACATGAAGTTCATTGGACATTTCTGGAGGACACTCTGGAAGAAGATGGGGACTAACTTGATGTTTATTTATGCCTATCATTCTCATATGGATGGGCAAACAGAAGTGGTAAATAGAAGTCTGGGAGACTTATTAAGAAGCTTGGTGACAGAGCACCGCAGCAGTTGGGACAATGTGTTGCCACAGGCAGAGTTCGCATACAACGACTCAGTGAATAGGAGCACAGGCAAAAGTCCATTTGAGATTGTATACGACAAACAAACAAGAGGAGTTTCTGAACTGAGGGATTCAGAGCAGATGATAACTAAGAGCGCAAGCACAGAAGAATTCACAAAGGCGATGAAAGAACTTCACAGCAGGGTGAAGGAGTGATTGATGGAATCAAACCAGGAATATAAGCGTAGAGCGGATCAACTTCGGAGACAACTTCAATTCAAAGTTGGTGATCTATTTCTGGCACATATGAGGAAGGAAAGGTTCCCAAGGGGAACATACAACAAGCTGAAAATGAAGAAAATTGGACCATGCAAAATCCTAAAGAAATTGGGAGAAAACGCTTATGAAATTGAGTTGCCAGATGGCATCGGAATATCTCCGACGTTCAATGTCTCAGACTTATATCCATATAAGGCTGAGGAAGTAGGAGCTGGAGGTGATGAAAAACTAGAATTCTAGTGGTAGAAGCAGATGCCGATTACAGAGAAGCCACAGATGGAGCATATACTTGACAGGAAGGTGAGCAAAAAGACCAGGCAGAAGCAATACTTCGAGTATCTGGTCAAATGAAAAAACCACCCAGTGGAAGATGCCAGCTGGGAAAGTGAAGCAGAGATTCAAAAGCATGGATATACCGTGCAGGAGCTCATGGACAGGAGCCCATGAAATCTTTCAAGCAAGGGAGTATGATGCAGGAGCATCGCAATTACCAAAGCGAGCGTGGAGCCAGCGCATGTGTTTTTTAACACATGATATATATTGCTTTGAAAACTTTTTGGAAATGAAGCACCAAACCTTCAATGAACCATTTATGAAAGAGAGCCTTTTGTTATTGTATCAGACCTCGAGCCATACGCTCTTATCTGAAGTAGATAGAAGGCATTTAATCTAGTTAATGCAGGTAGGTAGGATTTATTTCTAGATTAGACAGTTTTAGATGGAAGGAGGGAAAACAGATATAGACGCCCTCATTGTGATTGTAACATTAGCCAACATTTAGAGAGAGAGAGAGAGAGCATTCAGAAGAGAAGAGAAAGAAGAGAATAGTGTATGAATAACACCCATGTACAGGCATTTGAATTAATAGAAGAAAGTTCTGATTCAAACTCATGGTTGATGTTGTTTTCTCTGTGCATTGATGTTGTGCTCATGAATGTTTGCTTTCTTGTTATGCATTTGCTTTGTATATGCTGTGCATGTGATTTCATCTTTCAAACTGAAGTCTAAAAGGGAGAGAGAGTGAGGTTCAATTGTTTCTCTATCTGAGCCAGGAGATTCTTGCATGGTGTGCAGTTGAATTCATCCACAAGGAGTACGTTGATGAAGGCTCAGTAGTTTAACTTTTGTTCTCATTCACATAGAAGTGGATTTGGATTGTTGAAGCTGTGCAAGGAGTGCACAGGCTGAAGAAGAAGTCTCAGTTGTATATCTGAGCAAAGGAGATCGAAGACTGTTGCTGCAGGAAGTGCGCAGAGTCGAAAAGATTCAACACTTGGGAAGTTGTTGAATATTGAGCGCAAGGAGTGTGCACAAGTTCCTCTGAAAGAATCAGAGTGGAAAAACTCAGGAGGTATAGCACCTTCGTGATATCATTATCGAAGACTGCATAGGAGGTTTCCGTGCCAAGAAGTCCTTAAGAAGGGAGGAATAAATCGACGATTAGGATCTTACAGAGAAGATTGACGAAATCCCGTCAGCCGTTAGATCTCGAGAAGTTGCGTCGGGTTTAAGCCCTAGTGTGCAGAAGAAGAGTCCCGAAGAAGTCATCGGGGTTTTGTTAAGGTAGAGAATTGGGACCTTGTGATTCTTGAAATCCCGAGAAAGGATCCTAGCTGTTGATCTCGGCAGGACACACGTCAACACTCTAGGGAGGCATCGGGATTTAACCCATCGGGGATTCCAGGAGTGTAGAATTGTTGCATCAGGGAATCGCAACCCGCGATATTCCGACAGAAGCTTTGGGTCATCCATCAATAGAGACACGTGTCAGGAGATCCCGCATAGTCAGAGATCGGGGAATTGAAAGTCCCATGCACATGACAATGGGAATCGTGATATCCCGATACATGATTTCCCGACGGAATTAAGGACGTAGTGGAGGACAGGTGTTGGAAGGACAACCCTCGCAGGGAGCCAACGCCAAGTGGAATCGGCATATCGTAAACTCAAAGGTTTGTGAGTTGGAGCAGCAAGGAATTGCACCAAAAGTTGCGAGGTTGCGAGAAGCAATATCTCGACAACCGTCGGTTAGCGTGTGGGACCGTGAGAGCGAGTGGAAGACAGGTGGAAGAGACCTAAGATCTCACGAATTCGGGGTTCACAGGGTGAACGCCCAAATATTGGAAGTTTCAAGTAGCGAGGATGCGAGGCTGCAAAAGAGCGACAGGAGGGTATTGTTGTCTCGGCGCATCAGGACTCAGGAGTTGGAGAAACTAGCATTGAGAGTCGCGAGTAGCGAAGTCGCGATAGAGCCAAAGTCCTGATAAAGTGGGAGAAGGTCAGCGTTGACTGAGCCATCGGGAGTCGGGGATCCGTGAGGACAGTGGATCACAACAGCACAAGCCACGATTTCCCAACGGGGATATTCCCAACAAAGAGAAAGGAACTCGTGGGTAAAGATTCATCGGGGTTCGGGGATTTGTAAGACCCGATCTCGTGAATTCATGACTCGCGATCTTGCAAGGTGCGATTTACTGATAGGACGAAGGGAGATCATAAGGACAGTCCTGTGGGTGTAGAAAGGTCCCGATAAGGGATTTGAAGAGAATTTCAGCTCTTCGGGTCAAAGGAAGAGAAGGTCCTGTGGGAACGGACGTGCCCTGGGTGGCACGTTTGCGTCAACAAACCAAGAAATGTGTTTTATGCCCCAACCTCTGAATTTTTTTGGCTTGGCTATATTTTTCCATTTTGTGAGATGAAAACCAGTTCCTTTCTTACCTCCTCTCCAGATGAATTTTGTGAGCAAAAGATGGATTCGGTGGATCATAGAGGTAGGTAATTTGACAAGGTTTAGCCAATAGAATGGAATGCTCTATAGTACTGAATTTGCTAAGGTGAGTCTACCTCTGAGAGAGAGCCATCAGAAGGTCCAGTTCCCGATCCTCTTTTCGATCTTCTTGAGTAACCACAAATTTATTTCTAATAAACATAAATAAATATATATTTTTAATAAATTTAAAATTACAATTTTAATTTCATTCATCATAAAATCCATCCCAAAAAAAATACAAAAAGGTCATGATAAATAGACAAACATATTTCTGTGCATCACACAATGCATGTGTATAAACCAAGTATTCAGGGAAAAAAATCCAAATTATTCAAATAATGATTTAAAGTTTTACTCATGACCCCATTCTAATTTGAGAATCATATAGAACTTTCAATTTAAGGATTTAGTAAAAAAATTAACCTAAAATTAACCATTTTTATTGACAAATTGTATGGAAATCAATCAATATATTTATCATGTCTCATTGAAAAATAGTTCTTACATTAAACATGGAAGTAAGGATTTGGGATTATTTTCATATGTTCCATGATAATGATAATTCTGAGTGGGCCTAATGGTTAATAACATATGTTTCCTCCTAAGAGGTCACAAGTTCAAATCCAAAGGGCGTAGGGTATACATACCTCCGTAGACTTTACCAGATAGATTATTATTTTGTTTGTAGATATCATATCTTTTACCTCAATGCTAAATGAATCAATTATATATAAAAAAATCTTAAGCTATGAATGCTTAGCTAACACATTGTAGTATATGAAATTTTCATTATGTATTATTCATACACAAATTGTATAAAAAATTTCATCTTACATCAACTATATAAATACTCATTTTACATTTTTTTTTTTGTAAATGAGTATGAGAATCTATATTACTGTAGAAAATTATAGCACAAAAAAGATGCAGGGACACCCATGATATGCCAGAATGGAAACCAGATCTAGGGTCCCAGGGATGCAATGTCTAATATAGCAGGGTAGGCCTGGGTCGCCACCATGGGAAACCAACCCAAACCTTCGTAATCCAGTTTGAAAAACGCCAGCATAACGAAAACAGAGAAAGCATAAGCATAGTGGGATTAGCTCCTACACTTAGATACTTGAACAGGGCTTGTCTTGCGCTAGTCTAGGTTGATGGGGTGCTCTTCATCTCCTTCCTTCCTTTTCTCGTTCTCATCCCGTTTCTCCACCAGGCATATCTTTCTGATGCACATTGGGGTTCCATTTCTATCGGCTGGAGTAATATCTATATGGTGGACATAGTGTAAATAGAGTTGGAATTGCCCTGCCATCCGCTCCAGTTTTTCCTACTGGCTTCTCTGGTCCTCCGCAAGTCTTTTTTCCCCCGCCTATAGGTTGTTGAGGTGATTCAGAATACCTATAAGCACCTTCTTCTGTTCTCTGGTTTCTGTCCTATTGGTCTCCCTCTGGTCCGCACACATCTTACCTATCAACATTTTTATTCTCCAGACTTCCTCCACTGTCCTGTGGTAGAGAGTTGTCCTGGGTTGTGTGGCTCTAGAGTCCCTTATCCCTCCCACTTCCTGAGTTAGTTTTGTCTAGGATTTTCCCCTGTGAGAATTGTTGATTTCTATCTCCCATCTTTTGATGATCGTCTTCCCCTTTATGTCTACCTTCTTGAGGAAGGTACTATTTTCTTCCCTGGTCGCCTGTTTGATTCTTGTCATCCTCTGGGCATTCTATGAAGGTATAGTCCCCTCAGGGCCTCTCTTATTGCTTGTTTTCTTCATGCGTACCATCTTCACTTGCAGGTGGTAGTTTTTACATTGGGTTCTTCCCCTGTTCCACTTCACCTCTTTCTGGTATGTAAGGTGGCCCCTGTAATTGCTTTGCTTCGGTCTATGGTTCTTTCTGTTATACCTTCTTTTATGGAGCCAACCTGACTGCGGTCCCGTCCTTGCAATCATGTCCTACTCATCAAGGTGGTCCTTTTGGTCAGTGTCCTATGTTCCAGAGCATGTGCACTTGATGACCTTGTCGTAATACCTGCGCCAATGCTTTTTTTTGCGCATTGTACACCATTCATTTCCCCATCCCATAACGGTACTTGGGTGAGGTGTGCCTAGACTTGGACCTAGTGAACCCTTTCGTCCTTCATCCTTCACCACCTGTGGGTTATCTATTTTGCTTTCCCACGGGTAGCCTCTGTACTTCTTTCTATTGATAGGAGCGTGGTGCCATGCTTTCGCCTGATGTGTGATCTGTGTCTGCATTTGTAGCCTTCTTTGATTGGTGGGAAATCAGATTCTTCCTGGAACCTACATGCCTTTCAATTCCTGATGCACCTCCATTCTTGTCGTAATCTTCCATACTACTATTGTTGTCCCAGTCTTTTTCTGCAAGTTGGGTGCAATCTACTTGTAATTGAACTTGCAGGATTTTGCTCCAGATTGTGTCCAATTATGGACCTTCGTTATTGACCTCCTCATTTGCTATTATGTCTGCCAATCCATTTGCTGACCTCCAAACCCAGCGCAACTCCATAGTGATCCCCGTCCGCAGGTGCTCCTAGATGTTTTGCAGTAGGTTGGACAATCGCCAGTGCCTCTGGATTTTGTCCATTCTAGTACCGTTTTGGAGTTTTCTTACTATGTTGATAACCAACATGGAATCTCCTTTCACTATGGCATTTTTCATCCCCTCCCGACTTAGAATCTCCAAGCTAGTCTCCAGGGCTCCAAATTATGTGGCGTTGTTGGTTGAGTTGCCCAGACTTCCAGCATACATCCAGATGATGTTTCCTTTACTGTCCCTGATTACTCCTCCCAAACCTATTCTCCCTGAGTTGCCTTTTGTCACCCTGTCAAAATTCAACTTGAGAGATCCTGAAGGTGGTGGTTTCTAGTTGTGCTCACCTACTTGGAGTTGCGGTGACCGTCTGCACTGATTAGGGTTGCGTCCACCATTCAGGTGGAATATCTCTAGGACTCAAGAGTCTTGATCAGCGGGTTGCGTTCTAACTACCTGGCAGTTGCAGCTCTGTACCGTCTCTCGTATCATGGAGATTATTGTTTCCTTTATCTTCCCTTCGGGCTGACTTTGGTTTCTGAAAATGTGGTTCCTTTCCTTCCATATCGACCATATGATCATTCCTGGGGTGAGGATCCAATAGAGGTTCACCTCTTCTTGTTCATTGTAGTTCTCTTTCCAGATATTGATGGTTGTGACAATGTTACCTCGGATCTTGTCAGACTGGTGGAAGATACTTATCGCCCAGTCCCAAAGTTCTGCAGTGTAGGCGCAGTCGTCGAGGAGGTGGTTTTTTGTTTCTTCCTGGACTTGACAAAGATGACATATTGATGGACTTGTGAATCCCCTTTTCCTTAGGTTATCTCAAGTTATAATGCGGTTGTGTAGTATTAGCCATTGGAAAATTTTTATTTTTGGCCATTGGGGGTTCTTCCAAAGCTTATCCTAGTGTTGCGCTGGGTCTTCTTGGTCTAGGTTTTCCATATAGTGTCAGACTTCTTTTAGGTTGAGTTCCCCTCCATCCTTTTTTCCCCACCTCAGTTGTTCCTATCCTTCTGTGATGATTATTTCCTGTCTTCCCAGTTCCTCCTCCACCTCTTTTATTGTTGTTGTGGGCGTATCATTGTTCTATGGAATAATATTGTCCCAGATTCTCCATTTTTTGCAGTCCGTTTCCTGTTTCCAGTATTGGTAGAAATTAATTTTACCTTGCATGATTATCTCCTGTTGGAGTATCCCTCTGTCCGGGTTCTCCATCCCCAGTTCATTTTGCCAAGCATCCTCCTACAATCTGGTTGTTCTGCCATTCCTTATTTCCCAAAAGTCGTGTGTCTGAATCTAGGCTTTGTTGCACCAAGCTAGGTTCCATATGGCTGACCCTTCCTTGGTTCCTCCGAAGAAAATTTTGTCCTGATCGTGAATGTTCGGGGCATACTTTTCCTTCCATAGGTTTACCCAATGTGTAGTAGTTTCTTTGACCCAACGCCACCATAGTTTCATTCCATATGCATTATTGGTCATTTGTGGGTCTTGTAGCCCCAGGCCTCCTTTTCTTTTTGGCCTGCAGACTTTCTCCCAAGCCACCAGGGCCCATTTTTTCTTTGTTTCCACGCCTTGCCATAGGAAGTCCCTCTAGATGGCTCTTATTTTGTTTAAGATCCCCTGTGGAGTGGGGAAGATGGACATCATAAAGGTTGGGATTGCTTGTAAAATAGACTTGGTTAGGATCCATCTACCTGCTAGATTGAGCGACCTATACGTCTAATTTTTTACCCGCTCGTGTAACCTGTTTATTACTCCTCCCCAAGTTGACATTGTGTACACTTTGTCTGTCAATGGAGCCCCCAAATACTTGGCTAGGAGTGTTTTTTGTTCAAAGCCTAGAATGTTGGTCAAATTCCTTTGGATAGTTGGATTGGTATTGAAGAGGAAGATCATCGGCTTGGAGTGGTTGATCTCAGTGCCCAAGGCTTCCCCAAACTCTTCTAGGATTCGTTTATAGGCTTTAGCTTCCTTAACCATGGGTATTCCATGGAGTAAGGTATCATCAAGAAACTATTGGTGTGTTGAAGTAGGTAAGTTTTCGAAGAGTTTGAGCCTTGTTATTTCCCCAATTGTGGTTGCACTCTTTATGCTCTGACTGTGGCCTTCCATCATTAGAATGAATAGGAAGGGGGACAACGGGTCTCCTTGTATGATACCTCTCGTGGGCTAGAAAGGTTTGGTCGGGGCTCCATTTATTAGTATTGAGTATCTTGTTGTGGATACGAGACTGAAAATCCAGCTGATCTAGTGCTGGGTGAAACCAAAGGCTTCCAATGTCTTGACCATATAGTGCCAGCTAATTTTATCATAAGCTTTTGCTAGATCTAGTTGTATTATCATTCCCCCCCTCTTCTGAAGCTTCAAGGTGTGAATGATCTCATGGGCATGGATGATGTTGTCCATTACTTGTCTTCCTTCCACAAAGCCTACCTATTCTTGCGAGATCAGTGAAGGTAGGAGGGGTTTCATTCTATTTTATATGACTTTGGAGATTATCTTGTAAACCACATTTCATAGCACTATCGGTCTGTATCGATCAGGGGTTTTGGCTTCATTTTCTTTGGGTATTAGTGTGATCATTGTGGCGTTTAGTGCTTTAAGGATGGAGGCAAGCCTTCTAGAGTCTTCTACTACCTTGTAAATGTCATGTTTGATGGTTTCCCAACAAGATTTGAAGAAATCCACTGTGAAGCCATCTGGACCTGGTGCTTTCCCACTGGGCATTTCCTGGAGAACCTTGTCAACTTATTTTATGGTAATAAGTTTTTTTAGGGAGATGTTTTGTTCCATTGTGACCAGGCGTGGAATATGCTAGTTTATCCTTTGAATGGACTCTGATCTATCTCAGTGAGGTTCTTGGGCTATCCCGTGGAAGTGTTTGACTAGAGCGGTTTCAATTTCCTAATGTGACTCACGCTCATTTCCATTATAGTCCTTGATATTCAAGATTTTGTTGTGGGATCTTCTGGCCATGGTTATTCTATGGAAAAAATTGGTGTTCTTCTCTCCCTCCTTTAGCCATCTAATGCGAGATTTTTGATGCCAGATTGTTTCTTCCCGCTGGCATCGTGCCTTCCAATATTGGGTCATTTGGATATCTTCCTTTTTCCGGTCCTCAGTATAGCCTTCCCGCATACAGGTTTCTTGGAGTTTTTTCATTTTTTCTTCTATGTTGTTTTTCTCTTTGTTTACATTCCCGAAGGTATCCTTGTTCCACTCTTTGATATTTTTTTTGATGTACTTAAGTTTCTTATGAAGTTTGAAAATCCTTGTCCCTTTCTCTGGTTGCACCTCCCACCACCACTATTTGATTCTTTCCTTGAAAATTGGGTGATCAATCCATAATTTCTCGAATCTGAAGGGTTTGTTCTTTGGTGTTGTTTGGAAGCCTACTTCCAGTTGCACTGGCCAATGATCAGATCCAGCCCAGGGAAGGATGTTGGAATCTAAGGTTAGCCTCTGCATAATGATTGACTCCGATATAAGGAATCTATCGAGTCTTGTAGTTACCTAAAACTGGTTCATCCATTTATTGTTTCAGGTGAACTGGACATTCTTAGTTTTGAGATCTACCAGCTCCACTCTATCGATGAGCTTTGAAAACTCCTCTGCATCCTGATCCAATCTTCTTGTACCACCTTTCTTCTCTGCAAGTCAGGTGATGATGTTGAAGTCCCCTACCAAGATCCAATGGAGGTTGGTGGATTGGGATTTTATATATTCTAGATATTGGATCATCCCTCTCTTTTCCTCTGGCCCTTAGGGCCCATACGCATTAGTGCAGAGAATCTCCTCTATGTTTCCAATGATTTGCATGAGTACCGTTAGGGTGTACCTGGTTTCTTCGGCTGCTATTAGATTTAGAATTTGTGGGTTCCACAAAGTGAGAATGTCGCCTAACCTTTGGTGGTATTCGATGGCTACCATATTGTACTTGCGCTAGTGTTCTTTACTGATTTCCTCCATTCTGTTTGTAGTGCATTTCATCTCTTGAATGAAATAGAGATCCAATTTTTCCTGCTTTTGTTTATTCCTAAGGATTCTTTTATTTCTTGGGATGTTTAGGCCTCATATATTCCAAGTTATGACCTCCATTTAAACATGTGGGGGGTAGTGGGGAAAGAGTTTCTTGATCTTACCCGAATTTATCAGTAGCGCTCCCAGCTCCTGTAGGGCTACGCTGTTTGATTTCCTACATCTTTTCCTCCTTATATGCTTGGGTGATAGTTGTAGTTCTCCCTCACTGGCTTTGACTCCTAGTTGTCCTATCTTCTTGTGTGTGCATTTTTTTCCTCTGTCTTTGTCTTCTTCCCGTAGGAGAAACATGTACTAGATGTGGTCAAGTTTCTCTATTGGTACGTTGTCGACTCCCTGCCTTTTCCATTGTTCCAATATGTTCAGAAGGTCTATCCCTTCCTTTTCCACCAAGTCCCTGAGATTAGGGTATTATGTGCCTACTTTGCTCAAGGTCATCTCTGCATCTCCGTATGCATATTGCATGGTTGTGTTGTCATCTTTTGTTTCCTCATCTATCGGGGTTGCACTACACCCCTATGGCATTATGTTTCTTGTTCGCTCGGTAGGCTCTTTTGTTGCTTAGTCTCTGACCTCTTGAAATTTTGTCGAGTCACTTTCATCTTCTGTCCCTTTGTTGGTTTGGTCCCTTCCTTCCATTTTATTGTGGGTCTCCTGGTTATTTCCTACTAAGGTTTTATTTTGATTTTTATTTGCTCTGTTCCCGGGGTTCGATGTTATAAACCCTTCCTCATCCTGTTGTGTTTTGGGGTTTGTCGCTTCCTGCTTTTTATTAAGAGGGAATTCTCTGATCAAGTGGCCATGTTCATGGAATCTTCTGTATCTAAAGGGGATCTATTCATAATCTGTGTTTTGGATCCATTCCTCATCCCTGAATTCCAGACTTATGTCTTCTGGGAGTGCTCCAGAAACATCCATCTCTATGCAGATTCTTGTGTACAATGTGTATCTTGCTTTTAGGGTGGCTTATGAGGTCTTCACATATTTCCATAGTTTGTTTCCTATTTCTTCAAAAGTGGAGGGAAACCAGTAGTCTAAGGGTAAGGAATAGAATCTCAACCAGAACGATACCTTTTTAAACATTTATTTTTCCATGGAGAAATTTTCATTCCAGGGTTGCATGTAAAGTGCATCTGAGACGTGGAAGTATGGACCTCCCTCGAAGACCCTATCCTTGTCCTCTAGATTCATGAAGACTGTTGCATAGCTGACACCAAGAGGGGCCAATGAAACCCATTTTTCTTAAATTATCCCAGGTAAGGATGTTGTTGTGCACCACTGACCAAAGGAAAGTACTGATTTTTGGCCAGGATTTCATGTCCCAAATTTTCCCCCAAACCTCCTCTCGAGGTAAGGTTTTGTGATCCGCTTTCATGTAGTAATATTCTGGAACGTTGAAGGCACCTGTGGTGGAGTGTCCCCATCTAAGTATGTCCTCCCCTTGTTGACTTAAAACTTTCCTTGTAGCAATATGCTCCTGCAAGAGATGAAGGTTGAACTATGGGGGAATGTTTAGGTTCTCGTGGGAGTTTTTCTAGGTGTGCCATATTTCTCCTGGGTTGAAAGGCTTCCAGAAGTCGATCACCTTGTGGAGTCCAACGACCATTGTAAGAGGGATGAGGTTGCTGAGAGTCATATCTGTGTTGAGGGTTGGGAGTTGTTGCCACAAATCACTCCATAAGTTTGTCGAGGATCCACTTTGCAGTTCCCAGAAAAAATGGTCTGTGATAAGTCCATGATTATTCTTGGTTGCATTCCATATGAGCGACCCTGAGCTTTGACCATTCCATATGATGAGCTATCTTTTGAGGATTATGGGGGTGTATTTCTTCCTCCACAGTCATTCCCAAATATCTTTGGGTCTCTTTAGCCATTTCCACCAGATTTTAGTGCTAAGGACCGTGTTGATAGTGGTTGGGTTCCGAAGACTGAGGCCTCCTACTTTTTTTGGGTTGTAGACTTTTTTCCAGCTTACTAGGGAAATTTTGATCCCTTCTTTATTGCCTTGCCACAAAAATCTTCTTTGAATCGTTCTTAGGGTGTTAAGGATAAAATTCAAGGCCACCAAGGCAGAGAATATGTAGGCCGGGTGATCTTGGAGGACTGATTTAAGGAGGATGGGGCACCCATGCAGATTAAGGGAGCGAAAGGTCCAAAGGCAAAGTCTCTTCCTGAAGCTGGAAAGTAAGAAGTACCAGGATGAATTTATGAGAGGGTTATCAATGAGGGGGATTACCAAGTAGACGGGGTGAGGACACTACGGGTGAAGCCCCGGATGACAATGAGATGGTTTTGGATTTCCATAAGTGTGTTGAATAAGAAGACTTGGGATTTGGTTAAATTCACCTCCATGCCCGATGCTTCACAAAAAAGTTCGATGATATATCTGAAGTGCAGAGCATCTTTGGATATGGATAGTCCCATGAGAAGTATATTATCTACAAATTGGCTATGTGAGATGGGGGGAGAAATTCCATGGGGGGTGAGGCCAGAGAGAGACTGGTCCCTGATGGCTGCTTTGAGAGTGCAACTGAGCCCTTCTGCCATCAAGATGAAGAGGAAGGGTGAGAGTGGGTCCCCTTGCCTTATGCCTCTTGAGGGGGAGAAAGTTTTAGAGGGGACACCATTGATAAGTATGTAGAACAGTGTTGAAGATGTTAGATTGAAAATCTAGGAGACTCAAGTGGGATCAAAGCCACAGGCTAGGAGAGATGATCTTAAGTAGCTCCAACTCAATTTATCAAAATCTTTAGAGAGATCTAGTTTTAGGAGCATACCTTGAGTTTTAGTAGAGTGAAGGGAGTGGATAACTTCATGAGCCAGGATTACGCTATCCAGGATTTGTCTACCTTCCACGTAGTCGGGTTGTTCTGGGGAGATTAAAAATGGTAGAATGGGCTTGAGGTGGGTTGCAATGATCTTTGTTAGGAGTTTTTATATGACATTGCAGAGGGCTATGGGCCTAAAGTGCTAGGGAGAAGTGGAGTTGTGTTCTTTAGGTATGAGGGTGATAAAGGTTGCATTGAGGGCCTGGAGGACCTTCCCAAATTTTCTGGAGTCCTTGATGATTTCCCAAACATCCTCACGGATGATGCCACAACATTAGTGAAAAAAGCATGAAGTGAAGTCGTCTAGCCCAGGAGCTTTTCCAAGAAGGGTAGCCTTAAGAGATTGATCGACCACCTCCTATGTGATTGGTCTCATAAGGGCTTCAGTTTACTCTTTGGTGACCTCCTTGGGAATGTTTTTTAGGATAGACCCAATGGCCCATGAGCGCTCTGTTGGGGGTTCTGTAAGAAGAGTTTGGTAGTATGAAATAAATTCCTTTTCCATGTTAGCATGATGTTGAATTTCAATACCTTGCGCCGAGACTAGGTGGGTGATGCGATTAGTTTGGTGTTGTTGGACCATGGATTTATGGAAGAATTTTGTGTTTTTTTCCCCTTATTTCAGCCATTGGATGTGAGATTTTTGTCTCCAAAGTAATTCTTCATGCACTCTTTTTTCTGCAATATGGTTGTTTAGGAGTGTTTCCTATGCTTTTAGGACTTCCGATAGGCCTTGAATTCGGATCTACTATTGGAGTGTCTGCATTTGCTATTGTAGATGCTCTTGTGCTTGGAAGATATCGGCAAAGGTGGATTTATTCTAGGATTTTAGGTGTTTTTTAAGGTTTTTATCCTTTTTTGGAACTAATAAATCGGGGTCCCTGTTTGGATAGCCGCCTCTTCCCACCATGCCTTTATGTTTGTTTGGAAATCTAGGTGTGTTAACCAGAAGTTTTCAAAGAAGAAAGGTTTTCTGCCAGGGGTGCCAGTAATGTTAAGAGTATGAAGTATTGGCCAGTGATCTGATCTTGGGGTGTCTATGACTGTGGCATTCCAAGCTAAACCATCCATCATAATAGCTTCTGAGATTAGGAATCGATCTAGTCTATTGGAAACATGTTGGTCCCTCAAGCATCTGTTGGACCAAGTGAATAACTAATTATCTATTTCGACGTCAATGAGGTTCAGTAGGCCTATGGTATGGTTGAATATGATGTTGTCATTTCCCAGGGAGTGATGGCCCCCATTTTTCTCCTCCATCCCTGTGATCATATTGAAGTCTCCCCCGAGGATCCACCTTTTTGGGCCTAAGTGTTATGAAACCCATTCCAAGTGTTGTAGGAAGGATTCCTTGTCCTCTGGTCTAGGGGGTCCATAAAAATTTGTGATGTAGCCTTGTTTGTTCGAGCCAATGAGGCGAAAGGAGGCAGTGATGGTCCATTTGGAGGTGAAAAAGTTGTCAAATAGAACGATGGTTGGATTCCAGAGAATTGCAAGACCTCCAGATGCCCCTTTGGTATCCACTTCCACATGCTAGGCTTGTGTCCATCATCTTTGAAGAGTGGTATGCACTTCTACTCCCACACATTTTGTTTCCTGTAGGAGGAGTATGTCTAGTTGTTCCTTCTTGATTCATTCTTTGAGAAAAACTTGTTTTCTCTTTGCATTAAGGCCCCTTATGTTCCAAGTTAGTATCTTCATGAGGATGATGGGGATTGGAGGGGAGGGAAGTTGTCTGAGATCAAATGAATTTGACCTGAGTTGACTAGGAAGTTTTTGACGTCTTGAATGAGTTGGTGTTTCGATTTACTGCCTCTCTTTTTCTCCTCTTTTGTGGGCTTGCGTTGTTCCTTTGAGGTTTCTTTTTGTATTCCCAGGTTTGTGTTGGCTTGGGATAAACATCCTTCTGAAGAATTGAGAAATACTTTGTGCACCTTACGTAGCTGGTCGGGCGGTATGGTGTATAGTTGTTGCTTACGATAAGCCTGCTCCAAATGCGCCATATCGATGCCTGCCAGCTCTTGATCCTCCAATTTCATGTTTGGATCGCCCATTTCCGGGCCGAGAGTGGTTGGAAGGGTGGATGCCTTGAAAAGTGGTTGAGAGGAAGAGTGGGAAGGGGGATCAAGAATAAAAGGTGTTTTACCAGTTGTAGGGGATGTCAGAGGGTTGGTATAAGGAGAGGGAGTATCCAATGGGGTTTGAAGGGCATCAAAAGAATTCTTGGTTGAAGGTCCGAGGGGCCCCTAGGGAGGATCCCTCTTGGCTTGGTTCTTTCGATGACCCGTGACTTGGGTGAAGTCGTCCTTGGCCTTGTAAGAATATTCCTGAGATAGCTTGGGGGGGTTATTTAGAGGGAAATCATGGACTATATGTCCATGCTCATAACACTTGCATCAACGAAAGGGGATGTACTCATAATCTAGGGTTTGGGACCATTCATCATCTTGGTAATCTAGGATAATGGCTCTGAGAAGAGGTTTCGAAATATTTAAATAGACACAGATGCGAGAATAAACAATGTACCTTCATTTCTTGGTTTCCTCTGAGGCTTTGACATAGCTTCCAATGGTGTTTCCAATTCCTGTGAGGATATCCTCCAGCCAAAATTCCTATGGGAGCGAATATAACCATAGCCAAATTGGGGCATGGGTGAAGTCTTCCTTTTCTGAGCTGAATCTCTCCATCCAGAATCAGAGAAAAAGGTCTGTCGAATTATAGAAGTACGACCCCCCTTCGAAGGTTCAATTTATGTTCTCTAGGTTATGAAATATGATCATAAAGAAGCCTTTTGATCCTAGTTGGAGGTCATAGTGCTCCTTGGTTTTCCACCAATGTTAAATCCATTTGACCAGATCTTTTTCGGAAGGCCATAGCCCTAGGAATTTTCCTATCAGGGAAAAACCTCTCATGTATTGTTTCTGATCCTCTATTCTTGGAGAGATGATGGTATATTTGGGAGCTATCATATTTTTTGGGATGCATTTGAAGGGTTACCAAGTGCGTTTAGTTCTTGGTTGACTGGTTTCTGGGTCGATATCCATCAATTTTTCCTATTTCATCCTCCCAGATTAGTTGCTGCATGCCCTCCAGGAGTTTGAAGGTCAGGTGTTTGAAGTGAGTGGAGTCGTGCTCCTTTCCTGTAACTAAACTATAGGATGGGGACATAGGCCCCCCTCCCTGGGCCTCCATGGCCACAGCAATGGAAGAGATGATGACTAGTTTCAATGATGAACCCTATACTCAGCTCATGCACCATATTTCATCTTATTGTTATAAACTTGATAATTAAAAAAATGCCTCTCTAAAAAACCATAGGTTCACTAATTAATATAAACTCTAATTTACTTAGTGAACCTTTCCCATATTACCCTTAGTTTTCTCATTTTCTCCCTATAACTTAGTGGAGACTCCTCTTATACCTATACTAGTCACCCTAGCCAAACTAGCATCTTTTGGTAGGAAGTTGTCTTATTTCCATAATGGTTTTCCCTTACCCATTTCATGGCCCTAACCTGGGGTTAGTTGGCCTCTTACATTGGAATATATCCTTTCTATATCTTCTCCTTAGGTTGGTTTTATACATGTATTCCTTAAGGTGTTCAAGAATACCTTCACACATCATATATACTATCATAACATTGAAATTCAAAGTACCCATTTAATTTTATATAAAAATATGGAGATGCCCTCAAATGGATTACATAACTTATAAATCATCATTTAACTTTGGCACTTTTAATCAATGCTTGAACATCCTCTAATTATAAGATAAGATAATCCATGTCTACAACAGTGTTGATGATCCTCCCCTTATTTATTAACAATATCAACCCTTTAAATTTGATCTTTGTTTATATTGTAATTATGTTTTTCATTACTACGTTTTCCTTCATACCATGAGATAGACTTACCATGGTTATTTTAAATACATATATATATTATTATTGTGAATATAATGAAAGGTTCCAAGGATGAATAATGGGAGAAAACACCGACGGGGCTATGATTCCACCAGAGGGTAAAGGTAAGGGGGTCTAAGGGGGGAATTGACCTATGTTTCATTCTTACTACTATATCCTATCCACAACCACTTTCATGTGATTGTCATATTAACATTCTATCCTAATATTTATGATATTATAATTATGAGCCTAGTGAAATGATTAATTACTTTTTTAAGTAATTATTTCTTATCCTTAAGTACCCACCTCCTATATTGAAGCAACTAAATCCTATATACAACYTCTTTCATGTGATTGTCATATTAACATTCCATCCTAATATTTATGATATTACAATTATGAGCATAGTCAAATTATTATTTACTTTAAGTAATTGTTTCCTATCCTTAAGCACCTACCTCCTATATTGAAGCAACTAATTCCTATTTACAACCTCTTTCATGTGATTGTCATATTAACATTATATCCTAATATTTATGATATTACAATTATGATCCTAGTAAAATAATTATTTACTTTAAGTAATTATTTGGGATCGTTAAGTACCCACCTCCTATATTGAAGCAACTAATTCCTATATTCAAGCAATAAAGGAGAGTTCAACTAGGAATGTTTACCTCTATCATTAAGGAAGTGAAAGAGTTGGATTATGACTCTTCCTTTACCTATCCTTCATTCATGAAAAAAGAGAATTCGAATTAAGAAGAGGAGGCTGAAAAAAACACGACTTATTGAGGAGAGAATATAGTTCTTAATGAAAAAAAGAGCAACTGGAAGTACTTTCTTCAATGTCCTCTACAATTTTGTTGGCTTTTTGGGTTGGTTTGGAAGCTTGTAGTAAATAAAAGAGTGATTTGGGAGATTTAACAACTCTTCTTCTCCCTGATTGTTTTATATGCTAGAACAAGCGTTACATCTACAAAGGATTTTCCTATGGTTGGGAGGAAATGGTTCACCCATAGTCATTTGCCTGGAGCTCATTTTACAAAAGATAAGTGTATTCTTCTTTTTATTATTAAAATTTCAGTCATGATGAAATATACATGTGTGCTAGTTTTATTTATTTTGAGATCATTCCATGTAAATTATGTGGATGTCCTTAAGTTAATGGTTTTTTTTTATAATTTACTAAATTGCAAAATTTGTATAATATTACATTGATAAACCTCATGCATGCAAACTGTTTTTAGAAATGCATTGAAAACTAGTTTCACATTTTTAGTGAAATGATTTCATATGAAGCCTAATATATACCAAATTTTGAGGGGAGTTATATAGTACATACCCCCACATTCTCACCAAAAATTAGCCTTTAATTTTCCTGTATGGCCCTTGAAAATGTAAAATGGATGTCGATGAAATTCTACTATAACTTGGCCATATGGTGCCTGTTGGAATTCAAATTTTAACATAAAGTATATGACATCAATATGTACATTCTCACCAAAAAAATATTCGTATTTTTTTGTATGACTCCTAAACACATAAAATGAATGTAGATGACACTATCCTATAACTTGGCCATACAATGTCCATTGGAACTAAAATTTTAAAAGCAAGTAAATACCATCAATATTCACTTTATCACCAAATTTCAAAACTATATTCATCCATTTCATTCCAAAAAAGGTGAAAATACATACAAGTCAAGAAGGGCTACTCAAATCCCGCATACCGTAGACAATTTTTGTTTATTGTATATGAAAAGTTTTGGAATTTGATGTGAATGATTTTAAGAGATTAAATGAGATGGTTATTGATTGGTGTGAACCATGTTTACTCTTACATCGGCCTCTTGAGAGAAGGAGGAGGATGTATCCCACATATTCCTGAAATTATATGAAAGCTATGCATATATTATTGTTTAACTATTGTAAATAATTTTGAAGATTATTGTGAGGTATTTACCTCTATTGTATGATGGATTGTACAACGTTTTGGCCTCAATACTATGATTTCCATTTTTATAAAGGACTTATGCCATTTTGTATAACCATGTATTAGTGAATAATGAGGCAATTTCTTTAGATTAAATAATCAGTAGGCAAGAAGCTTGTAGATTTAAAAAAATCATTTCCTTATGTTCAGTATGACCCTAATGATTATGGAATCACATTTTTAATTAAGGGATAAAGGGGTTATATGCATGATCTTAATGACCTTAACCTTAAACCCTAGGATTGTCCTATTTTGGAGAGAAAAAGATCTTCATCTAAGATATTCTAGGGAATTGATGAGTTGAGATGATTGATCAAGGACATAGTGGATCTACCATTCCGCATAATAATCCTTACTATCACTCAAGTGGCTAGATATAAAAGACCCTGATTAGAATAAAATGTTCATATTTATTACACTATGGAGTGTTTGAATCAACAATATTCGATTGGTGTATTTGAGTGTTGGTTAACCTAAGGGACTAGCTGACTAAATGCAGGACAAGGCATCAAAAAAAGTTTGTGTAGGAATTGATTCTCACATCACTCTTCTTAGAGAGGATCCCACATGTGAGGCCCCATGTATCAACAAATGTTTCTTGGCTGAGTGAGACCAATATGAGGAGATGGATAGGTTTCATGCCATGTATTGATCGAGGTGTGAGAGCGAGCCACTATGGATATGATTTCCTCAATTGACGGGATGAGAAAATCACTGTGATAGAAGAATTTACACATTAAGGGATTGAATTTAGGCATGACCCATAGCTCACGCGACCTCCATGGGATCAATGGGGTGACATCACTAAGAAAAATGACCTTTGTTTGTTATTGTGAATTTTTGAAATTTACAATGTTTTTGGATTTTTGGAATATGTAATTTTTTGGTATGTAGTGTAACTAACCATTGGGATTCATCATGACATAAATGTTGGAACATTTTGAGTAGGGGGGATGGCCTCAAATTTTCACAGAGCTAGATACGAGAATCAACCAGAGGAGGGAGAGAATAATGAAGATGTTATCAAAATCCTCCACATGGTGGGGAGGAACCTCAAGGGACTAACCATGGGTGTTTTTTGATGAGGATGGATAATGTCCCATAGAGGTTATAATAACACATCATGGGTTCCCTCCATCCTTTTTTTCAACTACTGAGATAGGTGGCCAACACGATTGTATGCTATCATGAGACACACATGCCTCAAGAGGAATAGATGATTGTTTCCCCTCTTTTTGTACTACAATAGATATAACTAGCTAGTCTCTCAACATATATCTAGAATTTATATCATGATGGGCTATAGAACCCAATTTTATACACTACACATTTTGAACATGATGATGTGATTGACACACTATTTTATATATACATATGATTCATATTCTACCAATTGTTTCAAATGATGTGCTTGAAAACTCATGTTTTATATACATGCATGCTTGTGTTAATGCTTAATTTAATGTGACAAATGACAATATATCCCATAATTAACTAATGAATTATCCAATTTATTTGAACTTCTTGGAACTTGATCATAGATAATATACTCAAAATGCCTCAAGAAGGTGCACCCTTAAGAATGTATGAAACAATATAGGATTTTGGACTAGGTAGACGTTGTTCAACTATGATACCACTAATTGAGAGTCCAAATGTAAAACTAACCTTTGGATGCTAAGATAAATGGTGTTGGACTATAAATCGATGGCCAAACTATAATCCACAATATTGTTTCTTGCAAGGCCAAGGAACATGCCCCTTGAACTCACCAGTTCATCTATGGGAAAGAAGATCACCCAAGTGGTGGAAGCAATGTTCCAGGTACTATGGCTAGCACCATCTGCAAATCCTACATAAAATGGGGTATACATTGACATTTGCAAATCAAGCACCAAGCATGATAAGAATTGGACTAAATCAAACCACATAGAAAAATAAAAACATACACACCACACCACCACTAAAGATACATAATATATAAAGTACTATGCATCTTTCATCCTATGCATAATAATTTTTGAGATAGAGCCCATTACAAGGCTCTGGAAAAGTGTTCCCTTCGTAACCCACTAACACATAGGCCCCTTTTTTCAATACATGACTAACAATGTAAGAACCATGCCATAATGGTTCAAGTCTACATGCACCTAACTTATCATGGTATTGATCATAGACCAAAACCAATTCACCTTCTGCAAAGACAGGAGGATGCACTTTTATCATATTGAGACTTAACATGCCTCTTCTGAGTCTCATTGGCCATTATAGCTTCATGATGAGTTTAATATAGACAAGCCAAATACAAGATATGTCCTTCCTTAGCAAAAGTGTTTGAAAATATTTCTACAACTAGTTTTAATTAAGGTATTTCACATTCAATTGGAAAAACTACCTCCATCCCATAGATAAGATGAAATGGTATGAAACTAGTGGTAGCTTTCATTAAGGTTAAATTTTCCCATAATGTTGAAAATAACATAATGTGACAATTTGTTTTGCATGTCCCTACCATTCGCTGGATCACTATAGTCAAAACATGATTTATAGATTCTACTTGACCATTGGCCTAAGGATAATAAGGTGTTGATTTCTCATGACGAAAACCCAACCCCAAAACTAGTTTTTTCATCATTTTGTTGCAAAAATATGACTTCTGATTCATAAAAATAGTTTTAGGCACCCCAAACCTAGATATGATGTGATTGAATATGAAAAGTGTTGTTGTAGTTCCATCATTGGAATATGTATGCATATCCTCATCCCACTTAGTGAAGTAGTCAATGGCAACGATGATGTAACCATGGCCATTAGTCGAGGAAGGCTTAAAAGTCATGAAATGAATCCCCCACTTTGCAAAGGGTCCAAAAACAACCATAGGGTCAAGATGAACATGATGTGCATGTATCTTATGAGTAAAGACTTGAAAAGGGTGACACTTATTAACCAAAATGATACAATATTTGAATATCGTAGGCCAAAAGTATCCTATGTGCAATATCTTCTGGGAAATGTCAAGACCAGAAAGATGACTACCACATGCTCCAGCGTGGAAATCATTTAAAAAATGCTCAACTTCATCATTGAAAATACAACAACATAATACCATATCTACCCCACATTGATCAAGTGTGTCGCCAATGATTAGATAATTTTTGGATTGATGGCATAAACATCGATGTTCATATCTAGATAAATAAGGATTAAATAGTTGGGTTTGGAGATATACCAAGAAATATCCATACCAATGATCATAAGAGTCAATGAGGAATAATGAATCATTAGGAAATGAATTAGTAACCATGGTTCCTTCACTAACTCTAGGAAGTTGAAACATTAAAAATCCAAAGACTTCTTAGATTTGGAAATAAAAAACTTGAGCTCAAACTCTTGTAAAATGTCGATCCGTTTAGATTACTTTCTCCCAATTATCTGACAGGTCAAAATATGTTGCATTGGGTTGGATACTACAATAATTATAGATTTTTTTAGGAGTATGTAATTCTTGAGTCATTGGTCAGCATGAAAATATGCCAAGGCCAATTTTTGGCATATAAATGGCACAATTTAGGGCCAACCAGACCCTTACTAAGATAATAGATTAAATGGTCCTTCAATGAATTGTCCTCTTGGCCAAGAACCATACTAATGGTGGATTTGAATGCTGTGAGATAGAGTAGAAAGTCTTGATTATAGTCTATATGACTTAATAATGGAGCTGACATCAAAGTTTATTTAAATGATTCAAATGATCATTTATCTTGGTCATCCCACAAAAGAGGTACACCCATTTTTAGAAGTCATGAATCCTTTTATTATCTCATCATAATTAATAATGAATATTTACAATATGTTTTCCTTCCCTTGCAAACTTTATAGTTGTCCTATATTTCATGGATGAGGAAATTGGACAATCACCTAGACCTTCAAAGGATAAACCATGATCCTATAGTTGGACATGATGAAACTCATTAATCTCCCAGAAATCACACAAAAGATACACTTATGCAGGTTCAAATAGATATTTTAGTATCAACATCGAGTGAAGATGGCCCATAGCTGACTAGAATTATATTCATGTTGCTTTGAGCAAGCATCAAAATCATCTAAGTATTCCTCAATGATGTGTTTGATTTCATGGAAATAATATGACATAGTCCACTATAAAGTGGCCCCAATATTTTTAAGACCAAATGGAAACTTCCAGTAAGAAAAAGTGCCCGAAGGAAAAATGAAGGAAGTCTTGTGTTAATATTTCGGATTGATCTGGATTTGACTATAGTTAGAGAAACCATCCATAAAAGATAAGATTTCACTTCTTCTGCACTCATCAATAATATACAAAATGAATGGGGTGGGATAATTGAACTTAAGACAAGCCTTGTTAAAATCTCTATAATGTACGCAAACCTGATTGTGCCTTGTTTTTAAGTGATCAAAATGATATTGGATACCCATTTAGTTAAGGGAACTAGATAGATAAACTCAACTCGAAGAATATTTTTAACCTCTGCCTTTCTAGCAGTTGCTTTTCTTAGATTTTTTGGATGAAGATTTTTCCAAATAGGCTTGGCTTTGTCATATGTTTTAATCTCATGCACGCCAATGCAAGGATCAATGCCAATCATTTCTGCACATGACCAAGAAAATATATCACATAATTCTTTGAATAGGGTATTATAAAGTTTGATTTCTCGATGAGAACAATATGCATCTACTAGGATGTGTTCCATGACACCTAGTTATACCAAAATTTTGATGGGTATGGTCTTCAAGATATTCTCCAAGTTCCCTTCTGAAAACACATAATCTATAATAATGGGAGAATAGTACTGCTCAACATTGTTAGTATATACAATGGTTTTTATTTCAACTTCCAACCTTTCCAAATTGGTAAGAGGTGATGCAAGATGATGCGTATCCTCCCATGGACTATCAATTGAATACATTACCTACATGATGGCCTTATCTAAAGGCATCTCAATATCTAGGAAGTCATGCAAACTGGGAGGATTGATAGCCCACATGGGAAAAGAGTATTGATCGAATTTCACATCCTATTGGAGATTCTAATCAATGTCAGTAGATTTCGACTAGATTTATTGATAGAAAATATTGACCTCACTAAGTGGCATGATAACTCCAAATGAGTCAGTGTTAGAAGGATTGAGCATATCCCAAGGATTAGGAGACCCATGGGATTCAAAATTTCATGTAGAAACCATACATATTGGAGCTATGGCTTGAGTAGTGAGTGGTGGGGGTAGGGTAAATGTACCCATGAGTGATAAATCCTTAAACATCCCCACACCAACACTATTGTAAGAACTCAAGGAACCACTAATGAATAGAATGTTAGTACCATTGGTAGTCATGTAATCAGGCGTGCATTATTCCTACTGATCGATAGTTAAAAAATTCCCTTCACTACAATGATAACACCTTGTAGTGGAGGTTTTTACAAAACCTTCCTAAAATTTTTATCCCTTCTTTGTTTATAGAGGAGGTTGTTAGTGGAGGCGGGCGGCCATAGGTTTTTGAGATGTTTTTTTTCACTGGTGCACCTATAAAGTATATATTCCCCGGTGTGCACATAAAACTAATTCCTTGGTGTCGAACTATTAATGCACACCATTATATATTATAAAAAAAAAAAAAAAATACTAAAAAACGCACCCCAATGCATGTGCACATGATTCCCCAGTGTGTATCCCTATCGTTTGGTGCACCAAGGTAGGGTAAAATAAAAAAATTACCAAATCAATTTTCATTATTACACTTGATTATGTGCTTCCAAACTATATAAAAAGCATTGATTCTCACTCTCCTTCCAAGACCGCCGCATCTGTAGTGCTCTATAATTAATTCAATAGCTCCAATGGTAGATTCTGCACATTTCCAAATTTTGAAAAACACCACGAATTTTCATTTCTTCTCTATGGTGTAACCATGCCTCGTTGGGACATAAGATCCCATATAAATTTTTTATCACCTTCTTATATGCATTTTCATTGGAATAAAATTTGAAATTGGCCTCAAATTTGGTTGTTTTTAGATTTTTTTTCAATTCTATGGGGTGCACTCAAACACTTTGGCTTGCCCAAGTAGATAGTGCATCTTGTGAATATATAGGAAGCACCACCTGTGGTGTGTATTCTATCAAAAAATTCACCGGTGTCATTCACAGAATGACACCGTGCGAAATTTTGAAAAATAAACATAGTGGTGTGTCCTACTAGACACCCTATTACCAATGCATTATACAACACAACACACAACTAAACAAAATTATGATGCTCCAAGAACAAATGAAGAAATGGTGCATTCACATTAGCAAATCGCACTGCCTAATTTCCAAAAAAAAGTAACCTAGTGGTGGACCAAAGTTCACCAAATGCACCGATGTTGTAAATAACATGACATTGGGTTGAATATTTAACAATTTAGCATAGCAATGTGTCTTATGGAATGCCACATTATCAGTGTGTTCGAAGAGACAATGCACCATGAAAACAATGTTAGTGCTCCAAGAACAACAGAGCCCTGGTGGATTCCATTTAACCAACCACATCGCCCAATTTCCAACATATAAAATTTATCGTAGCGGTGCATCAAGGTACCCAAAACACACTAGTGTTGTTCACAGAACTGCACCGGCCCAAATATCTAACAACTTATCTTCGTGGTGCATCTTATTGCATGCCTGATTATTGGTCTGTAACGTCCCCAATTCCAACTGAGGTCCATCACATGTGGAATACTCATAAAAAAAAAATTTCTATCTAATTAAATTCATGTAGCTTCCAACTAGGAATTACAACTAGGTTTAACTATTTTCTACTACCATTTATTAAATGCATATACAACATTCTAAAATAGAAATGAATGCAACTAATAACTCATTACAATAACATATAAATCAATATCATACACAGAGTTCATGCACAACAATTAAAACTCATAATGCAAGACCGAAAACAGATAAAACACTTATCTTTTAATTCACTTGTGAAACCAACTTCTTGGAATGCACATTCCACCCAACCATAGACTTGTTGTATGAATATCAACATAAATTCACCCCCAAGATGAGGATAGTAATCCACAAAAAAGGGTGGTCTCTTGCTGTCCACTCACAACTGAAAAATCCCATGAGCCACTAATATTCTCCTACAATTATTCCAATTTTCCACTAGCTCTCTTCCTCTCAACTTGACCAACCCAAGGAATGTACCCCTTCACTAATATTAGTCCCTTGGGTGACCCATTCCTTTATCAGGTTCTCTCTGACATAGGTAACCAAGAATCTCTTGGATGGGAACTCAAGGGAACTCATTGGTAGGAAAACTACCAGCAAACAACAACAAAACTTGTTATTTCAGTGCAACTCACACATGAGTTCACTCTTCAGGATGAAGGAAGTCTTGTGTTAATCTTTCGGTTTGATCTAGATTTGATTATAGTTAGAGAAACCATCCATAAATGAAAATATTTCACTTCTAATGCACTCATCGATAATATAAAGAATGAATGGGGTGGGATAATTGTCCTTAGGACAAGCCGTGTTAAAATCCCTATAATGTACATAAACCTGATTGTGCCTTGTTTTTAAGTGATCAAAATGATATTGGATACCCATTCAGTTAAGGGAAATAGATAGATAAATTCAACTCGAAGAATATTTTTAACCTCTGCCTTTATAGTAGTTGTTTCTCTTATATTTATTGGTTGAAGATTTTTCCAAATAGGCTTGGCTTTGTCATATGTTTTAATCTCATGCACGTGAATGCAAGGATCAATGATAATCATTTCTTCACATGACCAAGAAAATGCATCACATAATTCTTTGAATAGGGTATTATAAAGTTTGATTTCTCGATGAGAACAATATGCATCTACTAGGATGTGTTCCATGACACCTAGTTCTACAAAAATTTTGATGGGTATGGTCTTCAAGATATTCTCCAAGTTCCCTTCTGAAAACACATAATCTATAATAATGGGAGAATAGTACCACTCAACATTGTTAGTATATACAATGGTTTTTATTTCAACTTCCAACCTTTCCAAAACGGTAAGACGTGATGCAAGATGATGCATATCCTCCCATGGACTATCAATTGAATCCATTACCTACATGATGGCCTTATCTAAAGGCATCTCAATATCTAGGAAGTCATACAAACTGGGAGGATTGATAGCCCACATGGGAAAAGAGTATTGATCGAATTTCACATCCTATTGGAGATTCTAATCAATGTCAGTAGATTTCGACTAGATTTATTGATAGAAAATATTGACCACACTAAGTGGCATGATAGCTCCAAATGAGTCACTATTAGAAGGATTGAGCATATCCCAAGGATTAGGAGACCCATGGGATTCAAAATTTCATGTAGAAGCCATACATATTGGAGCCATGGCTTGAGTAGTGAGTGGTGAGGGTAGGGTAAATGTACCCATGAGTGATGAATACTTAAACATCCCCACACCAACACTATTGTAAGCACTCAAGGAACCACTAATGAATAGAATGTTAGTACCATTGTTAGTCATGTAATAAGGCGTGCAATATTCCAACTGATCGATAGTTAAAAAATTCCCTTCACTACAATGAGAACACATTGTTTAAAAAACCTTCCTAAAAAAAATTCCCTTCCTTGTTTATAGAGGAGGTTATTAGTGGAGGCGGGAAGCCATAGGTTTTTGAGAAGTTTTTTTTCACTGGTGCACCTATAAAGTACATATTCCCCGGTGTGCACATAAAACTAATTCCTTGGTGTCAAATTATTAATGCACACCATTATATATTATAAACAAAAAAGTAAAAATACTAAAAAAAACACCCCAATGCATGTGCACATGATTCCCCAGTGTGTATCCCTATCGTTGGGTGAACTGAGGTAGGGTAAAATAAAAAAATTACCAAATAAATTTTCATTATTACACTTGAATATGTGCTTCCAAACTATATAAAAAGAATTTATTCTCACTCTCCTTCCAAGACCACCCCATCTGTAGTGCTCTATAATTAGTTCGATAGCTCCAATGGTAGATTCTGCACATTTCCAAATTTTGGAAAACACCATGAATTTTCATTTCTTCTCTATGGTGTAACCATGCCTCATTGGGACAAACGAGCCCATATAAATTGTTTATCACCTTCTTATATGCATTTTCATTGGAATAAAATTTGAAATTGGCCTCGAATTTGGTTGTTTTAAGATTTTTTTTCAATTCTATGCGGTGCACTCAAACACTTTGGCTTGCCCAAGTAGATAGTTCATCCTATGAATATACAAGAAGCACCACCTATGGTGTGGATTCTATCAAAAAATTCACCAGTGTCGTTCACAGAATGACACCGTGCGAAATTTTGAAAAATAAACATAGTGGTGTGTCCTACTAGACACCCTATTACCAGTGAATTATACAACACAACACACAACTAAACAAAATTATGATGCTCCAAGAATAAATGGAGAAATGGTGCATTCACATTAAAAAATTGCACTTCCTAATTTCCAAAAAAAAAGTAACCTAGTGGTGGACCAAAGTTCACCAAATGCACCAATGTTGTAAATAACATGACACTGGGTCGAGTATTTAACAATTTAGCATAGCAGTGTGTCTTATTGAATTTCAAATTATCAGTTTGTTCTAAGAGACAATGCACCATGAAAACATTGTCAATGCTCCAAGAACAAAAGAGCCCTGGTGGATTCCATTTAACCAACCGCATCGCCCAATCTCCAACATATAAAATTTATTGTAGCGGTGCATCAAGGTCCCCAAAAAACACTAGTGTTGTTCACAGAACTGCACCGGGCCAAATATATAACAACTTATCTTAGTGGTTCATCTTATTGCATGCATGATTATTGGTGTGTAACGTCCCCAATCCCAACTGAGGTCCATCACATGTGGAATACTCATAATTTTATTTTTTTCTATCTAATTAAATTCATGTAGCTTCCAGCTACGAATTACAACTAGGTTTAACTATTTTCTACTACCATTTATTAAATGCATATACAACATTCTAAAATAGAAATGAATGCAACTAATAACTCATTAAAACAACATATAAAACAATCTCATACACAAGTTCATGCACACCAATTAAAACTCATAATGCAAGACCGAAAACAGATAAAACACTTATCTTTTAATTCACTTGTGAAACCAACTTCTTGGGATGAATGTTCCACCCAAACATAGACTTGTTGTATGAATATCAACATAAATTCACCCCCAAGCTGAGGATAGTAATCCACAAAAGACGGTGGTCTCTTGCTGTCCACTCACAACTGAAAAATCCCATGAGCCACAAATATTCTCCTACAATTATCCCAATTTTCCAGTAGCTCTCTTCCTCTCAACTTGACCAACCCAAGGAATGTACCCCTTCACTAATATTAGTCCCTTGGGTGACCCATTCATTTATCAGGTTCTCTCTGGCGTAGGTAACCAAGAATCTCTTGGATGGGAACTCAAGGGAACTCATTGGTAGGAAAACTACCAGCAAACAACAACAAAACTTGTTGTTTCAGTGCAACTCACACATGAGTTCACTCTTCAGTATTGAAAACTTGTCTCTTTAGTATTTATCTCCAAAAATCTCCAAAATTTCCCCTCCATGGATGCTCCAGCTCCAAGATCTCTTTCTTTGTCTCTACTTGTTGTTCATGCCCCCAAAATGGAATGTCCAAAATTGTTGTAATTGCTTATTCAAATTTCGTCCCTTTGGCATACTTTCTTGACTCACACACTTCCCCAAGCTGATTGTACTCATCCCCCATGATCCCAATAAATATGGGATGTGACTTCTCACACCCACCCTCTTACATGCATTCAATGATTGGCTTTTCAGGACACTCAATTAGAAAATAAAGTTTAATACATAATGATAATCAAATTCAAGAATGCGGGTTGAATTAATAGGCATAGGTAATTTCCCCTTGTACCCCTCTCTTATACATTCTCCTAGAACCTCCCCTCTCTTTTGGATTAATTAATCCCCCATCTTTGTCCCTATCCCCCAACCACTGGCATCACATTTTATTTATTAAAACTTAGAAATAGATTTGACATATTACATCACTTGGTCATAGCCACCCATTATATCTACATTAAGAATTAATTAAACTGAGAATTATAGAGGGGATGTTACATCCCCCCTCCCCTACAATTGTGCAGCATCCTTGGTGCACACTATGTCGATATACATATATAATTTACCTCACAATACTTTAAGAAATAAAATTATGCAATTTTACAATTCCAACAACAACTCCAACCAAAATCGCCTATTTTTCTCAACCCATTAACCCAAGGAATGAACCAATCATTTATCAGGGCTAACCCAAGGAATGTACCATTTTTTTTTTATCATGGATAACCCAATAAATGTACCATTAATTTATTAGGGATAACCTAAGGAACATTCCATTCTTTTATCATGGCCCTCAACACAGATTACTGGGACTTTGAGATGTGGTTCTAGAACCTTAACTTCTCAAAATGGAGTCGTGTACTTTGTTTTCTTCAAAATTGTCAGAACTCTATGGGTATTATTCCTACATGTTTTATTCATGCTCCCATGTAGCATCTTTAGGACCATAGTAGGTTTATTTAACCTTTACAAACCCTATGGATTTCTTCCTGATCACTTTGACTTTCTGGTCTAGGATGTGTATTGGTTCCACCCAGAAATCCCCTTCGTGCTCCACCTGGATCACAATAGAATCAATTATGTGGTTAAGGTCATGCACATATTTCTTTAGTAATGACACATGAAATACACTATGCACTCTCATGGATGAATGAATTGCTATCATGTATGCAACTGGCCCTATATTTTCTAATATTTCAAAACGTCCACAATATCTTGTTGCCAACTTTGGGTAACTTCCTAATATTAGCGAACCTCTCTTCACCTTCACTTTTAAAAACAAATGTTTTCCCACATTAAAATATCTAAAAACTTTGTTCTTGTCTGCATAAGTATTTTGTCTATCCCAGGCAACCTTTAAATTCTAATTGATCTTTTCCATCTACTCTTCCATTTCCTTTAACAAGTATAGCCCAATAACCACTCTCTCTATTGGATTATACCAACTCATTAGTTTGTTACACTTTCTTCCATACAATGCTTCAAATGGACTCATTTTTAATGAGGCCTAATACCCATTATTGTAATCAAATTATACTAAGTGGATATAATGTTCCCACTTTGATGGTTGTTCCATCACATACATTCTAAGAATGTCCTCAATGATCTATTAGTCCTCTCTGTTTTCCCATCTGACTTGGGGTGATATATTTTATTGAAAGTTATATTTTCCCAAATCCTTTGAAAAAACCTTTCCAAAAATTGGAAGTGAATTTTGGATATTTGTTTGAAAGTATTTCCTTAGGCACTCCATATAGTCTAGAATTGTTTTTCATGTAGATCTCTGCAATATTTGTTGCCATGTGTTTAGTTTTCAGTATAATAAAATTCCCTTCCTTATTTAGTTTATCTACCACCACCATGATGGAATCATGTCGTTTCATTGTTCCGGGAAACTTTTTAATAAAATCCACTGTTACTACTTTCCACTTCCATTCTAGAATGGGAAATGGATACAATAACCCAACGGGATGCCTATAATTAGTCTTCACTTTCTGGCACTCTAGAAATATAACTATGTAATTAGCCACTTGTTCATCCCTGGCCAAAAATATTATATTTTTACAACTGCAATTGTTTTTTTATATACTAGGTGCCCAACATATGTCACATTGTGCATTTCCCTCAGCACTTCATTTGTTATCTCACTAGAATTTGGCACATATACTTTACCTTTATACATGAGAATTCCATCTTCTTTTAGCTCAAAGTATTTAAATTCCTATTGTAAATTACCTTTTTGTAATGTTTCTTTTATTTTTAGATATTGTTGATCTGAATTTGTTGCTTCAATAATTTTATCTTCCAGATTATTCCTATACATGGTGACGGTTTCAATTTGAACCTCATGTGCTCTACTTATAAGTGCATCAACCACTTTATTTTATTTTCCTTTGATGTGCTTAATCCCGAAATCATACTCACTAAGAAATTGAATCCATCTAGTTTGTTTGGAATTTAATGTTGGTTGTCCAAACAAATGTTTTATACCACAATGGTATATCCTTAGATCGAATTTCCTCTCCATGAGGTAATGTCTCCACATTTTTAATTCATGTACAATTGTTTCTAACTATAGATCATGGGTAGCATAATTTATTTCATGATATTTTAATTGTATGGACTCATAACATACCACATGATATTTTTGTGTGATGAATGCATTGAGACCTTCCTTGCATGCATTAGTGCACACCAAAAAATATTCATCCAGATTTGCAATATTCAAGATTGGTGCACTTGTCAAGATGTACTTCAACTTCTGAAATATCTCTTCACACTTGGGAGTCCATTCAAGCTTCGCTCCCTTCTTTTGCAAAGAAGTGATTGGGATTGTAATATTAAATGAGAATCCTTTTATGAATTGTAGGTAATAACGAACAAGACCCATAAATGATCTAACCTATATGAAATTTCTTGGAGCTTTCCATATCCTAGTGGCATCTATCTTCTCAGGATCCACTTCTATCCCATCTACTGAAATTATATGCCCCAAGTTGTGAATCTTTTTTTGATAAAAGATGCACTTACTTAGCTTGGCATACAGTTTATGCTCTCTTAAACATTTTAGCACCATTCTTAAATGTTGCTCATGTTCCTATTATGAATTAGAGTGGATGAGTATATCATATAGGAATGAAGGATCAGATCCTGTCACTAAGAGTGGGGGGGTGAATCAGTGACACAACAATTATATCAATTTTTCATTTATTAATGCAAACAAAATTTTAACACAGTATTTTATCGTGGAACCCAAATGGGAAAACCACAAACTCTTTTCTATTAACCAAAAAATTTGTTTTACATGTTACATAGAAGGAAGATGTACTTCCTCTTTGATAGAAACCACTGATAAGGATGCACCCACACCTTGGTTTACCAGCACCAATTGGTAGGAGGCTACGACCCCCTTTTTAGTCAGCTATAACTGACAAGGAAACCCCAACTCCCTCTGCAGGCACCAACCTACCCTTGCACCACCCAACCACCCTTAATGCATAGGTATTAGCTTTTCTTCCTGGAATCTACTTCATCTTTTGATCTTCTGATATGGACTGCAGAGACACATTCTTCTCACAACTTTTTCTCATTTATATACTCTTCAAACGAGTGTGAAATTTAAAACATCGTGTCCCTTTATTTGAACCATTGTACCTTTTCATTTGAAATGATAAACTACACTTTAATTAATATCATTTTTCCTTTTTATTCTTCATTCATATTTTCATGATTTATTCTCTTTTAATCTCGACTGTGTATCAGTTCATTTTACCGTGAAGGTTTTTCATAAATTGATCACAGTCATGGATCAATTTAATCCTTTATACTCAATATCAAATCTCTTTTACTTCACATAGACCAAATTTTGTGGAGGCACTTCCTTCAATCCATTTCACATGATCGTGCATTACAGAACCACTGACTCAACAATTTCGGCAATGCATTACACTTTGCAATGTCAAACCTCTTTACCATATGACCAATGGCGGTGACCTAGCTCTTTAGGAAATTAGACCAAATGAGCATTTGAGCACTTCTTAGTTCAATGCCCACGATTCATCCTCCTGACGAGATAGATAGTTGACGGGGTTTCGGTATTTAGACATTTGAGTCTTCATGACTTCACACTTTACTAAACTCACGATCGTGAAATATCTGAAACAATCAGACGGTTCAAATTCCCCACTGAGATGGACGGTTGATGGGGTTTTAGCATTTTAGGCATTCAAATCTTCATGACTTCCACATTCAGAATTCTCGATCAAAAAATTGACGGTCAGATCGGACGTGTCATATTCTCCACGAAGATGAACAATCATCGGTTATTTGTCATTTCTCTCATAGGGTCTCATGACCTCCAACAACTTGAAAATCTTGATTAGGATATTGCTGAAATGATCGAACGACTCATGTATGATCTCACCAAAATGATCAGACGGTTTGAGTTTTATTTCATGGAAATATATCGACGGTCCATAGCCATGGTGATCCGACGACTGATGGGGTTTCAACATTCTTGTGATAAAGGGGGGTCGACGCTCCAACTCTCGGTATCCAAAATGGCGCTCTCATAGGATCAACGATCCACATCGCTCCTCCTTTGCTTTGAATCTAACTGTCCACGTCGCTCCTCCTCCTGAGATTTTGGATCTTCATCTTTCGAGGTTTTGAACAAACCTCATCACTGATATTATGTCGCGCTTATCCTATCCTTCCACTTTGATATGATAAAACGGTTGTTGAGGCTCGCGAAGAAGATCAACGGTCGACAACTTCCTCCATGCATCTATGCTGGATCTAATGGCCCATGGCTATTTGTTCGTGTTGTCTCCAACAATCTCTACCGTCCATCAATATTATCAATGACTCCTTTCTTTGAACTCGACGCCAACCCTTCTGAGATTAACTCGAATCTCATTCTTCATCTAATATCTTTCAAGCCTCTATCCCTCCCGAGCTTGATTCATAGTAACATTGTTGATTCTATCATGATAAAAAATAATCGTGAATTTCTTCTGCTACCTAATATACTGTGCAATGCACTCTTCCTGTTCGCTCTTCCTCCGGAGCTTGCGCTATCATCCTCTTCACATTATTTGACATCTTCTTATTAACTGATATGCTTGTTGACATCAATGACAATCTCAACTATGGTAATTCATCATTAACAATAGATCATCAATTCGATTGTTGACATCAATGACAATCTATCCAACAATCTCCCCCTTTGTCTTTGAGGGAAACACACTAACTTCATATTGAAACCTCCCCCTGTGATGATGCTTTCCTCTTATGCGGATTTTCTTTTTATGAAGTTTCTGTCCCCCTTTGGCATCAATGGAAAGGGGTTTATTCTCCTATGATCTGTCTGTATAAGTACTTTTATGACCACTGGTAACACCTCCTGCAATCACACTTTTTATGTCATAACTGAATGACTCCTTATGTTGTTGATTGCTATCTCTACCTGAATAGGTGCCAACTGATGCGTTAATTTTTTGAGAGATTTAGGTAGGAAGAAGGATTACTCCCAATTTTTTCCTAAGATATTCAAATACATCTCTGCTTAAGGGTTTTGTAAAAATATCTGCCACCTGTTCTTGTGTTGGAACATATTCCAATTTAATGTTCTTATTTTCATCCTAATCTCTTATATAGTGGTACTTTATGGGAATGTGTTTCGATTTTAAGTGTTGAACAGGGTTCTTAGAGAGACTTATCGTGCTTTTATTATCACAGTGGATAATTGCAGGTTCTTCAAATACTATTTTGATTTCTTGTAGAGTTTGTTTCATCCATTCCACTTGTGTGCAACATTCTTCTGCTGCAATATACTCATCTTCAATGCTAGACAAATAAATTGAGGATTGTTTCTTGCTTATCCAAGCAACCAGTGATTCTCCCAAAAAGAATTCTCCTCCACTCATAGTTTTTCTGTCGTCTACACTTCCTACATAATCAACATCTGAATAGGATTTTAATGTAAATGAGTGCTTGCTAGGGTACCACAAACCAATATCTATGGTTCCTTTCAAATATCTAAAGATTCTTTTTACAGCTTGAACATGGCTCTCCTTATTTTCTTCTTGGAATCTAGCCACCATCCTAGCAGCTTGCTTGACATTAGGTATGGAAGTTGTTACATAGAGAAAATTGCCAATCATTGATTTGTAGTGTTTTGGATCTATAGCTTTGGACTCATCATTCTTGCTTAGTTTGCATCCAACTGGCATAGGTGTACTTACAAGTTTGCAATCCTGTAACTAAAATATATTAAGCATATCCTTAATAGATTTAGACTGATGGATAAAGACTCCCCTTTTGGACTGTATTATTTGTAATCCAAGGAAGAAATTTAGTTTGCCAAGAATAAACATTTCAAATTCTTGTTGCATCATCTTAGCAAAGTCTTCACTCATTTTTATATTATTACTACCAAATATGATATCATCAACAGACACTTCCACGATGATCAAGTTATTACCATCAATTTTGCAATACAGATTGTTGTCTGTTGATTCCCTTTTGAGGCCTTGTTTTTGTAAATAAGAGTCTAGCCTTGCATACCATGCTCTGGGTGCATGTTTTAATCCATAGAGTGTTGTCTTTAATTTACAAACATAGTCTCTTTTATTGGTTATTTGGAACCCATCTGGTTGCTCAATATAGACTTCCTCTTCTAAATTTCCATTGAGAAATGTTGATTTGACATCCATTTGGTACACTTAAATTTTTTGTAGCTAGAGAAAGCTAAGAACATCCTAATTGCCTCTAATCTGGATACAGGTGAAAATGTTTCTTCATAGTCTACTCCTTCAACCTGAGCATAACCTTTGCATACTAATCTGGCTTTGCTCCTGATTACTTTCCCATCTTCATTCATTTTATTTTTATATACCCATTTAGTTCCAATGACATTTTTATCTTTTGGTCTAGGAACTAGTTCCCAAGTTTGATTTCTTTCAATTTGATCCAATTCTTCATTCATAGCTTTAACCCAGTTCTCATATTTACATGCCTCTTTGATTAAACTTGGCTCAATATGTGACAGCATTGCTAATTCTGTTTGATACAATAGTTGTCTTCTTGTTTGCACTCCATCATTCATATCTCCAATAATCAGTTCTTTGGGATTATTTTTTTGAATAATTCTTGAGGGTGTATTTGTATCTCTTCTTGGGAATTCTTCTCTTATATCTCCATATTCACTATCTTTTTCACTTTCACTAGTATCCACATCATCTTCTTCCCTTTCTTTTTCATTGTCTTCTACTTCTTCTAGTTGTGTGCTGAATGTCTCATCATCATCTTCATCTTTATTTTTAGATATGGTCTCTTGATATTTGATCCTTATCATTTTTAGATCATCCAACTTGACATCTTATCTTTCAACAATATTATGTGATCTGATATTGTAGCATCTGTATGCCTTCTTGTTTGAAGCATATCCAAGAAAAATACCTTCATCAAATCTAGCATCAAATTTTCCAAGACTCTCATCTAATATTTTGATGTAGCATTTAATTCCAAATACTTTGAAGTATTTCATTGATGGAGCTCTTCCAAACCATAGTTCATAAGGATTTTTATCACTATTAACCCTTATATGACCTTTGTTCAATATGTATACAACTGTTCTTACAAGTTCCCTCCAATATCCATCTGACAATTTTGCTTCATTGAGCATAGTCCTTGCAGCCTCCTGAACTGTTATGTTCTTTCTTTCAACAATCTCGTTTTGTTGAGGTGTTATGGCAGCAGAGAATTGTATTTTTATTCCATGAGTTTCACAGAAGACATCGAACTCTTTTGAGGTGAATTCACCACCATTGTCTGATCTAAGATATTTGATTTTTGTCTCCCTTTCATTTTCAGAAAGGGTCTTAAAGGCTTTGAATTTGTTGATTTCTTCTGATTTTTCTTTGAGAAAACATATCCAACTCATTATAGTAAAGTCATCAATGAACAACATAAAATAAGACTCTCCTTGTAGACTCTTGGTTCTTGTAGCTCCACATAGGTTAGTGTGAACAAGATATAAAGGTTTAGAGGTTGTGTATTCTTTTGTTTCGAACCTTACCCTAGTTTATTTCCATAGTTGACAATGTCTACACATAGCATTTGAGGGTTTTATGATTTTTGGCAAGTTTCTTACTGCACCCAGGTTGATGACTTTCACAATATTGTCAAAGTTAATATGCCCCAACCTCCTATGCCATAGCCAAATTTCATCCACATAATTTATATGACACTCCTCATTCAATTTTGCATCTAGTATATATACATTTTCAGGAGTTCTAGGAGCAGTACCAACTAATTTTCTTGTGTCTTGTTAAGCCCTAATATTGGCTCATTACCACTTAATTGGGGCATATTATATTAGTAATGTTATTTTATTTATGTCGGCTTTAGGCCATTAGTTGTAATTTAGATTAGTAATGTTATTTTATTTATGTCGGCTTTAGACCATTAAACCTCCTAGTCTCCTATATATACCAAGGAGATATTTTCATTTTGAATCATCTTGGACTTGAACATTTAAGTGGGGTAAAAGGAGGTTGCCCCCTCGAAGAGGATTATTATCTGAAATTATCTCTTTTTCAAGGCGTTGAGTAC
>ML776779.1:691779-734129 GCA_009831015.1 Picea engelmannii
ATCTTGGACTTGAACATTTAAGTGGGGTAAAAGGAGGTTGCCCCCTCGAAGAGGCTTATTATCTGAAATTATCTCTTTTTCAAGGTGTTGAGTACTTTTCCTGAGGTTTTTCTATGCTATATTGATGTTTGGTTCTTAACATGTCTTCTCTCCTAATCTCACATTTTTGGGAATAAAATATGCAAAAGTATCCCTGATCATAGGTTTGATTGACACTTAATAAACTAGGCTTCAATTTATCAACAAGTAGTACATTTATAGCTTTGTCTTTTCCCAAGCTCGCAGTGCCTTTCCCAAGTATGTTGAAGCATTATCACCAAATGTAGCTTTACCTTTTTGTTTCTTTAAGTCTAAAAAATTGCCCTTGTTACCTGTCATATGTTTCGAGCATCCACTGTCAACATACTAGAGATCTTTTTCATCTTGAGTTTTTAGGGCAATAAGACATTCACTTTTTGATTTTTTTACTCTCCAAAGTTTCTTCTTCTCTCTAATGAGCTTGGGCTATTCTGAGACTTCCATTAGTCTACAATTAATGGATTTATGTCCATGATTATGGCATCTAAATCATTGTAAGTCCCCTTCTTGTAGAGGTTTAAAGGAGTTATAGTTTCTTATCTTAACTCGATTTGCTTCTTTTTTATCCTTAAGGATATAATTCTTAACCTTCCAATTTTTCATTCTATATTCTCTACAATTTATAGCTTTGTGTCCAAAATTAGAGCATGCAAAGAAATAACGAGGAAAAATGTGAGGATACCTGTTTTGGTAAAACTTCTTTAGTATTGTCTTACCTTCTTTCCTGATGGGTGGAGGTAATCTTCTGGAGTTCTGATCATTACTTATCTTCTCTTCATTTTTCTTCTTGAATGTACTGTGAAGAGCATATGCATAATATTTTGAGTTAACATGGCTTTCCTTTTGAGAATAACCTATTCCATTTTTATTTCCAGAATCCCTTTGCGCTATAATAATCTTATCTAATATTTTAGAGCTATTTTCAGATTTTGTTTGAATGATTTTTGCATCCAACTCCTTTTTCAGATGAACTATTTCTACCTCCATCCTTTCAACAATTATTTGTTTTTCTTCAAGAGACTTTTCCAGACTTTCTTCCATCTTATTTTCTTCTAAGATCTGTTTTTTTAGAATTTTCATAATTTTTTCCATTTCCTTTTCTTCTTGTTCATATTTTTCTTTCTGTTCAACTACAAAACTTTTCAGCTGTCTATATTTGGTTTTGTATTTTCTTAATTCATCTAAGGCATTGAGAAGTTGTTCCTCCGTATTAAATTATTCTTCATCTTCTAACTCTTTCTCATGTTTATTTTTTTCTATTTCATTAGATTCTTCAATACCTAAGAAAAGGACTTCATTATCATCAGATTCATCGTTATCACTAGACTGTGACGAGTTGTTGTCTTCTTCTTTTGAGTAGAAATTATTTTTCCCTCTGTAGAAATTTTTCTTGTCATTGGGTTTTTCCTTTTTCTGGCATTGTTTGTTTTTGTTTTCTTTCTCTTCAGGGTCCTCCTTGGGATAGGGAGACTTGGATGTGAAATGACCAACTTTGCCACAATTAAAGCATTTGAAAGGAAGCCTGCCTTTGTATTTCCCTGATCTTTTCTGAAGTTTTCTAATGAAGTTGGATTCTTCCACATCAGATTCTTCATGATGAAAATATTGAGGTTTTTGCTTCTGATTTATTTTTGTCTTGAATGCTTTGAAAGTTGTTTTGTCTTTTGTTGATTTATTATTTCCTGTTCTCATCTCCTATTCTGTAAAAATTCCAGGGAGATGGTCAACTGTGAGTGAGCTTATATCGGATCTATCTTCAACTGAGGAAATCTTTGCATCATATATCATCGGTAATGACCTTAGTATTTTTTGCACAATGGGTTTATCTGTAACTTCTTCTCCTGCTGCTCTAATTGAGTTGACCACTTTATCTACCCTATGAAAGTACTCAACAATATTTTCTTCTTCTTTCATTTTCAGGTTTTCAAATTGAGTTCTATAGGTCTATAGTTTGGCTTCCATGACTTTCTCATATCCTTCATATATGGCCTCCAATTTGTCCCGGATTTCTTTGGCCAATTTTCAATACATAACTTTCACACATATAGACTTAGTCAACCCTACTAGAATATCATTAACTGCTCTTGAGTTATCATTACAGATTTTCTTTCCTCTAGAGTGTTTGGGTGGAGTAGTTTGTGCAATGTAATCGTCTACAACAGATTGCCAGATATCAAAACCAAGAGCTAACATAAAGTTTTTCATTCTTATTTTCCATAGAGCATAGCCTTCTCCATTGAAAAATGGTGCTTTGTTGTTAGACATTCCTTCTTGTTGATCCATCTTCATGATCTACCTTCAAGTTTGTTATATTGTGCTAAAGGAACCCTCTTTGATACCAATTGAAGGATAAGATCATGTCACTGAGAGGGGGGGGGGGGTGAATCAGTGACACACCAATTATATCAATTTTTCATTTATTAATGCAAACATAATTTTAACACAGTATTTTATTGTGGAACCCAAATGGGAAACCACAAACACTTTTCTATTAACTACAAAATTTGTTTTACATGTTACATAGAAGGAAGATGTACTTACTCTTTGATCAACACCAACTGATCACAATGCACCCACACCCTGGTTTACCAACACCAACTGGTAGGAGGCTACGACCCCTTGTTTAGTCAGCTATAACTGACAAGGAAGAACCAACTCCCTCTGCAGGCACCAACCTACCCTTGCACCACCCAACCACCCTTAATGCGTAGGTATTATCTTTTTTTCCTGGAATCTGCTTCATCTTTTGATCTTCTGATATGGACTATAGAGACACATTCTTCTCGCCACTTTTTCTCGTTTATATACTCTTCAAACGGGTGTGAAATTTAAAACATCATGTCCCTTTATTTGAATCATTGTACCTTTTCATTTAAAATGATAAACTAAACTTTAATTAATATTATTTTTCCTTTTTATTCTTTATTCATATTTTCATGATTTATTCTCTTTTAATCATGACTGTGTATCGGTTCACTTTACCATGAAGGTTTTTCATAAATTGATCATATTCATGGATCAATTTAATCCTTTATACTCAATATCAAATCTCTTTTACTTCACCGAGATCATATTCCGTGGAGGTTCTTTCTTCAATCCATTTCATAGGATCGTGCATTACAGAACCACTGACTCAGCAATTTCGACAACGCATTACACTCTGCAATGTCAAACCTCTTTACCATATGACCAATGGCGGTGACCTCACGCTTTAGGAAATTAGACCAAATGAGCATTTGAGCACTTCTTAGTTCAACGCCCACGATTCATCCTCCTGACGAGATAGACAGATGAAGGGGTTTTGGCGTTTAGACATTCAAGTCTTCGTGACTTCACACTTCAATAAAATCACGATCAGGAAATTGCCGAAACAATCGGACGGTTCAAAATCCCCATTGAGACGGATGATTGACGAGGTTTCAGTGTTTTAGGCATTCAAATCTTCATGAATTCCACTTTCAGAATTCCCGATCATGAAATTGTTGGTCACATCAGACGTGTCGTATTATCCACGAAGATGGACAATCGTTGATTCTTTGGAATTTTTCTCAGCAGGTCTCATGACCTCCAATAGCTCAAAAATCCCGATTAGGATATCTCTGAAGTGATCAGATGACTCGTGTATGATGTCACCAAAATGATCGAATGGTTCGAGTTTTATTTCACATAAATAGATCAATGATCCATAGCCTTGGTGATCCGACGACTGTCGGGGTTTCATCATTCCTGTGATAAAGGGGGGGTCGATGCTCCAAATCCTAGTATATGAAATGTCACTCTCGTTGGATCAATGATCCATGTCACTCCTCCTTTACTTTGAATCTAATGGTCCATGTCGCTCCTCCTCCTGAGATTTTGGAGCTTCATCTTTCGGGGTTTTGAACAAACCTCATCGCCAATCTTATGTCTCACTTATCCTATCCTTCCAGTTTGATATGATCCGAAGGCTGTTGAGGCTCTCGAAGCAGATCAACAGTCGACAAATTCCTCCTTGCATCTATGCTATATCTAATAGCCCATGGCTATTTGTTCCTATTGTCTCCAACAATCTCTACCGTTCATCGAGATTATCGATGGCTCCTTTCTCTGAACTCGATGCTAGCCCTTCTGAGATTAACTCGACTCTCATCCTTCATATGAGATCTTTCAAACCTCTATCCCTCCTGAGCTTGATTCATAGGAACATTTTTCATCCTATCGTGATAAACAATAATCATGAATTTCTTCTTCTACCTGATATATTGTGCAATGCACTCTTCCTGTTCACTCTTCCTCCTGAGCTTGCGCTATCGTCCTCTTCACATTGTTTGACATCTTCTTCTTAACTGGTATTCTTGTTGAAATCAATGACAATCTCAATTTTGGTAATTCATCATTAACAACAAATCATCAATTCAACTATTGACATGAATGACAATCTTTCCAACAAGGAACACAATTATAAACTTGTCCAGATATTCCTTGAACACTCCATTCATTAAAAACATGAAAAATGATGGGGAGTTTGATAGTCCAAATGGCAGTATTGTGAATTCATAATGGCCATATATTTTCTTGAATATTGTCTCATTGATGTCTTCTTCCTTTATCCTCACTTTAATATATCTTGACCTCAAGTCAATCTTGCAAAATATTCTTACACCTTTTAGCTAATCAAATAAATCATCAATTCTTGGAAAAGGATATTTGTTCTTTATGGTGACTTTATTCAGTTGTCTGAAATCAATACAAAAATTTAAGGTTCCATCCTTCTTATTTATAAATAGAATTGGGGCTCCCCAAGGTCACTCTTGGGCATATATACACCTTCTTTAATATCTCTTCAATATGCATTTGTAACTCTTTCAATTCTAGTGTGCCCATTATGTATGGTGTCTTGGACATTGGGGAAAATCCTGGCACTGAATCAATAGAGAAATCAATGTCTCTCTTTGGTGGAAATCCTGGGATCTCCCTAAAACATTCCTCAAAATCCATTAATACCAAATGGTTTTCAATTCCTACCACTTTATTTCTAGTTTCCACTTCCATATGGGCTGCAAAAATCTAGCATCCCTTCCTGAAACTTTTTTTCAACTACATATCCAAAATTTATCTGACAACTATAGCTCTTGGAATTCTTTGAACCTTTCCTCTTTTCCCTTATTCATTAAGATGCATGATTGTATTTTTGTAACAATATAGGATAGCATGGTGTTTTTCCAACCAATCCATGCCAATTATAAAATCATATGAACCCAATGAAATAATGTTCACATCTACCTTTGTGCTGAGTCCATCCATGTCTATTGGAAAATATTTAACCAACTCATTAATTTTCCTCTTAGCCCCTGTGGTTGGTTGAAATAACCAAGATTTATTATGCTTAATCCTTTGTAAGTGAATATTTCAACAATGTTAGATTTGATGTAACTATGGCTAGATTCATAATCAAATAAAATTGTTGTGGGTTGGTTATCAATCTTACCTTCCGCTTCAATCATGGGGGGTTGATATTTCACTTGCTTGTTGTCCAAGGATGCATAAATACTTGATATGTTTCCTCCCATGTCCTCAAGTGTTTCCACCTTCTGAATGTTGTGTAAAGTCCTCATTATTTCTCCTTTGTGAGGGTAGTCCCTATATAATTTATTTCCCTCACATCCCTAACATTGTACAATCTATTTCCTTGGCCTTTCCCCAAATGAATATGCAGTCTTGTGCTCATTTTGGGATTTCTAACATTTTTGATTTGCTTGGAAGTTGTTCTTGAAAAAAGGCGGCTTAAAAACTTTATTCCTTTGATCATTTTTACCCTTCATCTTATAATTCAATATTTTTGGAAAATTGGCCTTCCTCCGTTCTACTCATAAACATGCTTTTCTATCCTTATAGATTCTTCCAAAGTATTGGGGTTATCATATTGTATCTTGTCACTATATAAGGAGGGTAACCCACTCATAAACCTTTGGATTTCAACCTTTTCATCCTTTATGTAGTCAACATACTTCAACAATTCAAATAACCTCTTTTCGTATTCATCCATTGTCATGCTTCCCAACTTGAGTTCAAAGAACTCTTTCATCTTCCTTTCATAATAAATCTCGGAAAAATATTTGTTTTGGAAATGTCCTTTGAACGACCTCCATGAGATCCTCTTCCCATCAAATTTATTGGATTTCTTAAGTTGATCCAACCACATAGATTTCTTTCCTTGAAAATGGTAGGTTGCAATTCCATATTCTACTCTAGAGGGGTAAACATGCAAATGGAAATATTTTTTCATTTCCAACAGCCAAGCCTCGACTTCTTCTTATTTACTATGATCACCATTGAAAGATGGTGGATTTATTTTCCTAATTTAACCTTGCAATATGTCTGCCTTAGGTCTTGTCCTTTTCCTCCAAACATGAGACACAGTTGAGATGCTCCCTGGCCTTGAACTTGCATGAGTTCTTCTAGTGGATTTCCTTGGAGAATGATGATGCCTGCTCATGATTCTTGACTACATGTCATTTCCATGATCATCCCTTTTTCTATGGGATCTAGATGTTTTCACTCATCTAGAACTAGCTTCTTTCTTGGTTCCAGAGTATTTGCTAACTTGATTATGCAACATATTCAAACTTGTAAGTATCTCTTCCTGAGCCTTCATGATCCTTTCATTATATTCTTTATATCCCTTCACTTCCCTATGCAATATCCTCATAGTTACAGGCTCCTTCCTACCTACCTCTCCTTCCATTAGATTCTCTCTCAACATTCCCCATTGTTGGCCCTTGGTTATGGAAGCGTGCGAAGACACAGTGACTGTTATTGGGTCGAAGTGAGAAAAAGAGCAGAAAAGATGGAACAAAGCCCGAGAAAGAAAGTTGTTGGACAAGGAGATTGGGGATGGATTCTTTGGAGCACCGTGCAAAAAGGAAGGAAAGACAGGTTGGCGAAGCCCTAAAAATATGGGTCAAGTTGATCGAGGGTATTAGACACCTAGGGCTTTGGTATCCAGGATTTTGGACACCTAGGTTTCAGCCTAAGGATCTCGGCGAGCTATTGTAATGTGTAAATAGATGTCTAAAGGGCCTAGGTTGGGTTGGTACTTAGGGTTGGTATCAAGAAAGGTTATCGTTATTGCTAGTGATCGATCTAATTGTTATTGTGAGAGACTATTGTATTGAGAGAGAGAAGTGTTGAGAGTGAGAGCCATCTAGATTGTAAGATCTTCATCTGGGTGTGAAGATCAACCCTACAGCTGGGTGCATAGGGAGGGGAGAGAAAGAGAGGATAAGAGAGAAGATCTGCTAGCTAAGAGTGCAGATAAGAACTGTATGCTTTACCTCAATATATTTTGTGTTGTGTGTGATCGGTAGTTTGTATCTGTCATTGATATACTGTGATTGTAGTATTGTTTTAGATATGATAAGTAGATGCGCAGAATAGATTTAAGTGATAAGTGATATATGAATGTTGTGTTGTTCTTGTGTTAGATCCACTTGGTATTCCCTTTGGTTGTAGACATCTTTGTCCTGCAACCCCCTCATAACTGCTTCGGTGAGACTGCATCTGCTTCACAGGTGCTGTCGAAAGGGCCATTAGTTAGGGCTTGTTGGTGCGCTCTTGGAGCTGAACCCTGAGTCTATCCCTATGCCAACAAATGGTTCTGTTGTTGGGACAAGAATCATTTTGAGGGAATGTCACGGTGGTTTCCATTGAAGACAAAGATACAAAAGTGGATAGAGGATCAAAATAAGGACTTCGCTGAAGCCTAGAATAAGAACCCTAATATTATCACTAAGTATTGGCTTGAAAGATATATATTCACTGATATACACGAGATATTCTTTGGAGGGATCCATCAGGAGATATATGAGTGGCTAGCTAGATTAGCATATACCTAGTTCGAGATCTGATCTAGACCTCCTATGGTTTGGATGTTAGAGTTGATCAAGAAGGTTAAGAGAGTTGATAACACTGTATCACGAACAATAGATCACCAGTTTGATAGTAACATTGGAGGGTACATCACAAAGTTCATTGTTGACATAGTAGAATTATACAACCAAGCCGAGAGATATTTCTTTAAGGGACCTAGAGGGAAATTTTTTCATTTGCTAAAGCTGAGAATCAATATGCTATGGCATGAGAACAACATCTTGAAGAAACAATCGATTGGTTGGATCAAGAAAGGCTAATGTTCAAAAATTCAGACAGCGACAGTGACATAGAAGCATGACATACACGCAGTGGGAGAATATTCAGAGAAGTTCATCTTGCAAACCTGTTTAAGAAGAACTACAGGGAGGAAGGTTTCTGCAGTGGAGAAGAAACATAAATGACAAACGAAGTGTTGATATTATGGTAGGTACGGGAGGTATTTACCTCCATGCATAAACCTGACGAGGATACAATACTCTGGGAAGCAAGAAGAAACCCTAATGAGTTGGATAATAACCCTAGAAGACTTGTCGGCACAAGAAGATAATTTATATTAGGTTATTAGCCTCCAAGAGAAGAAGTCGTCCAGAAATAATAATATATACTGAAAACATAGATACCCAGAATGAGAAGTCATCCCAGGCAGTTAGGCATAATTAGTATAGATACAGGAGGCCAGTTCTCATTCTGGCAGGCAGTCTCAGAATTGCAGAGCAACAACTTGTGCACACTGCAGTGCTCCGTTTTGTGTGCAGGCTTGAGGAGAGTTGTTGGTGTAGCTGCTACAACTAGAAGTTACATTTTGGCTTGGAATATCTCTTGGCTAGGGTTTGGACTATCTGATTAGGTCTTGTTGGTGTGATGTCCTTGGGGAAAGGTGCGCTACCCTTTGTTTGGCTATCTAGCCTAGGGTTTGCTTCCAGAGTGATTCTTTGTCAAGGTTAAGGTGCTCGGAGGGTGTCTTCGGCCTATGGTTGGGTGATAATAGAGATATTGTCAATGGTAAAATGAGGACATCCATTATATTCTAACAGGTTATGGGCCCAAACCTCCTTCATTCAATCTAACTGCTGGAAGGAAACATAGATAGAAGGATATTAAGCTCATTGAAGCACTGCCTCTAGGGTTACTAGCAAGTGTAGTTGCAGAAACCCTAATCCTCTCATTTAGACACCTTAAGTGAAGATATTTACATAATATCCAGACAAATCAGTGTGCCCTAGCCTAGCGCATCTCCTATTACTCTCAACAAGACAAGACATAAAGTTTGAGTTTGTGGTCAAATCTAGGGTTTGACCAAGTCAAAGCCGCCATGACTTATTCTATGAAGTCAGAGAACAATTTAGATGGATCCTCTAACTTCAGAGTGTGGAAGACAAGGATTGACCTCATCCTTTCCAAGTATAAAGTGCTAGATATCGTGAAAGGAAAGATCATGGAACTAGAGTTTGAAGAAGGAAAAGAGAAGGAACCAAAGTATGTTGCAGTTATGGAGAATTTCAAAGACGACGAAATCAATTCCATGAGTATCATAGTGGAATCTATAAAAGACCACTTGATACCCTACATCTCCCATCTTGACTCATCGAAGAAGATGTGCGATTCCCTAACAAATCTCTTCTCGGTTAGAAACATTGGACAAGTTATGAGTCTGAAGAATGAGCTCCGTGACATGAAGATGAATGATGAGGACCACAGAACATCATACTTTGTGAGGATATCCCAGTTAAGAGATCAACTATAAGCTATTGAAGAGATCATTTCAGAGAAGGAATTGGTAAACATAGTACTCAATGGTCTTCCCAAGACATGGGATGCATTTTCCGCAAGCATGAACACAAGAAAGGAGTATCCAACATTTGACTAACTTTGGACTTGTTGTGCTCAAGAATAATCCAGGATCAGTGAAAAAGAGAAAGCCCAAAAAAGTACGATGATCAGGGCTTCAAAACAAGATTCAAGAATTTCAGGAACAAAAGGAAGTTTGGCTCAAAGAGGAATCCAAATCAAGAGAAAGACATTTCATAAATACAATGCTTCAACCGTCGAAAGTATGGTCACTACAAGAATCATTGTCTCGAGATAAAGAAAAAAAAGGAGAAACACGAAGCATTAGTTGTTGAAGAAAAGGAACCTACCAAGAGGACTAAGCAGGATGAAAGAGACTTCTTCTTCTGAAGGTAACAATACTCTTCTTATTTCTTGTACATATCTTGTTTGCATCGTCTCTGTACATATCTTGTATGTCTATCTCTTGGAAGATAATGTATTCCAATAAGAACTATACCTATGGAAGAACAACAAGATAAGGATGAATATCATTAGATAATACACATGAAAGGATGAAATACATCAAACAAATCATGTGAAATATATTGCAAGATAAGATGAATCCATCATGAAGAGACTTAGAACAAGAAAAGATAGAAATAAGTCAACAATCAAGAGGAAATTGGAGAAATTATATTTTTGTAGAAGACAACAAGACGAAAGCGTGGACTCTATCAAACAGAGAGATCCAATTATATATTGTAGTAGACAACAAGGATGTAGACGGAAGTGTGGACTCTCCCAGATGGAGGGAGTCGATTATACATCACCAAATAGAAGAGCATGCATGAAGCAAGGATTAGGAGGGAGATAATCCTATGACCCATTTAAGATGATGAAGTATCTATCCATGGTAGCATCCATGAAAGGAAATATGTGTTTAGTTCGACCTTAGAAGAAGACTTCTTCGAAGAGAAGCCTTAAAGTATCCCTGGTTGTCCATCCACATCTATGATGTTATGATGAAAGAAATAAATGGAATCCTTAGGGAATGGAATATATAAGGAACTCCATGGACCCAAGAGATAAACAAAAACATAAGAAATAACATGAATATTCCAAGAAAGAAGAGAAGCCTAAAAAACCAGTCATTCTATCGAGAATCACAAGATTACCATCCTGATATGAATTCAATAAAAGCAATCAAGTAGAAGAATTGAAATTTGTGATGAAGAAAAATGTATGAAAGATTTATGAATGAAAGCATTGTGAGATTGAATACTAGGGGTTCTCCCAGATGGAGGGAGAAGACTATGACAATTACTTATTCCAGTAAACCAGGCATACCTATACATGAGTCTTTATATCATCCGCAATATCCATGGGTTGGAGTTATACATTAGATGAATGCAAAGAATGTTCTCCAGAGCAATTGAACAAAGATCATATGAAGAGAAACCTCAAGACTTTGAGGCATACCATAAAGAGACCCTTGTATGAAGATGGAAGAAAATAACTTGGTAGAGAACCTCCAATGCACAAAGGAAGCATGGTGAAGATTTACTATAACAATATATTGTATCAAGATGATTACTCAAAAGATCAAATTTCATGATGACAGAAGAAGTGCCACATGAATATGTTCCAGTTTTCCAACAATGATATATTTTATTGATTAGAGCTACATGAAGCCTTCAAAGAAGACCAGTGCTCCAGAACAAAATACATTTGAAATCGAGCATTACATTATCCATGATGAAGTTCAGAAAGGAGAAAGAGGTTCTCCAATACATATCTCCATAGATGAGCAAGATAAAAAGACATCTTGGTAAAGATTTTGTCTAAGATAAAAGAGTTTGTGTACTCAAGCTGGAGCTCATGGAGACAACTTCTTTATTGAAAAAGGAAGAGATGATTCCCAGGTTGGGAGGGATAATTGATATGTATTGACTTATGGACAATCATTTTTCAATTCAAAAAATGGTCCAGGATGAGCATTTTCCTTTCCAGTTCGGAAAGTGGATTGAGATTTCTGACGAACAACAATTTCTCATTTTGGTTAACATGGGAAATGGTACAGATTGTTGATGTATCATAGACAATGACTTCCAATTGTGGTTAACATGGGGAGTGGTCTAGGGCAGTATCTCTTCTTGAGGGTTACTCAAGAAGACTGGCCCACCTCATCGGACATCGATTTCTCATTATGGTTAACATGAGGAATGGTCTGTTTTGGAGGTTGATACAGGACAATCTTTTCCTCTTGTGGTTAATAGAGGAAATGGTCCATACAGTCATTCCTTAGGTTTTATACATTCTCTCCAGGGTGCACTTTGATTAGTGTAGGAGGAATGGCCTAGGGTGGGGAATGGTTTAGGCTTAGCAATCAGGGACATACATTCCTTAGGGTTTATACATTCTCTCCATGGTGCACTTTGATTAGTGTAGGAAGAATGGCCCAGGGTGAGGACTGGTCCAAGTTCACAAGACAGGACAATTATTCTTCCTTGCTTGAGAAGAATAGTCCATATATCTCATTGTTCTACTCTGAGGGTAGATATTCTTTCAAATCTCACAGATGTGAGTTAAATATTGGCCCAGATGATTCAGTTTATATCATAACATTGTTTCTGTGCAAGTTGATATCAGATGATTTTTATAAAGATTATATGACAGTATATGTATACTAATTTGGTGGATGTGTTCCACTATTCCTGACTATACATTGTTGATCAAGTACTTGTGTGTTACTTGGTGTGGTAGTGTACCACTGGATTGTAGTTATGTACTACTATGGATAGAAACAATTATGTTCTATTTTGTTTCAATTTCCTTGAAGACTATCAACAATATTGGAAATAATTATCACTTAGATGGATAATCAAAGGACAGAGATTTCCTAGACAGAAAATGGTTCATAGCATTTACTCTTCTAGATTAGAAGAATGGATCTTGTATCACTCTGTGGAGTGAGCATCATGTCTGATTACTCAGATAGAGTATGGTTTCAAGAGATGATGCAGCTGATGAAACTGATGATGATGATGATGATGGTGCTCATGATATAATCATGATATAGTCTATACAACTATGTTGATGCTATCGGGTGAATGATATGTTTTTGTGCTCAAGACCATTACCTGTAATACCTCCCTATCTAGGAGGGAGTGTTGATATTATGGTAGTTGCGGGAGGTATTTACCTCCACATGTAAACCTGATGAGGATAGAATACTCCAAGAAGCAAGAAGAAACCCTAATGAGTTAACTAATAACCCTAGAAGACTTGTCGGCTCAAGAAGATAATTTATATTAAGTTATTAGCCTCCAAGAGAAGAAGTCGGCCATAAATAATAATATATACTGAACAATAGATACCCAGAATGAGAAGTCAACCCAGGTAGTTAGCCAAAGTTAGTATAAATACAGGAGGCCAGTTCTCATTCTGGCAAGCAGTCTCAGAATTGCAGAGCAACAACTTGTACGCACTGTAGTGCCCAGTTTTGTGTGCAGGTTTGAGGAGAGCTACCGGTGCAACTATTGTAGCTAGTAGTTAAGTTTTGTCTTGGAACATCTCTTGGCTAGGGTTTGGACTATCTGATCATCTCTTGTTGGTGTGCTATCCTTGGGGAAAGGTGCGCTACCCTTTGTTTGGCTATCTAGCCTAGGGTTTTCTTCTGAAGTGATTCTCTGTCAAGGTTAAGGTTCTCAGAGGGTGGCTTCGGACTATGGTTGGGTTAAAATAGAGATATTGTTAATGGTAAAATGAGCACATCCATTATATTCTAACATGAAGAACATTTAGAACCCGCTAGGGAAGAGGAAGGAAAAGTTGTAGAGCTTCGTCGAGGAGAACTTGAAACCTCAGAAACTGCGCAGAACATCGAAGTAAGTATTGTTATCCATCTTGTTGATTCAGTAGTATTAAGCAACCAGAGTAATCATAGTCACCAGAGCGTCCAGAGCACTGTCAATAGTAGTCCACCACATATTCAGTCAGAAACCCTAGGAATATCTATGGAAGATGAGATGAGACTCCCTATCTTTAGGGGAGATGGATCTGAAGATCCTGATCAAGACTAGTTTCTATGTGAAGCCGTATGGAATATTAAGAATTTCATAGATGAAGTAGTAAAAAGAACTCAATTCAGTACAACTCTCAAAGATCGCGCACTGAGTTGGTACATGAAACTTGTCCAAGGAATTTCATAACCTAAGCCATTGAATCAAATCAAGAACGCATTGATTGCAGAATTCAAGAAACCTAAGTCAGAATCCCAATGTATCATAGAGATGAAAGAGATCAAGAAGAAGGTGGTTGAACCTGTTTGGGAGTTCGATCAGAGATTCAAGACCTTAATAGGCCAATTGACTTTTCAAATCCCAGACAAACAGAACAAGGAATGGTTCATGGCTTCCCTTCTACCACACATCAGAGTTCCCCTGATGAAATAGAAGATTGCCTCATAGGCTGAGGCGTTGGAGATCGCCATGCAACTAGAATCAACCCCTATGGGAGAATCCAACTCAGGTATGAGCCAAATCTTGAATCAGCTAACTAGTTTGTCTCTGCAGGTCAAAGATATGAATAAAGACAAGGTAAAAGATAAAAGAGAAGACATCTGGTGTGTCAAATGTAGATCGGAAGGCCATGACAAGGAACACTTCCTGTTATTCAATGAATACCTGGATTCTAGATTTCTGAGCTCCTTGAAGTAAGTCACCTTACCCTGGTGCGAGGTATGCAGAAACAGACATCGTACTGGTGAGTGCTATTATATGAAAAAGTATGTTCAGACACCTACAAATTTGTACTGTACATTGTGTAAGTCCATAGGACATGATGATAGGGATTTTAGGGCTTATGATCTCATGCATGAAAGGTCAAGAGACATATATAAGATTCAAGGAGAAGTACAACAAGAAGGAAACACTATGCATTACAACTCTCCTGGGAGAGGAAACTTCAATCCTCGCGATGGATTCAAAGGAAGAGGAAGAGGAGGAGGAATGGGTCGAGGCCGAGGACATATCATCTGTTATAACTGCACACAACCAGGACACCTTGCAAGGGATTGTCAGAACCCTTGTACCACTTGCAGCTACTGCAGCTCATTTGACCATGTTATAGAAGATTGTCCTATGCTTCTAGCTAAGCTTCAAGAAAGATGAGGACCTCAGCATAACCCGCAAGTGCAATTGATCTATGTTGAACCTCATGGAGAAGACCTTAGATTAGCTTTTATAACAAGAGGAGGCACTTCCACAGGAGATGAAAGAATGACCCAAGGGAATATTACAGAAGGCTCAGGGATCAGGAAAGCTACAGATAAGACACAAATGTTTGATGCAAAGAAAGAAAGACAAATGTTTGAGGAAGCTAGAAAAGAATTCAAAGGAAACCAAGGCTCTACATCAAATACAAGACTAGAAGTGAGAGAATATCGAATGCCTCTGGCATTTGATCAGTCTTGTTCACCAAAAGAAGAAAAGGAGGTAAGAAAGCTCATGGAATTTTAATACACTTGTATTAAGTTGGTTCAGGACGAAAGCGTTGTACAAGAATTACAAAATTTAACCAGACAATATGAGCTAGGAAATATAGATCCCTTAATGAATAAGGACATACACCAAATCGGTAAGAAGAGAAGGGAAAATAAGAAATTACATTTGAATGCTCAAATAGGAGAGTATGAGATAGACTATGTAGTTCTCGACTTAGGGTCGAGGTCAATGTCATGACGAAGCAAACTTGGGCACTGATGGGAAAATCAAAGTTGATCTATTCCCCCATCAGGATTAGGATGGCTAACCAACAATTTTTTAGCCCATTTGTACGATTGGAGCATGTCCTTGTGGACATTGATGAAGTAAGAACATTTGCAGATTTTGAGGTAATTGAAATAGTTGATGACAATTGCCCTTACCCTGCGCTGTTAGGAATTGATTGGGCCTTCAATAACTCTATTGTTGTTGACTTAAAGAAAAGACATATGAATTTTTAAGGAGATGGCCTTAGGGTCATCCTACCTTTAGATCCAGATGAAGGTTAGCGGTACACAGAACCTATCACAGAGGAAGACCACACATATGCACTAGAAAACATATATAAAATAACAGCCAGACAAGATGATTACATTAATCCTACAGACGATGGGAATCTGAGATGGTGAAGTGACAGTGCATGCTCATCAGACTCAAAAGAAGCACTGGAGAACTGGCATAACCAGATGTATGAAGTCTCTACAAGGAGATGTGCTAGATTAACCAGATAAGTTCGTTGGATCGGCACAACAATAAGTAACTTACCCACATTTGATGGTCTGAATCCGTTAAAAGCCTTCCTATCAGAATTTGAAGCAAGTGTACCAACACAATAGAGGTTTTTGGCAATGGATGAGGCCTTGAAAGCCACACCAGCAAGATGGTGGGGGATACACAAAAGTAATATTACAGATTGGGTACAATGCCATACTCTGATGACAACACGATTCTCAAAACAAGTAGAAGGTTGTGAAGTTCACTACACAGGTTGAAGATGCCCAAAGGACCATGTGCGAAGCTATGAGGAATCCTAGAGAAATATTCATCAAGAATAATGGCTACACATATTCATCAACATGCCATACATGACACCTATCAACTAGTACCTTCAAGCAGAACTGTGCCTCATCACTACAGATTGGAAAGGTATGACTCAGAATTTTGTAACCACTTTCTTATTTGAAAGTCAATATCCTTCAGTATATCAAGCACTACAGGTTGTGAGATAGAAAGTATTCGAGGAGGTATCTATCCTTCCCTTAGAAAAGGAAGAGGATGAATGGGCTGCGCCTCTCCAGAAACTACAAGGCTGTTATAACATCAATGTTGATGAAGATGATGATCCGAGGAAGGTGAGAATCATAGAAATAGAGGGCCAGAGAGATGTGGAAGAACCAGGAGTTGAGCTACCATTCATTGGACAACCAATCAAAATCAAGAAAGTCAATATCGGAATAGAACAGAAACCAAAGTTTGCAAACGTTGGAGATTATTGGGATGCTGCTACCATTGATAAAATTATAGAGTTACTGTATGAATATCAAGACTTGTTTCCAGCCAAGTTCACTGATATGAAGGGAATTAAAGGGCCTATGGGAGATATGAGGATCCCTTTGAATCCATATGCTAGACTAGTCAAACAAAGACCTTACAGTATGAACCCTAAATATAAGGAGAAAGTAAAGATTGAGCTTGACAGAATGTTGGAAGCAGGAATTATAGAACCTGTCGAAGAGTCAGAGTGGATAATCCCTATGGTGGTGCAAGACAAAAAAAAAGGAGAAATCAGGATATACGTAGACCTCAAGAAGATGAATTATGCTTTCTTGTATGACCCCTTCCCTACACCATTCATTGACGAAGTGTTAGATGATATGGGAGGCCAGGAAGTATATTATTTTACAGATGGATTTTCATGATACCATCAGATCTGGATTGCCAAGGAAGACTGCCATAAGACCACATTTGCAACAGAATGGGGATCCTACCAATATATAGTGATGCCATTCAGATTGAATAATTCCCCAACCATATTTTCTAGGGTGGTGGTCGAAGAATTCAAGGAATTTCTTCATAAATGTTTAGAAGCATACTTTGATGGTTGGACTGTTTTTAGCTTATTGAAAAATCACATTGAATGTCTAAGGCTAATGTTGGATGGATGCAGGCAGTGTCAAATTTCTTTGAACCTAAAGAAATGTATTTTATTTGCACCATTTGGTGTGTTGTTAGTTCATATTGTATGCAAGCAAGGATTGCTGGTAGATCCATCCAAAATTGCCATTATAGTTGATCTACCCCCTCCTACATCAATCAAACAACTATGCACTGTGTTGGGACATACTAGCTATTACAAAAAGTTCATTAAGGGCTATGCTAAGATTGAAAGACCCATGGAGAAGCTACTGAAGAAGGATTTTCAGTTTAGTTAGATAGAAGAATGACAACAGAGCTTCTACACACTGAAACAAAAATGGTTACTGCGCCCATTCTGGTTTTCTTAGATTGGACCAAGGAGTTTCATGTGCATGTCGATGTGTCTTCCATTTATTTAGGATCTATGTTAGCACAGCCAGGAGAAGAATATATTGACCACCCATTATCCTTTACTAGAAGCAAGCTATCTACAACTGATATTAATTATACCACTACTGAAAGAGAGGGATTAGCCATGGTGTATGCACTATAGAAATTTCGCCACTATTTGTTGGGAGGACACTTTAAAATGTTTACTGATCACTCTGTGTTGAAGTACCTAGTCAACAAGATAGTTTTGGGGGGAATGATATGCATATGGCTTCTGCTATTTCAAGAATATGATTTTGAGATCATAGTAAATCCAGGAAGAATGAACAAGGGTCCCAACCACTTATCAAGGTTGGAACATGGAGAAGAGCCAACTAGTTTGGAGGATACAATACCAGATTCACAGCTACTAGCCATTAGAAATATCGATGACCACTTCACAGAGATAGTCCAGTTCCTATCAATAGGAATGGCACCCAGTGAGTATACAATTCCTCAGAAGAAACAACTAGTGGTGCGCGTTGCAGATTTCTCACTTATAGATAGACATCTATACAAGATGGGACCGTATGAGATATTGCGAAGGTGTGTTATGGAGGAAGAATGACCATTTATCCTTGTGGAAGCTCATGAAGGAATCGTAGGAGGACACTATGAAGGGAAAGAAATTGTGCAGAAGGTTCTTAGAGCTGTCCTTTGGTGGCCTACTTTACACAGAGATGCTAAATACTATTCCAGAGCCTACAATGTATGCCAGAGGGTTGGGAAACCATCCAGAAGAGATGAAATTCCATTAGCACTACAACTGACCCTACAATCATTTGATAAATGGGTCATTGAATTTGTTGGACCTATAAATCCACCAGGAAAGTGTACAGGAGAAAGGTACATAATAACAACAACAAAATACTTGACTAGATGGGCCAAAGCAAGAGTAGTTAAGGACTGTAGTGCAACTATAGCTGCACGCTTCATATTTGATGACATCATAACTAGTTTTGGATGCCCAAAGATTCTTATGTGTGATCAAGGAACATATTTCATCAATAAGATAGTTGAAGCCTTGACTGAAGAATTTACAGTCCACCATCAGAAGAGCACACCATACCATCCACAAGCAAATGGGATAGTTGAAGCATTCAATAATATCTTGGAGACAATACTAACCAAGATTTTTTGTTGGAACAGAGATGATTGGGATTTAAGAGTACCAACAGTGTTATGGGCCTATAGAACCACTTGCAAGAAGTTGACAATGCAAACCCCTTTTAAGTTGGTATATGGTCTTGAAGATGTTGTTCCAATGGAATACTTGGTACCAAGCCTAAGAATTGTTGCCTTTACAGGTATGGATGACCCTGGAGCTGCTCAAGAGAGGCTTGCACAGTTGGTTGAATTCGAAGAAGACAGATTCATTATAGGATTCCATCAGCAAGTTCAGAAGGAAAGAGAGAAGGCCTATCATGATAGGCACATCAAGAAGAAGACATTCAAACAAGGTGATCTAGTACTGGTATATGATGGCAAGTCCATAAAACATCCTGGGAAGTTCAGAACACATTGGCTAAGGCCATACAAGATCGCTTATGTTACAGAGGGAGGAGCTACACAATTGAAGACTCTGAATGGAGAATGGAAAGAAGGTTTAGTGAAAGGGAGTCCACTGAAGTTGTACTATGACAATCAGATGCCTCGCATCTCTTAGTAGAAGTATGAATAAAAGGTTCTAGGTACTAGGTACATTTGAAACTGGGTACCAGGAACAGAAAATACAATCTGCACAAGGGATGGAGAGGAGGAAAAGAGAAGAACGCAGAGGCTACACTGCGCAACCTGGAGTTGAAGCAAAATAGGAAGCTCAAATCTGAAGTTCCTCGAGATGAGTCACGGGTGAGTGTTGGGGGCCTGTTGGCCCTTGGTTATGGAAGCATGTTAAGATCAAGGAAGAAAAGGGAGAATGTGAACTGCGTAGAAGACACAGTGACTGTTATTGGGTCGAAGTGATAAAAAGAGAAGAAAAGATGGAGTGAAGCCCGAGAAAGAAAGCCATTGGATGAGGACATTGCAGATGATAGATAAGAAAGCAAGAGGGATCATGGAGAACTCAGAAAGAGGAAAATATACCGATGGATGCTTTTGAGCACCGCACAAAAAGGAAGGAAAGACAGGTTAGCGAAGCCCTAAAAATATGGGTCAAGTTGACCTAGGGTTTTAGACACCTAGGGTTTTGGTATCTATGGTTTTGGACACCTAGGTTTCAGACTAAGGTTTTCGGTGAGCTATTGTAATGTATAAATAGAGGTCTAAAGGGCCTAGGTTGGGTTGGTATCAAGATAGGTTATTGTTGTTGCTAGTGATCGATATGATTGTTATTGTGAGAGACTATTGTATTGAGAGAGAAAAGTTCTAAGAGTGAGAGCCTTTTGGATTGTAACATATTCAGATGGGTGCGAAGATCAACCCTGTAGATGGGTGCGCAGGGAGGGGAGAGAAAGAGAGGAGAAGAGAGAAGATCTGTTAGCTAAGAGTGCAGATAAGAACTGTATGCCTTACCTCAATATATTATAACATAGTTTTGTGGACGTATCCCTAGAGAGAGGGTGAACCACGTATATTTTGTGTTGTGTGTGATTGGTATTTTGTATCTGTCATTGATATAATGTGATTGCAGTATTGTTTTAGATCTGATAAGTAGATGAGCAGAATAGATCTAAGTGATAAGTGATATAAGAATGTTTTGTTTTTCTTGTGTTAGATCCACTTGATATTCCCTTTGGTTGTAGACATATCTATTATGTAACCCCCTCACAACTACTTTGGGTGAGACTGCATCTGCTTTGTAGGTGTGGCCGAAAGGGCCAGTAGTTAGGGCTTGTTGGTGCACTCTTGGAGATGAACCCTGGGTTTGCCCCTGTGCCAACACCCATGTTGACATGAAAAGATATGATATCTTCCTCATGGTTGTAAGATCCCTAGGAATATTCTATAATTCCATTTCTCGTAGAAGAACCAAATTTGTTTTCATGTACCTTTAATTCTACAAGAAATGTGCATGTAATACTTATTGTTAGAACATGCATAACATAAAAAAATTCATCAATTAGAATACATGTTTTTCTTTTCATCAATTTCTGAATAACATAAGGGATCAAGTCAAAATCTGATTCCTTATATTCTTTCCTCTCGAAAACATATTTCCAATTACTATAATCATGCATTCTTCTGAATTTTGAGTGAAAAGTTACAACAATCATATGTTGCAATTTCCACTCACTTACTGCTACAAAAATATCTTTATTATTTTTTGAGAACTTTTCATTGATGAATTTAAAATTATTGGTGGATATATGTCTTCTACTCCTCAATACCTTTTAATCTACTATTCATTTTCTCAAATCTAAGCTCCGAGTTGAAAGTTATGGTATGGACAAGTTTAGATTGTTTTCCCAATTTATTCATGTATGCTACAGGTGGATTCTTTTTTTTGCTGCACATTTTTAGGTACCCATATCCCAAATATGGATCCATGGTTTCCTTCTGTGGTTCATAATATTTCCATAAACTACTCCTATGCCCCAAACAAACTTGTGAGCAAGGACTTATGCCCTCTAGAAGTAATCTGGTGTCAAAATTTTACCTTAATTGTTTTAGTTGTAACATTCTGATATGATATCTGATTTGCACTCGAATTAGCTCATTGGATAGCTCTCTCTGAGTTATTTTATTTGAGATTTAAATATAGAGTGTACCTTGTTACAATACAAAATTTGTTCTTGTGGGTTTTGATTGCCTAAAAATGTCGTTTGGGGCCTCAAAATCGCCCTGCAAGTTCATGACCATCAAAATCTCGAAAAAATTGTAGAAAAATGATTGTTTTACTATTATAAAAACCATTAAATATACATCATAAAACTCAAAATAGGGTCAAATTTCATTCATTGATCCCCTAAAACTTCTCCAGGTCCATATATGGATCTCCACCATCGATCGCTAGCATAAAGCGATCTAGATCGTTGACCCGAGCTCTATCTATGATCTACGAACGGTGTTTCCATTTGGTTGCATGCAACACTTCTCTAAAATTGTCGACTCAACCGTCATCTATCGACCCATTCCCTTGGAAACTGATTGCAATAAATCACTAAACCAACTGACCCGACCATTGACCATCAAACATCAATGACTTTCATTGGATGTTGAAACTCCTTACCAATTCAGTCGACCCGATCATCTGCTATCAACCATTTATGGGATGACATGGAAACTAAGTTGATGTGGAACTTGTTTACGTGGCATGAAACATGGATTTTGATGTGGAATGACATGTCATCCTAAGATGTCAACTTTGATGATGTGGTATGACATGCCATCCTCCTCTTTTCTTCATCGACCATCTGTCATTTATATTGGATGAACCGACCTTGTTGTTCAACAACACATGTATTCCAAAAGAGGATGAACAACTTTAGTAACCACGCACACAACTAGATGAAAGATCAACACACTTATGTTTTGACGTCATAAAACCCCTACGGGGAAACATCCATGGTCCCAACCAACGCGACCACTTGGAGCAATTTATTAATGCAAAAGAAAAAGAATACAAAGAGATTTTCTCACAATCAATCATCAAAAAATGACCCTCCATGCTCTTTCAATAGAGATCATGGACCAATCAGGTGTTAATCCATGGATCAATGGCCGTTGAGATTGAGTATAATATGAACCATCAGATCACTCTATGTCAGGAACATATAGTGACCGTTGGATTTCCTAACTGCAAATGCATACTAATTCATACTAAATAAACACACTAAGAAACACACTTTTACCTAATGACACATTAGACCAAGTAGATCTTAACTAACTGCTAAGTGTCTAAATATCCTAACATCCCCCCTTAAGAACAACTTGGGATAGGATTGAATGATTTACAATAGTGACACAATAGGAGAAGGAAGGAGGCATTAGATCCTATCCCCCCTTGATGACAACTTCTTGAACTCCTAACATAGATTGAAGTTTGGAAAAATTCACTTCTGTAAGATACTTTGTGAAAATGCCTACAACGTGATCTTCTATAGGGAAAGAGAGCACTTCAATAACTTGATCATAAATGAACTTTCTAATGAAGTGCATGTGTAGCTCGATGTGTTTACTTTGTGGATGTTGAATTGGGTATTTGGTGAGCTTGATGGCACTTTGATCGTCACACCAAAAGTTGGTCGGATGCTGCTGGTGGAATCCAAACTCTGAAAGGATTTGTTGAAGCCACAAGGCTTCTTGACTTGCATTTACCGCTTCTTGATACTCTGCTTCTGCTGAAGAAAGTGCAATAGCCTATTGTTTCTTATAGGCCCAAGTGACAGGTCCTGAACCAAGGTTGAAAACATAACCTGCAGTATAATTCTGATCATTAGGTTCGTCGTCCCAATATGAATTAATGAAACCAACCAATAAAGGAGTCCCCCCTGAACTATAATGTATCCCAAAATGAACTATACCATGGACATAACAAAGTGCAAGACTCAAGTTAGGGATGGATTACACTAACGACCTCTACAACCAAAAATACCATGTCTACTCTTCAACAATTCATTTCCATTTCCCCAAGACAAGACATAGATGAGGAAGGATGAATGAGTGATAGGTAAGAATGGAATGAATGAATGAGTGAATGAGCGAACGAATGAACCAGTGAGTGAGAGAATGAGAGAATGAGCGAATGAGTGAACCCCCCAATCAGACCAGGGGAGGGTTTAAGTAATTTTTGAGGAATCAAGAACCTCCTGGCCTCCCCCCCAATAAGATCAGGTAACTGATCCACTCCCTTAGACAAAAGGGTAATCAAAATAGGAAATAAACATTTATCCCCTCAAACCCCCTCTCTTGTGAAATCACGGCCCCCTATAACTCTAGTCTTTGTCTGTATAGAAGCCAGCGATGTGTTTATTATTAATAATGATCAAACATTACATTTCTTAGGCACACTGGCCTCTTTTAATTGTTTAGACCCTCTAGCCTCTTGACAATTAACAAAATACATTATTTAATATGTGGCTCAAAACTTGGTGTAACACTCTTTCATTTAAAGATGTAACGCCCTGATACCTTACTGTAATGCCCCCTTTCCATCAGTCGGGCAGGCACTACTTCGTGGAATAACAATCTCATGCTTAATTATATATATATATATGACATGCATTTAAAACAGGTTAAACACATTTAGACTTAGAGCGAGCATAAGAATTACTGTTATTATAAATAATCAATGGCTTTAACATTAATTCATATTCACAACAGAGTACATGATAATTATAAATACACAGACATGCAGTAACATAATTGAAACATCATCTGGTACTTATCTTTGAAAACGGTGGTAATTACACCAACAAGGTGCAGGCCTTCCACGAACCTCCAAACATTCGACCACACTGCTCATCAAGCTCAGCAGTAGGTCACCCCCGAGCTGGGACTAAGCTCCACCCCAAGGTAAGGAATCCTAGGCTAAGCTAAGGTTACAGGGAAAACACATGAGCACAAGGAAGGAATTATCTCCCAGGAACCACTCATACTCACTGCCCACAGAATCTCCTTCCCCACATGCCTGTTCCACCACAGGAGTATACACCTTCTCTATCACCTAGAAAATCCTTCAGCTGCTAACCTCCCTTGCCTTGGGTTTTAGCAACAGGCCGGACCGAAATTATCTGAGCTCTGTGGTAGCTACAGGGTTCCTTCTAGGAGCTCTCTCCTTCCTCGGTACACTCTCTCACCTGGAGAGAGTCGCTCATAGGTCAAGCAACCTGTTCTTCCAACTTCAACCACCTCTCTCACCTGGAGAGAGTGTTCTATGACTGTCCAACAAGCCACATAGGGTCAACACTACATGTCCACCACAGTCAACAGGAATTCAGACACGAACACCCCCAGACAACAACAGACAGATGCAATAGCATAACCAGGCTTAGCAGGGATGGGACACTTTCGTTTTCTCAATCCGATAGCATGGGATAGACTCATGCTCTAGTTCTCAAGGATGCATGATGAGTTGTCCACGCAGGGGTTGACTCAGACTTAATGGTTCACAACCGAAGGGGTGTACCATCCTTCCAGAAGAAAATACAGACATCGACCTTTTTGTTTCAGAGTGCACGAGTGTATCTCTTGCAGAGGTCGGATGGGTTCACGCTCAGACTGTTAGGTAGAATGGAGGAGGAACCCCCAACACGGCTCATCTCATCAATTTTATCTGCATGCGCCTGGGTTGACACTTGTCACCCATGCAATTGCATGCATTCCTTCATCATGCGTTCCTTCCATTCGGAAGTTTTTTGTCCTTCCAAAAGAACTTAGGATAAAACATGTTATTGACATGTCTTTTGGAATAATATTAAAATATTGTTCCCAAGGACTTAAGCCCCTAGGCTCAACACTTAGTCCCTTTTCCCACCTTCCAACCCCTAATCCTTTTCCCACTCTCTGGAAGCTTAGTCCCTCATCACTCATTCATCGTGGTCGGTCTGCGTGCGACAGTGTTTATATTTTATTATTGTTCTGCATAAATACTAGTACAAAATCAGGCTCTTGGCCTTCAACACTTAGGCTCTCCAGCCTAATGATCACATAAGCCCACTAGCTTATATAAAATCAGCTCACCAGCCTATAAAACATATTTACAATTCATTTCATAAATAAGATTTACAATAGGGCTCGTCCTTGGGGACATTACACCTGGGGTGTTACAAGGACCTCCAATACAGACATGGTTGCAGGATTATTGACAGTCCGTCACAATGGAATGTGAGGAATATGAATGGTAGGTTCAATATTAGGGCATGGAATCATCAAGGATTGTCTGGTTGTAGCTGGAGATGTTTCTGAGGCAGTTGGAGTAGTTTCATAGGGCGCACCGTATTGACGACCATGCATTTGAAAAATAATCTCTTCTTCGTTGGTGAGGAGGATATTGCGATAAATTGGATTTCTAGGGTGGATGGGCCCTTGGTTTTGATACTACCCCATTTGTGGTGGGGCATGGTGTACCTCATGTTGGGTATTCATCACACCTTGGTGCAGAATAGGGTTTTGCAACATGAATGGGGGTGGATGTTGCAAGTACTATTGTGGGTCCTACGAAGGGGTAGGTGACGCTGGAGGATGTGGCACATTCATGGATTCTTCCATCCATTTGAAGTCGACAATTTGGGGACAATGATGAGTATAATGTCCTTACTCACTGCACAGAGTGTAAGGGAATTTCATCCTGAGGTTGTTGTTGTTTTTATTCCCTTGGATTTTTTTGTTACTGTCCCCTTGGGGGTTTTGGATGCCTTGATTTTGGTTTCCCCCAATGGGTTTGTTTTGTTGGGGGTTATTTCCTCTTGGTCCCGAGTTATTATTGTTTCATTTTTTCCATTTTTTCTTGTCATTATTCGGCTGATGGATCAAAATTATTGTATTTAACTTTTCAAAAGTATGAAGTTGTTGAATGGGAGAGGGATGAGAAAAGTTAACGCCGACATGTGGTTGTCCATTAGAAGGAGAAACTGGTTGTGGAGGACCAAGAAATGGAAAGTACAGATTGTTTCATGGTAACGATCCATAGGGTGCATAGGAAGGTGAAGTGCTTTCACTAGTTCCCAGGTTATATGTTGAGGTACAAGGTGAACCCGAACTTGGTTGAGAGGTCGCACCCATCATGGGTACCGGTGTCATGAAAAACTGGTCATTGAAAAAAAAGGCCAAAAAGGCTTTGGCCGAGGATTCAAAAGTCCCATGGGACCCTGATTTTTCGTCCACACACCATTTGGCTGATGGTCCAGTGGTTGTTCTTTAAAATAACCTTAAGTGGATGGAATCATCCATGATGTTTTTTGAAGAGCACCATAAGTGGAAGGTCATTATATGGTTGGTGGGGTATTCCCCCATTTTTCCTTCAAATTTTGGAATATCTGAAGGTAGTTTGGTAGGAATATTGAGCCATTAGAGGTCATGTAGGGTGGGATCATTCATGATTTTGGTCAAATCAGGAGTGTTGAGAGACGCCACGTATTACATAGGGGGGATTGGGTGGAGGATTAGTTCTAAACATTATGTGAGTAGTTAGTGGACTTGACCTTTGAGAGGGATTTGGTGGGGTTGTGCTTCTCCCTTGAAAAGAAGTTTTCCCCCACCTCCTTGTGAAGGAGAGCTAGTGGATGGATGTCCTTGGCAATTGGACCCAAGAAAAGTGGAAGCAAGTAAATATAATCCCAAAATAGTAGCACTCACGGGGGTGTGATATGGTTAAGTCGGTGAGTTGGAAACAGTAGGACTCCTCCAAGAATAGGAGAGATATTTTTCAAGCGCCTGGAATGAAGGAGATTTTGTGGGTCCCTGATGATGTCCGACTAGCAAAGTGAATGTGTGAAAATGGTGATGAGAGAAATAAATGAACAAGAAATTTCTATAATTTGTACCTTCACAAGATAATGACTCACAATTGCATGTAATCAAATGAGCATCATACATAAATCAATTGTAAATAAGAAAACATGTGGGTAGGTGGATTTTGTCCGCACGGGGGAACAAATAAAATCAAATGATCATGTCCTAAAATACATATCATCCTTACTCTCAAATAGCACCAGACCTTCCAATAACACTTAACAATGGGGTCTGAAGCCACCGAAAGAGGAACTAGTGAAGGATGAAATAATCAGTTATAATGAGGGGTAGAGGGTGCATATCATGAAAGAGATGGCGATATTTCCCAATAGTCACACAAAATATGATCAAGGTGCAATTGCAGCCCACAATTTCCACATTGATAGATGTCCTAAATTTTGGTCACTAGATACCTCGGTCAAAGTGCGATATTTATATTTTCGGCCTCAGAAATGGGTCACCGGCCGGATCCCTTCAAAGAGTTAGGAGACTCAAGGGGAGACACACAGAACAACTAGACCTCAGCCTTCAACCCTTCATGGGTATCTCCTTGCCTTATGGTGTAGGAACACTTGACTTGGAGGATTTGAAATTTCCCTATTTGTCAACTTCTATTGTTTGAAAATGTGAGAACTAGATAACAAGGGTTATTTGGATGTCTACCCCCAAGATCCTACCTAGAATAAAAAATTTCTTTTGTAACCTCCTATGGAGGAAAACTTAGTGAGTTTTTAGAAAAAATTTAGATGTGGTGGGATGAGAGATTAGGGGTGTGAACCAATCTCATTTGAGTTAAGTGGGTGTGGATAATTTCAAAAGAAGTAGTGGTACATTTAAGAATTCCTTTGGAGAAAACCTACTTCAACCTCCACAATTTGAAATGGAAATTATGTGAGTGGGGAGTGACTTTGTGTGTGAGAAAGTGAAAAAGTGCTCCAAGTTTTAATAAGTTAGGTGTGAAAATGCAACAAGTGGACTTCCTGTGGTCCTTAAAAATATTTGTTACCTAGCATACTAAGTGAGATTGGTACAACCTTGCATAATTTTAAAAGCCCTAAAGAACTAGCATGTGGACATATGGGTCCTTACCAATCCTTTAAACTACCTAAATGTTGTTTACACTAAGAAATATTAAAAAACTATCCTAGATTGCAAGCATGTGGGCATGTATGGGCCCATTAATTTGATCTTTAAACTCCCCTAGTGATGTAAACTAAGAAATAAATTTCAAGAAACTATCCTAAGTTTGCAACATGTGGGCATGTATGGTCCCTTACAAGTTCAAGATGATTTCAAAAGAAACTAATAGGAGCCCTAGGGGGGCTTTTTCCTCTCCTAAATATTTTTTTTAAGGGAGATGAAATGTCCATTTAACCACCTTTCTGATTCTCAAGATCTCTCTATGGTGTGAGAGAAGAGCATACTCAATGATCAAAGTTAATTTATGGTCCCAATGTAAGTGTTTTTATATGTGATAGAAACAATCTCAACTTAATTTTTACAAACCAAACAAGCCATCCATGTGGTAACCAAAGAAAAAGAGGAGAATATTTGGTTTTTTTTATCCTCTAAGTTCCTATGTTTAGCTAACCTTTCATCTGGGAAAGGAGTCTAAGTGGAGTGCATGTGCATTACAAATTGTATGAAAGCAAGAATCTGAAGGCTAGGGGCCCTCAAACCATCACAAAAAACCCTTACAATTTTGAAAACTTGGATATGTGCACATGTTACAATTCTCATAGGTGTTTAGAGGGCACACAATGCATAGAGAAAATAAGTTTGTGGCGCGCACAATGCATGTCTATGGGCAATAAAATACGCACACTTTCGGATACGTGTGCGGGGGGGAAATGTTTGAGTGAAATTATCCTCTTCCAGCTTAGAATGTTTCCTTTGACAGGTAAGGCTGGGCCAGTTTTGGTACCTGCAAGAAAAAATGATTAAAAATAAGTGTTCTCTAAGCCCAAATAGGGTGGAATTTGATACCTTATCCCCAGTATGGTCGCCAATATGTCGTGTTGGTTTTGTCACTTAGGTGAGAAAAATAAAAACACTTGCATGCCTAGTCGGGCCTGCTAGACAAGAAAAAAGTTCGTGAGTGGGTTAAACAAGAAAAACACATGTAATAAACAAAGAAACAAACTAAAACAACTAAGAAATAAAAGTTAGAATGCATGAGAAACTTAGAACCATAGAAAATCAACCAATGACCAAGATAATGCCACCAATGGATAACTATATTAGTAGGAAAAACACTATAGAGAAAAATGAGGACTTATGAGTCCCCTCTTCCTCCTTGGGAGGCCTCTTGAGTTCCCTAATGGATATCTCCTCTTACAATGGAAGAAAAATGGAAAATGGTGAAGAAAATCAATGCCTATTCCCTCAAGAGGTGAGTGGAATGGCCTATTGCAATGATGTTTGAATACTCCAAGGAGAAAAGAGGATTCTCAAGGGAGAATTGAGGAAAAATAACAATAATATGAAGATCTTCATTTCTTAATGCACCCATGGCTCTTATTTATATCATTTCTTCAAGGAAAAATGTAATTGGTTCTTGGTGTGAACAAGGGGCCTCTTAGTGCACCCTTTGGTCCTTGACCAACCCCCCATTCAGATTTCACTTAGATATGGAGGTCAAATCAGGTTGGGAGTTGGTCCATAAGTGGTTCGGGGGGCGACAAGAACCATAAATACATCATTCATAGGAGTGTGTGGATTTCATCAGACACAGTCGTGCATTGTGCGCTCTGATGAATTTGTTGGCCTGGGCACTGTGTGCACGCTTCCTTTAGTGAATTTGCGCATGTCAATGTTTTCCCAATTATACATTTTTTGCCTTTGGAAATGTATTTTAGTGTTGGAGGTGAACTAATTGTTGGTTGAATTGTTGTATTTCTTTAACCATTTTCATGCAATGTTGCGGATGAAATTTCAGTGATAACAAGAAGTACTACAACTACTTAGTAGTTACAACACTATGCTTGCATATACAATGCATGAGATTCTGTAAGTAATATACGACCTTGGATAGATAATTAAATGTATAACTATTTATTTTCTCACTAAATTAATTAGGATATAATTGAAGAGTCTATCATTTTTGGTGTCGTTGTTAGGGAACTGTAAAAAAGAGTATTTTATGTTTCAATAGTTGTGTGGATTTTCATTTCAGTAGATTGAGTGCTATGATTTATTTTCAACAATTCATAGAGTTGTTTTCTAACCTTTTATATGACAAGATTTATATATTATCAAGTTATATTTATTACTTCATCGAAAACCCCCCTGAAAAACTAACAATCTAGGTCAATCTCAAGAGGGAAAGGAGCACAATCAGCCAAACTACCTATGACCTACAACAAGTTTTCTTGCAAAAAAGAAGCTTGAAGCCTCTCCTCATGAATATAAGAATATAAAAGGGTCTATGCACACAGAGGTTTAACCTTCCAAGGGATGATCAATGAACAATATCACTCTGGGGAATTCATATTTCCTAAAGAACCCAAAGAGATAAAGTAAAAACTATCATGTGAAGAGAAATGGCAGATGGAATTTTCAAAGAAGAAACCATTTTTTTTTTATTCCCAACAGAGGATTGAATGAAGGGATGTTGGCATGTAGTGGGAAAACTTGGGATTCAATATTAATCACCAAAAAAACCCTAAAAATACTGACCTTTTCAGCATCACTTGCAAGCAGTTGAAGTCTCACCTGAGGTACCTATGGGTATTGCAGGAACCAGGATTACGTATTCATGGAGGAATGGGAGACATTCATTCATTTTAAGAAACATCTCATTCATGAAATCATAATAGCATATAACATATTCATATTAACCATTCATACATTATATGTGCACCATAAACAAAATAGAAAAGGAACACATCACACCACAACATACATCATGACACAGTGATTTAACATGGTTCACCCCAAACTAGGCTATGTACACAATGAAAGGATTCTTATATTATCATTCAACATCATCTCTTACAAAAGGTGCACACTGCGCTCATACAAGATATCTCAGTTATAAACCAACATGCCTTATCGTTCGTGCATACAGTCCACACTTAGCTCATTCTTACCTCTCAACTCTTCCCAAACCTTGAAATTACATTCGCTCAACTCAGAGGTTCATGAATCTCTCACTTCTCATGACTAATCCCCCTTTACAACCAAAAAACCCATTACATATTTATACTTTGACACTAGGGCTTAGCCAGTTACAATGTGGAAAAATTTCCAAATACTTCTAACTAACTTCCTCCTTCCACGCGTTGTCGACCCCTAAAAATCCACTATCTGTATTCCTTTATTTCGTGCATGTTTCTCCTTAGCCAACTTTTCATGCAATTTTTTCCTACACAATTCCCCAAACTTACCCAAAATGTCCTTCTCCAACAGTCCCCCAACACTCACCTATGGCTCATCCTGAGCCACCAATTCTGTTGTTGCACTTCCTTCAATGTGGAAATGAGCTTCTCAAAAGTCTCCCTAACAATTGTGATTTTTTTCCTTGCTTCTATTGCCTATGTTGATATCTCTTTTTCATCCTATGCGATGGTAGGAGTATGGAACTTCTCTTCACTCTCTTTTACTGCTTGATTCACCTTGCCTTGTATTACTTTGATTTCTTTTGTTACCTTGAGCACTTTTTCTTGCAGTGGATCTAACTTTTACATTGATGTATGCTTCTCAGCCATGATTTTATTTATCTCCATCTTTACCTATCTATTCTCCACTAAGAAAACCATTTTTTCCTTTGTTGGTATATTATTCATCATGTCTTTAATATTCAACACCTTCTCTTGCACATAACATAGTTTTGATCTAATGCTTTTAGTTCTTCATTCTCTAGTAGTATACTCCATATATGTGTTCTCTATTCATAAATATTTGCTCATTCTTCATCCATGCTATTTATGCTTTCTACTGTTGTCACAATTATCTCCTCTCTCTGCTCTCTTTCTTCTGGTGGTGTACTTGGTGTCTGGCGTGCTTCCAAATAAATAATATTCATGTGGAATCCCTAAATGGCTTCACTGATATTTGTACGTTGTTCTTCTAAAGGGGCATATACCTCCTTAGGTACTTCTGGAATATTACTATAGACCCTCTGTACCATCTATTTCGATATTTTTTTTCATTTGTGCAACCTCATCCCTCTCCAACCTAATTCTATCGTATTCTACCTGTAGCACATCATTCTCTTAAAATACCTTAGTCAACTCCATCGATGTTGACACCAAGCGCAATTTAATTTCCTACGTGACGATCGTCTACAAACTATGTAATACTTCTATGGGAAACTGAGACAACACTAAGTAGATATGACTAAGTGCTTGTGCGTGCTCCTGTAACTCTACCATAGGGAAATTTAAATCTTCTATTTCTATATTCATCACCCGACACCCTCCTGATGTTTAATATTTGAGGAATGTCATTGGTTGCAACTCTGTCGTCTTCACCGTACTCTCCATCTTCTCTTGTTCTCCTGTTCTAAGTGGTTCTATCCTAGTTGTATTCAAAATATTTCGAAGTGCCACAATATGCACTTGCACATCTGAGTGCATTTCTTATTGATTCTATTCCACTCATTCAAAATCTTCATCTGTAACCTCCTTAAGTTAATCCATGATCTTTTTTGAGTCATCATCTATTAATGCTTGAATGACCACTTTCTTTACAAATTTCTTCCTCTTCTGTTGTTGTCCTATTTTCCCCTTAGGGAGTTCCTTACTTTTATCTCCAACAAGTGGTGGGAATTCACACACAACTTATTTTCCATTTCCTTTCTCTCCTTATTCCTCTTCTTCTTGATATTTTTCTAGTTTTGTCTCTTTCTCTCGTTCTTTCTCTAGGATTCTCCACTCTTCATCCCAATAATTTTCTATCTAGATGATGTGCTTTTCTGTCACTCTGTAATGCATTGATCTCCATTGGTGAGATGGATTCTTCTTCACATGAATATATATATGATGCATCCATGCCATAAAACTGAACAATACCTTTATATACTTCACCAATCTATGGTGGAATGTGCTGCATGTATTGGATGCATTGTCGAATAGCCTCCTTGTAAATATAAAAAGTAACATTATTATCCATCTATTGGTTCTTATGCACAGTATGCCATAAAGACATATGTATTTCTACATTTGGTGCATTGTGCATTGTGCCACACAAATCGTGCATTTGGTGCATTGTGCATTGTGCCACACAATCGTGCATTTGGTGCATTGTCCACTCTGAGGGATTTGTTGGCCCGCGCACTATGCGTGCGCTTCCTTTGGTGACTTTGCACATGTCAATTTTTTCCCAATTGTATATTTTTTTCCTTTTGAAATGTATTTTAGTGCTACAGGTGAACTAATTGTTGTTGCCATTGCTATATTTCGGTAACCATTTGCGTGCAATGTTGTGGATGAAATTTTGGTGATAATAGATGCCCCCTTATGTGTGAGCTTAGGAGCATACGTATAGCCGAAATACATAAATGTTTCTTCTACTGAGAGTTTCATTGTAATGAAGAGTGCTGAGAGGAACTGCAAGATCAATCTGTCGAAGGGAGAGGGGAAATTGTGGGACCCAAACCTTTCTCTAGGGAGAAAAAATAAAATTTGTGTACAAACGAGGTGGGAATGCCCCATGCTCATGTCATGTAACCAAAATGTAAGATGATAATTGAAGATTTATGTTGGTGTAGATAACTGCAGCGACCTTCAGGGTGGTTGATAATGAAAGATGACAATTCTGAATGGTGAACATGCTCTGAAGTGAGGCAAGGAAATCTATAATAAGTGTTGATGACTCATAGGCATTGATGGAATAATGAATTAAAAGGTCTTCGAATGGTATAAAAAAACTGCAATAGTCACATAGTAAGACCCACCGTAACATGAGAATTTTTTGAATTCGAATGTTATGGCGGTCAATGAAATCAAAGGGAAATTATGATTCTCTCTGTGTCATCTGAGAATCCGCATTGTAAAGGTAATGAGAATCAAGATATTGTTGCCCTTATGGAAACTGTGTTGATGTTGACATAAAGGAAGATGTGACTCCAAGAAGAAAAGGGATTTGTGAAATCCATTGAGATGAGATCAGGTACATATAGGTAACATGAATGAAGTCAAGATGCGGTGAGACTCAAGACTACCCTTGGTTGGGGAATTTGGAAGGGGAATTTGGTAGCAACCGTAAAACTATATCTAGTGTCAGGGGGACAACTAGATATGGGGTTAAACAAGACAGAGGCTAACAAAGTGAACAAACTTAGAGATCATGAGTACATGGACTTGGGATACTCAAGGTTTATGAACTATGTCGGAATGAAGAGGGAAAGTGGATGCCCCAACTGAGGGCAACATGGGTTTCTTTTCTGGGAAAAAGTAATGTCATCAGGGGTGATGGAAAAAAACTAAGTAAATGTTGGAAACAAAGGCTTTTTTACAATTACCAAATAAATAAAGAATAATTTGGGATGAGTGTATAGATACAGAAACAAGTGCCCTAGTGAAAGATGGTTTGGCCTGTGAGGGTGCAAGTTGTGAAGAGAACTGGTGGATGGTGGGGGGGCCCATGGGTGGGTTTTTGTATGAGGTAAATGAATGGAGGGAAATATTCATATGGGAAAATTGATGGTGGATGAGATGGAGGGATAATGATAATGTGGTGGTGAAATCAATAGAACCGAGATAATAGAACCTGGGAGCCCATTGGGAAAGCTAACAATATGATGAGAAGAAGTATGTGGCTTTATTCTCAGAAGTGCATAAGACTATCGGGACTCCCATCTCTAGAGGGTGAAATCAGCATGAGTGCCAAGTTGCCAAGGGGAACTATGAATGGGACAACTCATGTGGGGGAGAGTGCTACCAGGTGATAGTACCAAAATGTATCAGAGGTGACAATACTGTAGAGCCGTATGTCCAGACCCTGAAGGTGAACGTCGAAGGGTGTGACTGGGAGATGCAATTGATTTTTCAGAGCGAATAATTACATGACAGTATCGAACATATACCTGAAGGGGTTGTGTCATTTGTGATGACCAAGTACCTACACATATAAAAACCCAAAACCCGATGTGAAAAATATCTGATGATAAAGAACATATAAAAGTTATCTAATAATTTTGAACATGAGCATGCGTACCTGAACGTGATGGGAGAAAAATTCTCATTCGGGGCTAAGTTCAGATGATGGCCTGGGGAATGTGAATGTGTAGATGGCAGGACCAGGATCCCATGGCTAAGAATGAATCAGAAAATAAATTCTCTTAGATCCTATAACAGAATGTGGAAGTTAGGGGAAAAGGGCCTATATATGGATGGTGGGCCCACAATGCCACCTCATTTTCACCATTACTATTGGTGATATCGCGAGAGTGTGGTGAGGTGATTTGGAATATTACGGGAGCTAGGGGATACCGATCAAGTGGGTGAAAGACCTCTTGTGAGAGTAAAAGTGCATGATGATGGATCATATTCCAAGGGAAATCATGGGCAGTCAATTCCTCTATGATATCTTCATCATAGTGGAAAATGAAAGAATACAGGGGATCCTGAGAGGTGATAGGGGGAAATGTCAATGGGTAAGTGTTGTTATCCTAAAGTGGTGAAGACGCATACAATATATCATGTAGAGGGTGCGAGGAACCGCTAGACATAAAGTGAATGTTCCAATATTGTGGATGGTGCCTCGTTCTCTCAGGTATTGAAGACTAAATGTATCGAATATCAGTAATGTGAGCCTCAGTAGAGAGTGGTCAAAAGGGATCTGGTCGAGACGTTTGACGTACTGCTGCTAAGGTTTTGTGGAATTGTGGTAAATTTAGGAAATCATGAGTGTAATGGCCATATTTTGAGCATATGGAACAAGTGAATTTGATTCAAAACCCTTTACTACCTATAGTGGAGGACTCCGGAGTAGGAGTGGACATACTTGGTGTAGTGGTGAGAAATGTGTTTTTTCTAGGGACTTGGATCAGACTACATAACTCATGAAGAGTAGGAAATATATTAGTGGGGTGTCCCTCTCTTTCACATAGTGTGCAAGGAGGTTGAACTCGAGGAGTAATTAGAGCTGTGGGATCTTTCTTCTTCCGTATACCCCCAAAAATGGTAGTGGTGCTAGTAGTTGGGGGTAAGGGTGGTGAGGCCAGATCCTGTACTAGAATCTGCATCGGGATTCCCTTTGGTTGAGGAGGGAGATATGGCTAAGGAACCATCGCAGGTGGGTGAAGATACTATATAGGGATGGAAAACACCATGTCTGAAAGGGTAATCGTCGTAGCTACCTGAAATGCTTGAACTCCAGGTGGGGGGTAGAAGAAGAGAATTTGAGTAATGGCTTGAAGGATTATCTCCCAAACTGGGATTTTCCCCAGGAGGGGGGTGGAGGGGAATCGAGGATAAGTGGTGTAATAGGGTTCTCAAGGAATTCTTGAGGTAATAGTTCTTCAATTGGTGGAACGTCGATGAATGGTGTCTCTAGTGTCAGTTCCATTATAATTTATGACACACACTTGTGTTAAAGGGTGTATGAGAGGTGGTGCTCCATGATATTCCCCCAGCAAATATGGGTCTTTGAAAATTTTAGGACCCATGTCAATGAGAAAATAAGCATCTAAGTGAGTGCGAACAAGAGGAGTAATGTTATTGATTTTGGTGGAGTGGTTAGGCTCATAATGCGTAATTTGGTCGATGGTGACGATCTTCCGGTTATGGGGGAACATCATCATTCAAAACATGGAAGAGGTTGCTACCTTCATAGCTTACATGTCGCTACGTCCGAACAAGATGTTGTAATCAAGTGGGGCGTCGATAACTTCAATGTCAATGAGGATGGTTTTGCCCAAGTTTGATGGGGACATTTTGGAAGAGCCCTTCAAGGGAGGATGGTTGACCATCATAGTCTCTCAAGGTGATGGTGGATGGTACTAGCTTAGGGGATCCATGTTTCTTCCATAAAGTTTTTTACATGATGCATGCAGATGCACCTTCATCGATGATATATGAATGAAACATGATGTTCTGAATATTTAATGGTATCTAGAAAGCTACCAAAGTGGGGAGGCATGGTTCTCCACTATCTAGATCAAATGTGATGAGTCTAGTGTCAGCTAGGTCAACTACCCCCAAGGTAGAAAGTGAGGATTTTCGCTGAGTTGGACATGTTTGGAGGACCTCCAATACCAACATGGTGGTAGGATATTGTGCTAAGTCGTCAACCTGACTGTAATTGTGTGATGTTATAGCATGAGGATTATTGAAATTCCATCGCAATGGAATGTGAGGTATACGAATGGTAGGTTCAGTACTAGGGCATGGAATCATCAATGGTTGGATGGCTGTAGTTGTAGCTTCTTTTGAGGTGGTTGGAGCAGATTGAGGAGGTGTGTCGTATTGACAACCATGCATTTGTAGGAGAATATCGTCTTCGTTGGTGACGAGGATGTTGTGATCAACCATATTTCCAAGGTGGATGGGCCCTGGGTTTTGATACTGCCCCATTTATGGTGGGGTAGGGTGTACCTCATGTTGGGTATTCATCACATTTTTGTATGGAATAGAATTTTGCAACACGTCCAAGGGTGGTTGTTGCAAGTACTGTTGTGGGGCCTTCTGAGGGGAAGGTAGTGCTAGACGATGTGGTGCGTTCATGGATTCTTTCATCTATTTGAAGTCAAAAATTTGGGGGAAATGGTGAGTATTATGTTCATACTCACCGCAAAGAGCACAAGGAAAGTCCCTCCTGAGGTTGTTGTTGTTTTTATTCCCTTGGCATTTTTTTTTATTGTCCCCTTGGGGGTTCTAGTTACCTTGATTTTGGTTTCCCCTAGTGGGTTGGTTTTGTTGGCCTCCTGGTCCCGGGTTATTATTGTTTCATTTTTTCCCTTTTTTCTTGGCATTATTTGTCTGATGGGCCAGATTTTTCGTATTCAACTATTCAAAAGTATGAAGTTGTTGAATGATATAGGGATGAAAAAAGTTAATGCTGACATGTGGTTGTCCATGTGGAGGAGAAACTAGTTGTGGAGGATTGGGAAATGGAAAGTATAGATTGTTTTGTGGAAAATATCCATAGGGCACATAGAAAGGTGAAGCGATTTCACTAGTTCCCAGGTTATATGATGAGGTAGAAGGTGAACCCGAACTTGGTTGAGAGGCCAAACGCATCATGGGTGTCGACGAGGGTCCACTCATGGGTGGAGAGGGAGAAAAATGATATGGCTATTGGTAAGGGGGAGGAGGGTAATAGGATGGCCCTCCATATGGTTGCAGATATTGAGGTGAACCATACATAGGTGGTGTTTGGTTATAAGGGTTATGATGTGTCGTGGTACCAATCAACCCATCCATATCATGGGACATCCCAGGTTTGTCCTGGCCAAATGGTATGGGTCTAGGTGCATATGGTAACACTCTATATAAGTAACCTGATTGAGCATAGATCAGGTCAAATTGTTGGGCCTTTTTTATGGCTTCCTCTTCTAACTAAGGAAAATTGGATCCTACATCTTTGGCAAGTATAGAGACGAGTTATTTTAGAAACCATTCGAGGTGTTATTCTTTGGTTCTTTCTGCTTTACAAAAACTATGTCACTGACGCCATTCATGGATGTGGTTAGAAATATGCATAGTTGAGGTTTGTTTTCACTCGGAGAGAAGTTATAAACCAATGTTGTGACAAGCCGGTAGTTGAAAAAAGGCCAAAAAGGCTTTGGCCAAGGATTCAAAAGTCAGATGGGATCCTAATTTTTCGTCCACATACCATTTGGATGATGGACCAGTGAGTGTTCTTTGAAATAACCTTAATCGGATGGAATCATCCATGATGTTGTTTGAAGATTACCATAAGCGGAAGTTCATGACATGGTTGGTGGGATCTTCCCTCGATTTTCCTTCAAATTTTAGAATATCTAAAGGTAGTTTGGTAGGCATATTGGGCCATGTGGGGTCATGTAGGATGGGATCATTCATGAGTTTGATGAAATAAGGAATGTTGAGAGATGCCAAGTATGGCATAGGGGGATTTGGTGGAGGATTAGTTCTATCCATTGTGTGAGAAGGTAGTGGACCTGACCCTTTAGAGAGATTTGGTGGGTTGTACTTCTCCCTTGAGAAGAAGTTTCCCCCCCACCTCCTTGAGAAGGAGAACTAGTGGATGGATGTCCTTGGAAATTGGACCCAATCAAAGTGGAACCAAGTAAAGCTGATCCAAAAATAGTAGCACTCATGGAGGTATCAGATGGTTAAGTCGGTGAGTTGGCAAGACTAGGGACTCCTCCTATAATAGGAGGGAGATTTTGCAAGCGTCTAGAACGACAAGGATTATGTAGGTCCCCTATGATGTCCGACTAGAAAAGTGAATGTGTGCAAATGGTGGTGAGAGAAATAAATGAACAAGCGATTTGTATAATTTGGACCTTCAAAAGATAATAAAACTCACAATTGCATGTAATCAAATGAGCACCATACATAAATCAGTGGTAAAATAAGAAAATATGTGGGTAGGTGGATTTTTTCAATGTGGGGGAACAAATAAAACAAATGATCATGTCCTAAAATATGTATCATCCTTCCTTTCAAATAGCACTGGACATTCCAAGAGCTCTCAACAGTGGGGTCTGAAGCCACCATAAGAGGAACTAGTGAAGGATGAAATAATCATTTATAATGAGGGGTAGAGGGTGCATATCTTGAAAGAGCTGGCAATATTTCCCAATAGCGACACAAAATCTGATCAAGGTGCAATTGCAGCCCACAATTGCCACCTGGGTAGATATCCTAATTTTGGTCACTAGGTACCTTGGTCAAAGTGCGACATTTATATTTTTGGCCTCAGAAATGGGTCACGGGCTGGATCCCTTCGAGGAGTTGGGTGATTCAAGGGGCGAAACACAGAATAACCAGACCTCAGCCTTCAACCCTCCACGAGTATCTCCCTATCTTATGGTGTAGGAACACTTGACTTGGAGGATTTGAAAGTTCCCTATTTTTCAACTTCTAATGTTTAAAAATGTGAGAACCAGATAATGGGGGGTTATTTTGATGCCTACCCCCAATATCCTACCTAGACTAAAAATTTATTTTTGGCACCTCCTGTGGAGGAAAACTTTGTGAGTTTTAAAAAAAAAAATTAGATGTGGTGGGATGAAATATTGGGGGTGTGAACCAATCTCGTTTGAAATAAGTGGATGTGGATAATTTCTAGATAAGTAGTGGGACATTTCAGAATTACTTTGGAGAAAACCTACTTCAACCTCCACAATTCAAAATGGAAATTATGTGAGTGAGGAGTGACTTTGTGTGTGAACAAGTGAAAAAGTGTGCCTAGTTTTAATAATTTAGATGTGAAACTGAAACATGTGGACTTCCTGTGGTCCTTACAAATCTTTGTTACCTATCTTACTGAGTGTCATTGGTACAACCTTGCGGAATTTTAAAATCCCTAAAGAACTAGTATGTGGACATATGGGTCCTTACCAATCCTTTAAACTCCCTAAATGTTGTTTACACTAAGAAAACTTAAAAAACTATCCTATATTGCAAGCGTGTGGGAATGTATGGGCCCATTACTTTGATCTTAAAACTTTCCTAGTGATGTAAACTAAGAAATCAATTTCAAGAAACTATCCCAAGTTTGCAACATGTGGACATGTATGGGCCCTTACAACTTTAAGATGATTTCAAAAAATAAACTAAGAGGAGTCCTAGGGGGGATTTTTCCTCTCTAAATATTTTTTTTAAGGGAGATGAAATGTCCCTTTAACCACCTTTATGATTCTCAAGATCACTCTATGGTGTGAGAGAAGAGCATACTCAATGATCAAAGTTAAGTTTTTGTCCCAATGTAAGTTTTTTTATATGTGATAGCAATAATCTCAACTTAAATTTTACAAACCAAACATGCCATCCATGTGGCAACCAAAGAAAAAGAGGAGAATATTTGATTATTTTTACCCCCTAAGTGCATATGTTTATCTAACCTTTCATATGGGAAAGGATTCTAAGTGGAGTGTATGTGCATTACAAATTGTATGAAGGCAAGAATATGAAAGCTATGGGCCCTCAAATCATGACAAAAACCCTTACAATTTTGAAAATATGGATATGTCTGTGGGTTACAATTCTAACAGGTGCACACAATGCACAGAGAGAAGAATATTGTGGGGCACACAATGCGTTGAGTTCACATTTTTGGATAGGCAAATCTGCTCACTTTTTGATACGCATCGGGGGGGAAATGTTTGAGTGAAATTCTCCTCCTCCAGCTCATAATTTTTCCTTTGAAGGGTAAGGCCATGCCGGTTTTGGTACCTGCAAGACAAATTGATTAAAAGGAAGTTCTCTCTAAGCCCAAATAGGGTGGAATTTGATTCCTTTTCCCTAGTATGGTCACCAATTTGTTGTGTTGGTTTTGTCACTTGAGTGAGAAGAAAAACAACACTAGCATTCCTAGTTGGGCCTGCTAGATAAGATAGCAGTTCGTGAGTGGGTTAAACAAGACAAACACATGTAAAAAACAAATAAAAAAACTAAACCAACTAAGAAATAAAAGTTAGAATGAATGATAAACTTAGAACCATAGAAAATCAACCAATGACCAAGATAATGCCACCAATGGATAACTATATTAGTAGGAAAATAATCATAGAGAAAAATGAGGACTTATGAGTTCCCTCTTCCTCCTTGGGAGGGCTCTTGGGTTCCATAATGGATAGATCTTCTTACAATGGAAGAAAAATAGAAAATGGTGAAGAAAATCAATGCCTATTCCCTCAAGAGGTGAGTGGAACGGCCTATTGCAATGATGCTTGAATAATCCAAGGAGAAAAGAGGATTCTCAAGGGAGGATTGAGGAAGCATAACAATACTATGAAGATCTTCGTTTCTTAGTGCACCCATGGCTCTTATTTATAGCATTTTGTCAAGGAAAAGTGTAATTGGTTCTTGGTGTGAACAAGAGGCCTTTTAGGACACCCTTTTGTCCTTGACCAACCCCCCATTCAGATTTCGCTCATATATGGAGGTCAAATCAGGTTGGGAGCTGGTCCTTAAGTGGTTGGGGGGGGGGGGG